>LR812519.1:77759962-78124805 GCA_903798195.1 Danio kyathit
CACACATTTTCTATAGGATTGAGCTCAGGGCTTTGTGATGGCCACTCCAAAACATTCACTCTGTTGTCCTTAAAGCACATTTTAACTAATTTGACAGTATGCTTAGGGTCATGGTCTGTTTGGAAGACACATTTGTGGCCAAGTTTTAATTTCCTGGCTGATGTCTTAAGATGTATCTTCAGTATTTCTACATAATGTTCTTTCTTTATGATGCCGTCTATGCTGTGAAGTGGACCAGTCCCTCCTGCAGCAAAATACCCACACAACATTATGCTGCCGCACCCATACTGCACAGTTGGGATGGTGTTCCTAGGCTTGTAAGCTTTCCCCTTTGTCCTCCAAATGTAACACTGGTCATTATGGCCAAACAGTTCAATCTTAGCTCCATCAGACCACAGGACATGTCACCAAACATTAGTCTTTTTCCCAGTGTAATTTAGCAAATTGTAATCTGGCTTTTTTGTTGATTCTGGCTTCACTGAAAGACACTCACTCCAATACTGATTAGCCAAAAATATGAAGACTTGTTTTATTACTAAATGGACAGCTATTCAAGCTAAAACATATACAGGGAAGCCTGCCTTAAGTATGCAGTGTTTGGATGTAAATATATTAAACTGGGTGTTTCTAATAACGTACTAGTTATTAATGCTGCTGGTCACCGCCACTGCATAGCCGTCTTTATCAACAATAGACACGTGAGATGTGCCATTGTCATCATTGCCATCCAGAAGCTTGTTGCAGGCTGTTGCAATGTTATCTTTAATCTTCCTCCTGGTGTCATCTGCAAAGCTGTCTGAAGTCATGTTTTTGATTAACTGTAAAACAAAATTAGGAGATAATGTAAACAGGAACAGTGAAAGGCTTTAGGAAAATCAAAGTCTGCTGAGATCCTGTTCAATCTTTCTGTTAGATCAAAAGCGGCAAAGTTAAGAAAATGGAGAAATTCTGTACTTGAGATGTGATTTGGCTTAAGGATTGCCTGGTATACCAGTAGTGGAAAAATCTTGGTGTATATATTAAACACAGGCGACACAGTGGCTCTGTGGTTAGCCCTGTCACCTCACAGCAAGAAAGTCACTGGTTCACAGTTGGTGTTTCTGTGTGGAGTTTGCATGTTCTCCCTGTGTTGGTGTGGGTTTCCTCCGGGTGCTCCGGTTTCCCCCACAGTCCAAACACATGCACTATAGGGGAATTGATTAACCAAATTGGGTGTAGTGTATGAGTGTGAGTGTGAATGTGAGGGTTTATGGGTGTTTCCCAGTACTGGGTTGCTTGTTGGTGGTTCATTCCGCTGTGGCGACCCCTGTTGAATAATGGGACTAAGATGAAGGAAAATAAAATAATGAATATTAAACAGTGATAAACATTTGAAGTGGATCATTCATTTATTTATTTATTTTTTATCTAAATTTATTCAACAACAAATTTATTCTAATGTTGACTACCGTATATCCTTATATTTTAAATATTACATTTATAATACAATGATATATAATATAATATAATATAATATAATATAATATAATATAATATAATATAATATAATATAATATAATATAATAAAATAAAATACAATATAATATAATATAATAAAATAAAAAAATAAAATATAATATAATATAATATAATAAAATATAATATAATATAAGAAAATATAATATAAGAAAAAAAATTAAATATAAAATAAAATATAAAATAAAATATAACATAATACAATATAATAAAATATAATATAACATAATATAATATAATATATAATATAATATAATATAATATAATAAAATATAAAATAAAATATAACATAATACAATATAATATAATATAATATAATATAATATAATATAATATAATATAATATAATATAATATAATATAATTCCCAGAGATGGGTTGCGGCTGGAAGGGCATCCGCTGTGTAAAATCATGCTGGATAAGTTGGTGGTTCATTCCACTGTGGCGACCCCGCAAGGGACAAAGCCGACAAGAAAATGAATGAATGAATAATATAATATAATAAATTATATAATAAAATATAATATAATAAAATATATAATATAATATAATATAATATAATATAATATCATATCATATAATATAATATAGGCGATGCAGTGGCGCAGTAGGCAGTGCTGTCGCCTCACAGCAAGAAGGTCGCTGGTTCGAGCCTCGGCTGGGTCAGTTGACATTTCTGTGTGGAGTTTGCATGTTCTCTCTGCGTTCGTGTGGGTTTTCTCCGGGTGCTTCGGTTTCCCCCACAGTCCACAGACATGCAGTACTGGTGAATTGGGTAGGCTAAATTGGCCATAGTGATATGAGTGTGAATGAGTGTGTGTGGATGATTCCACACGGGTTGAGACGGGTTGCATCTGGAAGGGCATCTGTTGCGTAAAACATGTGCTGGATAAGTTGGTGGTTCATTCTGCTGTGGCGACCCCAGATTAATAAAGGGACTAAGCCGAAAAGAAAATGAATGAATATAATATAATATAATATAATATAATATAATATAATTCATTCATTTTCTTTTCAGCCTAGTCCCTTTATTAATCCGGGGTCACCACAGCGGAATAAACCACCAACTTATCCAGCACATGTTTTATGCAGAGGATGCCCTTCCAGCTGCAACCCATCTCTGGGAAACATACATTCACACTCATACACCATGGACAATTTAGCCTACCCAATTCACCTGTACTGCATGTCTTTGGACTACGGGGGAAACCGGAGCACCCAGAGGAAACCCACGCGAACGCAGGGAGAACATGCAAACTCCACACAGAAACGCCAACTGACCCAGCCGAGGCTCGAACCAGCGACCTTCTTGCTGTGAGGTGACAGCACTACCTACTGCGCCACTGCATCGCCTAATATAATTCAATATAATATAATATAATATAATATAATATAATATAATATAATATAATATAATATAATATAATATATTTTGCTAAGATATAACGATTTTGCTAATTGTGGTATTTGATGGGTGGTGTTTTTTAAACTTCAGGGAGTACATTTTATACAGTGGTTGTCCAGACAGCCTCTACACAACCTTAAAGGCACAGCATGAATTTATGGCCACTAGAGGGCACATATTCAAAACAAACAAAAACAAATTTGGATGATGGCATGTCTGAGTGTGGAACCATGGGAGTTGTGGTCTTCATTACATCCTGCAGAAATTATGTTGAAGGAAAAGTAAAGTATTTTATATTTATTAACACCCACAAAATACAACGTTAAATATATCTGTGTCTGCCCCTTGTGTCAAGTACAATTATAATTTAGACAAAATTTTATCCAAAAATTCATTGACCATATTTGGGTCGGTCGGGAAAATGAATGATCAAATGAGCAGAGAACAATTTAACTTATTGCACTTAAGCAATGCAGTATATGTGGTATATGGTACCTTTAAGACTTCTTTCTATTTAAAGTAAAAGTTTGTCTCAGCGGCTTTGTGAATAGTTTTTAAGAGAAAACTTTTTACATGAGTGAAATCCTTAGTAGTGGGATAAAATGTTTTGTGAATGCAGGCCCAGGAAGTTATTATATTGGCCCAAGGAATTCATAACTAGAGTTGAACTCACCTCAGTGACGCTTTTATCATAACGTGGGTCTGACAGATTATTCTTCAAGGCATTAGCTAAGCAGAAAGCCTCTATGATGCGATGATAGGTCAAAGTCTTATTCTCTGCTGTGGACACACTTTTCTTTGAGAAGCTGAAACCTGAAGAACCTGAAATCAAATGTTTAAGTACCTGAATTGAATCTTATTTCTGCAGTATATTTTCAAATTAAAGTGTAAAATAAATGTTTGTGAATCCTCAACATCGGACACATATCTGACATGTGTGAATGTAACTACGCTAAGGACTCAAATACAGAATCACAACCTGATTTTGTTGCAATGTAGACGTGGCCACAAACACCCAGGAGCAGAGGCGAGAGGAGTAGCCAAACACACACACACACACATGCACGCACGCACAAAAAAACTACTTTAAAAAATAACTTCTCAAGTAACAGTAAAAGTAAAAACTTGACTCATTATTTGAGTAAAGAGTATAAAAGTATCCGGTGTGAAGTCTACTCACGTATCGAGTTGTGATCTGGCTAAAATAAAGGGAAAATCAAGAATTAACTACATTAAGATAGGTAAGTTAGACCTCTCCATATATATATATATATATATTCATTCATTCATTTTCTTTTTAGCTTAGTCCCTTTATTAATCTGGGGTCGCCACAGCGGAATGAACCACCAACTTATCCAGCATATGTTTTACACAGCGGATGCCCTTCCAGCTGCAACCCAAACACACTCATAAACTTCGGACAAATTTAGCTTACCCAATTTACCTGTACCACATGTCTTTGGACTGTGGGGGAAACCGGAGCACCCGGTTGGTGACAGCACTACCTACTGTGCCACCGCGCCACCCTATATATATATATATATATATATATATATGTGTGTGTTCTCGGTTTATATGATGTAAAACCCTGCAGGTTAATGTCAGATGAGCTGGGGTACAAGGGGCTCAAAATAAAGGTATAATAAAAATAAACACATTCATTCATTTTCCTTCAGCTTAGTCCCATTATTCATTAGGGGTCACCACAGCGGAATGAACCGACAACTTATCCAGCATATGTTTTACGCAGCGGATGCCCTTCCAGCTGCAACCCAGCACTGGGAAACACCCATACACACTCATCCACACAGACACTCATACACTACGGCCAATTCCGTTCATCCTATAGCACATGTGTTTGGACTGTGGGGGAAACCGGAGCACCCGGAGGAAACCCACACCAACACGGGGAGAACATGCAAACTGACCCAGCCGGGACTTGAACCAGCGACCTTCTTGCCGTAAGGCAAGTGCTAACCACTGAGCCACTGTGTCGCCCCAAAATAAACATAAAAAAAAAAACATATAACAACTAGGGAAGGAATTTATAATGACTTTTTGCAGTTTTATCATGTACTGAATCAAGGGGTATAACATTTGAGTACAGAGTAAACTAAATATAATTCTTCCTGACTACACACGTGCACACACACACACACACACACACACACACACACACACACACACACACACACACACACACACACACACACACACACACACACACACACACACACACACATTTACTGAACATTTTTTGTGTTCAAGCTTACATCTATTTCTTTGCTAAGGTAAATAATTTGTTTCTTTTCATCAAAAAATGGCAAATCATCTTCTCTTTTACTTCTATAAAAGTCCTATATTTCTATCTCTGATAATCACTCTGGTATGCAGTTGAAATGTATTGTCACTGTCTTTGCTCAATAACACACTCTAAAAGTATACAAACATGTGAACTTAAAAAAACAAAACAAAGTAAATGTGATTTGCTTCTACCTTTTGTACCGTTGCCCAGGAGTATTTTCATTATCAGAGAGAGCACAGGTCCACCGAATGGAGCAGTTGGAGCGTAAAATGTGTATCTCCCCACTGTAAAGTTCAATGCATACTCTGTCAACTCTGGTTTATAATCCTTTAGGTCTTCACGTGTGATATTTCCTCCTGTGTTTGGAGAAACAATCTGTCAGACAATTTTGCCAAAGACAAAACACCAGCAGAATCTCAACTATGTAATATGATGTGCAAGAAAATAACCTGCAGCATTGATATCATTCACTAGAGTCTGAGTCAGGGACCCGTTGTAAAATGCATTTGCTCCATTTTTTGCTATCTTCCTATAGGTGGCAGCAAGTTGGGGAAATCTTATAGTATCATTTTCCTTCAAGGTGGTATTGTGTGAGTCGCAAAACACTTCACTGAAAAGAAGAGAAAGACAAGAGCAGAATCAAAAGGTGTTATCATTACAGTTTTTAAACATGCATTTGTCCAATCTGCAGTCACACACTGCAAAAAATGCTCTTCTTTTTTAGGGTTTTTGTCTCGTTTCTAGTACAAATATCTAAACATATTTAAATCCAGATGCATTTTTATAGTGTGTTATTTGATGGCTCCAGTGACATTCTATACAACAGACAGAAACGATCATTGACATACTCTGAAATTCCAATACTCAATAGAACCACTCTTAATGAAAAAACAAGACTTAAGCGCAAGGACAGACGTCTCCGGCAGAGGGCGCGCCGAGCCAAGAAGACAGCTGGACGAACTCTGGTTGACCTGACTGCTCAACTCACGCACATGAGCCTTTAAGCATACCGACTCACATACGCTAGCCATGCTTGATGATTAAACTGCTTAAAAGATTCATGTTTGAATATACTCTGTCAGACTATATATCTGTTTGACCAAAAGTCTATAACTGACAAACATGATATGCAATGTAAGAGCTAGAAAGTTATATATCTAAAGTGCTTTGATTGCAAGGAACAAATATAAATCTGTTCGCATAAGCCATGATCTATAATGCACATACCTATGTAGATGTTGATTCATGTTCTAGTGGTACTTAGGAACAAGTATAAATCTGTTCGCATAAAACATGATCTATATTATTGGAATTTTTGGTTAGAAGTGTTGGCCACATTATACAGTTGGTCCCTAATGATTTACAAACTGTTGTCAAATGTAATGGGGAAAACCCAGAATGTTGTCCGTACATGTACCCTGTGCGTACATGAGTACAATCCAACATGTCACATCCTCAATGATGTATGAGGTATATTGTACGAGTATGTAGCGGCTTTCCTATGCCGCTATTGTTGGTAGAGTGAGCTAGTTTTTTAAACGCGTAAAAGTCCGTAAATCGCAAACAGAGTCCGTAGGCAAAATAAGTGCAAATAAAAACGTCTTTATTTTCCAATCAACAGAATTCCTTCCTCAATTTTCCTTAATCTATAACACTTTTACCTTTAGTTGAGTCACGGTCAAAGTTACGCTACAGTGCATGTCACGAGTACGAGTACGGGTACCTGTACGGTCAAAAACTGTGTGCTTCCTACCAACGCTGTACCTCTCCATGCAGTGAAGCCACAGCTATATAGTCACGCACTGACACCTTGTGGCCAATCGCCAAATTACACTATATGGCTCCTACACACCGGCCCCTTAATTGATTATGACAAAATGGCATAACAATTACAAATTCACACAATATATGGAGCCTTGCATATTAACTCAAAATGATAACAAATATACATACAAAACTTCAATTTAAACACCCGTTTAATTGCATATCCCATACTTTTACTATGTTGCTTCTAGAAGAAGGCAAAGCTTACTAACAGAACGTTCCAAGATGTTGGATTTGGTTTGAACTTTTACAGATCTAACTAAACCTCTACTGTCTGGAAAAGTCTCAATCACTCTTCCCAGAACCCATGATCCACGTGGTGCTGTAGAATCTGCAATGATCACAATGTCTCCAACAGTAAGATTTCTATGTTGTTTGTTCCATTTTTGTCGCTTCTGCAACAAGGGTAGATATTCGCGTACTCATCTTTTCCAGAAGAGGTCTGAAATATATTGCACTTGTCTCCATCTTCGTTTGGCATATATATCGGACCTTTCAAACAAACCAGGAGGCAGTGCAGGGTTTCCTTTTAAAAGCAGAAGGTGGTTAGGTGTTAGAGCTTCCAAATCATTAGGGTCACTGGAGAGATTAGAAATGGGTCGATCATTTAGAATTGCCTCAGCTTCACACAAGACAGTTTGCAGGGCTTCATCATCCAATGTTTGTTGTCGAAGGACAACACACAGACTTTGCTTTACCAGTCTAATTAAATGTTCCCACACTCCTCCAAAATGAGGGCTTGAAGGTGGGTTAAAACTCCAGTCCACTCCCTTCTGTAGAAGGGCTCGTTGAATCTTCTCATTGTTTAGTGCACTGAGTGCCTCTCTTAGCTCCCGCTCAGCACTGATGAAATTAGTCCCATTATCAGATTTCATAGAAGAAACTTGTCCACGACGACAGATAAATCTGCGTAAAGCATTGATACACGAATCAGTATCAAGCGAGTATGCCATTTCCAGATGAACAGCTCTACTTGCCATACAAGTAAAAAGCACTCCATAACGTTTCACTGTACCACGTCCTCTTTTTACTTCAATGGGGCCAAAGAAATCTACTCCTACATTAGTAAAAGGTGGTAAATCAGGAGTGATTCTTTCCACTGGAAGGTCTGCCATCCTTTGTTCACCCAGCTTTCCTTTAAGGCGTCTACAAATGACACACTTAGAAAGGATCTTTCTTGAAACAGAGTTGGCATTTGTTATCCAATACTTACATCGAAGTTTAGAGAGCATTTGATTTCTGCCACCATGACCCAGTTGTTCGTGAATGTCTTTAAGTATGAGATGTGATACGTGCTGATTTTTAGATAACAAGATGGGATGTTTTCTTTCGCTTGGCATAGCTGACTTACCAAGTCTTCCCCCTACCAACAGCACTCCATCATGCAACATAGGATCCAGTTTGTAGACAGAACTGTTTCTTTTAACGGTGTTACCATGTTTGAGAGCAGCAATTTCTTCCTGAAATTGTTCCTGTTGACTGAAACAAATGATGTTAATCTCAGCCTTATAAACATCCTCCACAGTCAAACTTTGTCGTTCCAGAGATGATTTAAAATGTTGCAATTTTGCATTCACGGTAGAATCATCAATATGCTCCGAAGACAGCTCCTTTCGTTTACGACTTAGTTGCAGTAGAAGTTTCTGCAGTTTCAAAATCCATGCTACTGCAATCTTTAGACGTTTCCAATCTGAGAAGTAATGGATCAATTTGCTTGTGGCATTTTGTTCGTTCTGCAGCGTCACAGCATTTACATTTAACTCCCTTTTTACTTCAGGATCATCATCCATTAGTGTCGAATCCTTTGTATGGAACTGTACATCACTTGGCTTCCATAGAAAACTAGGCCCCTTTAGCCACCGTTTACTGTTCAAAAAAGATTCCACATTCAAGCCACGTGATGCATCGTCTGCTGGGTTTTCTTTAGTTGGTACATACCTCCACTGTTGAGGCTGTGTTGTGTCTCTTATAAATGACACTCTATTAGCGACAAATGTATGGAACCGTTTGTTCTCGTTCTTTATATAATTGAGAACAGTTGTACTGTCGCTCCAAAAGACAGAGTCCTCCAATGGTACCTGTAGCATCTTCTTTAACATGATGTCCATCTTGACAGCCAAGACAGCTGCTGTAAGTTCTAAACGTGGTATGGTTATAGGTTTCAATGGTGTTACTCTGGACTTACCCATCAAAAATGACACATGAACGTTGTCTGCACTGTCCAGCATCTTCAGATAGGAAACTGTGCCATACCCAGTTTCACATGCATCTGCAAAGTAGTGTAAACAAGCATGACTGGGCAGTCCATAATCCACAGGTTTAAAACATCCGTTCACCTGAAATTGTGCAACTTTGTCCAGCTCAACAATCCAATGATTCCATTGCTTCTGGAAGGCAGATGGTATGGTATCATCCCAGCCCAATGTCTTTCTGCACAACTCCTGCAAGATGACCTTTGCAGGCAGAATAAGAGGTGCAAGGAAACCCAAAGGATCATAGACAGAGCTTACCACAGACAGGATGCCTCGCCTTGTACAAGGTTGAGTTTTCAAGGAAATCTTGAATTGAAAAGTGTCAGCTTCCACACTCCACTGGAGACCTAAAGCTCTTTCAACTGGCAACTTGTCTCGATCCAAATCCAACTGCTGTATATCCTTGGCACGATTTTCCTGAGAGACTGATTGTAACACATACCGGCTATTACTGATCCACTTTGTCAAACGAAAGCCTCCTTTCTGACAAAGAGAAGTGAGATCTTTTGCCATAGATATGGCCTTCTCTTCACAAGAGACACTCTTCAAACAATCATCCACATAGAAGTTATTGTTGATCGTTTCAATCACTTCTGATGGAAAGTCAGCTTCATTGTCTTTTGCCGTTTGCTTTAAAGCATAGGATGCGCAACTTGGAGAGGACACTGCACCAAAAAGATGAACGGTCATCCTGTAAGTAATAGGTTCCTTATTCAGTTCTCCACCAGGCCACCACAAGAAACGAAGAAAATCTACATCTTCTGTTGCAACTCTGACTTGATGAAACATTGCTTCTATGTCAGCCATGAAGGCTACTGGCTCCTGTCTGAATTTCAGCAAAACTCCAACCAGAGAACTGGTAAGATTAGGACCTTGCAATAAGTGATCATTAAGTGAAGTTCCTTTATATGCTGCCCCACAGTCGAAAACCACTCTCAATGATCCCTTCTTAGGATGAAACACCCCGTGATGAGGGATGTACCAAACTTTACCATCCACTCGATCAAGTTGGCAATCAGGTACCTTCTCAGCATAGCCCTTGTGTATGATGTCTTCAAGAAAGTGAGTATACGTCTCATGAAATTCTTGATTTGTTTCCAATTTCCTTTTTAAACCAAGCAACCGTTGCTTAGCAACACCAAGATTATTTGGTAATGTGACATCAGACTTAAATGGTAATCTTAAGCTGTAATGTCCATCCTGAAGCTTGACTGTACGGTTCATTATACTCATGAATCTAAGATCTTCCCTTGACATTTCCTTTTCATCAACAGTTTTTTCAATGAAATCATGATTAAACTGGTTGGTAAGCAGCTCCTCCAATCTAAAAACAGAAATTCTGTTAACAGTAACATCAGAATGTCCAACTTCATTCTCATGTTCACTGTTTCCCTCCACAGTCCCATTGACAACCCATCCCAATAGGGTCCTAATGGCAAAAGGCCCATTACCTTGACTGTTAATAATCTTGTGTGGTTCCATCACATTAGCTGCATTAATTCCAATCAGTAAATCAACTCCTGCTTTAATGCATGGTATCTTTACCTTATCCAAGTATGACCACTTAGATAACTCCTCTTGAGTTATGATGTTCTGAGAACTCACAGGCATTTTTTGTTGCGTGTAAACAGCAGGAAGTGGGAAGAAATTATTAGTGTTTATACCACTGACTTCCAAACCATCAATAAGACTGCAACATACAGACTTTTCCTGACCCATAGTACGAAGCAGAATATTAATCTTCTTTCCATTCAAATTCAGCTCCTCCTGCAAGTGTTCAGAACAGAAAGTGGCCGAACTGCCTGGGTCCAAAAAAGCATATGTCTGCACCACCTTGTTACCTTTAATGGCCTTAACTTGAACTGGTATGATTGACAGTAAAGTTCTTTCAGTCCCGGCCCCTGTGTGACCACAAGTTTGCACAGATGTATCCTTGCGCTTTTCCTCAGGTTGATTCACGATTACCTCTTTGCGATAAATATGAAGGATTGTGGGGTGTGTTTCTCCACAAATGTCACATTTCAGTCGATTCTCACATTCTTTACTCATGTGCCCAGATTTTAAACAGCCAAAACAAATTCCCTTGACCTTCAGGAATTCAATCTTGTCTCGTTGTGTTCTTTTCTTAAATGCAAAGCACCTTTCCAATAGATGCTGATTTTTGCAAAACAAACAGTCTCCATTAGACTTAGACACATGACAAGATTTTGGTTGTGCTGAAGCATCACTGGACTTTTTTGCTGGAATGGAAGTTGAAATGTCAGTGGCAAAACTACTTCTTGTAAAGGGTTTGTGTGTTTGAACCTTAAGTTTACTTGCACCATGCTTGTCCTGAATGTCACCAAAACAGGATCAGATGCCATCTTAACCTGTTTTTCAATAAATTCAACAATGTCACAGAACTTTGGCCTGCCATGAACAGACTCCATTATCTCACAGGCTTTAGCTCTCCATTGCTCCCTCAATTTGTAAGGCAATTTCATAACAACTGATTTCATGTTGCTAGGCATGTTAAGTTCTTGCATATATGAAAGTTCATCCATTGTATTACAACAAGTACGCAAAAACAAAACATAAGCCTGCAAGCCTTGCACATCTTCAGCCTTTAAAGTGGGCCACCCCAGGGCTTTCTCCATATAGGCTGTAGATACCTTAAACTCATTACCAAAATTATCTTTCAACAACTTCTTGGCCATTGCATAGCCTTTTTCTGAAGACGTATATTGGCAACTGCGAACCAGATCTTTAGGCTGCCCCTTTGTGAACTGCTCGAGGAAATACAACTGATCCTTTTTATTGGTTGTTTTTTGCTCAATGCCATGCTCAAATGCTCTAATGAATGGAATATACTGCAATGGGTCACCATCAAATGTTGGAATTTCCCTCTTTGGTAGAATGCGAGGATTTGCTTGCTGTTGAACAAGATGTGCTGTTAATTCCTCCTGTTTTTTCAGAATTTCAAGCAAAGGATCACCCAGGGCAGGTAACATATTTGTAGCATGCTGAATTATGGAGCCATGTTGTGTTTGAGCAGAACAGTTAACATTAGCATGTTCCGATGTTTGTGATATTTGTTGATCAATCCACCCATTCCTATGATCCTGTATTGCAGCTTGAGATGCAGAAACACCAGTGTATCCATCCAAATCCAGTGGCATTGAATTTACTGGGACATAGTCATTTGCATTGGGGTTTAAATATGTTGCTTGAGAAGAATAATTTGCAGTGACCACAACCTTTTCACTCTTCTTTGAAGATGAACTTGTACTGCTTGAACATTTACTTTGATGATCAAATTTTTGTAACACATTGATCCTTGCTGTGGAAGCTGCTATTTGAGCATCCAAATCCAACTGCTCTTTTTTCCTTCTCAGTTCTTCCTCCTGGACTTCAATATCATGCTTAGCTTTTAATGCAGCAGCACGTGCCATGAGTGCGGCCTTTTCTGCCTCAGCTTGAATACATGCAGATGATATAGATGAACTACTACCGTTGCTGCGTGCACTGCGTTTGCTGTGTTTGGAGGTAGCATGTGATACATTTGACACACTATCTCCAGGACCAACATCACTCTCTAGATTATCCACTTCAGATATTTTGTGACCTTCTGGTTTATCTGATAACCATTTATTTGTACTGTCCAAAAACTCATTGTTTGATATCATTTTTGCTTTAAACCAGATATCATGTTTTTCACACTCTTCAACCGGTAAAATACCCAAAGTGACTCATGAGTGTCTTTAGCCTCTGAACACAACCTCTTAAAATCCTCAAAAACCAAACGTACCTCAGGTTTGTATTCATTGTCATCACACATTAACTTGTTAATTGACTCTTTTAGCTTTTGTGCTTTGTTTAGCTTTGCTTTTCTTAACTTCTGTAAAGTGTCTAATTTTTCAACTAAAGCTTTAGCTGTTAATTTAACTGGTCTTTTTCCCCTTTCAGACTCGTTTTCAACAAGAGTTAAACCTTGATCAGTCACATTAACCATTTCAACATTCATATTGCTTTCATTTTCCATTTTTCAAATTGTGAAAAACAATAAACAGACATGCAAAAAGTTCAGTCAGTCATGGGCAACCAATGCATTGGATTTACGCTTTAAACCTTTTTGTGTGCACACATAGTTTCCATATGGCCATAGTTATGATGAAGTTGTTGCAACAAACATACCTATTGTGCTGTTTATCAGACGTGAAGCGATGAACGAAGCGTAGAATCACCTTAATGCAGGAAACAAGAAGAAAGCCGATCCAAACGAACGCACTCAGATGCTGAAGAAACGCTGTCCTCACGTCTGTCCTCACGTGCAGCAAAGAAAGCCTTGAACCAAACGAACGTCGCCGTCCTTTTCCGTCGAAACAGCATGCCTTGTTGTCCACTTCAGCGGCGTCTCAATCGTCCCACGAAGCAAAGTTTTTGACTTTTATGTAGCGGCTTTCCTATGCCGCTATTGTTGGTAGAGTGAGCTAGTTTTTTAAACGCGTAAAAGTCCGTAAATCGCAAACAGAGTCCGTAGGCAAAATAAGTGCAAATAAAAACGTCTTTATTTTCCAATCAACAGAATTCCTTCCTCAATTTTCCTTAATCTATAACACTTTTACCTTTAGTTGAGTCACGGTCAAAGTTACGCTACAGTGCATGTCACGAGTACGAGTACGGGTACCTGTACGGTCAAAAACTGTGTGCTTCCTACCAACGCTGTACCTCTCCATGCAGTGAAGCCACAGCTATATAGTCACGCACTGACACCTTGTGGCCAATCGCCAAATTACACTATATGGCTCCTACAGAGTATAAAAAGCTGAGCCACACAGATCAGCTTCGCGTGTTTTCCAATCTCTTTATACGGACGGTTGGTTTGCCCGTTATCCTCAACGGAGGGTAATGTAAGGAGTTTTGTTTTCTGTTATATGTCTTTTTGTTATTCCCACTTTTTCACTGGATTTCATTTTGTTAATAAAAGTATATTTTATTAATTTACTTCGCTGGAGTGGACATTGAATTCATTTGCCAGAGCCCATCAAGTTACCTTGTGTGGTAAAGTATAATCTAATATATTCTTTTTGCAAAACCTTTAAAAGACGATCCTTTAACTAAACTCTAGCTAAGAAATATAGCCAAGAGAGGATTCTGGTCTATCTTTGTTTAATTAAGGTGATTAAATAAAGGCGATCCAGTACATGGAGGCCCGCAGCGAGGATCTAATTTAATTTGTAAAAGGAGATATAGTTAGATTAAGAGAGAAAAGTAGGGGACGCCCGAAAAAGAAATCTCTCAAAACTGAGTATAGGATAAGTGCACATAGACCTAAAGACGGATCTATATTCTATACAAAAACATGACTGAAGTTTCGGGTATTCAAAAAATCCACCTTATCTCAGATGAGGAATTGGAAACGCGTAAAAAGGAGAATCCTTTACATGTTTCGCCTCAATCGTGTACAATAGGTAATAGCGTTTACATAGGCGTAAATGATCGAGAAAATAACTGGCTGGAGTTGTACGACGCAATAGACAAAGCGACGGAGACCGGTGAACAAGCAGAGTTAATTCTACATAACCATGAGGGTCCCGTGCAATACCCAGAACGATTCAGAGGCCGGATAAAAGTGTTAAAAAATAACACGGCCATAAGTCCTGAATTTTATGCTGAATTGGAAGAAGAAAGAGCTACTTCTATCTTGGGCGATCAGGCTTCCGCTGGCGCCCAGTACAGGTCTGAAGTTACATTCCAACCCCAGAGAATGGGGAGGGAGACGGAGACGGATGCCAGAGAAAGGGTTCCCTTGCGAAGGGAGAAAGCCCAAGCACACTGTAAGATGAAGTGCGCAGAAAAAAGGAAAGGGCGAAAAAGAGTCCATAATACAATAACACAGTCTAACACAGACTTGTTATCAGAAAATAGTGTTTAACAAACAAGAGCCAAAAAGGAGTTAAATAATTAAGTTAATCTCCCAAATGGGCTCAAACTTCATCTAGAAAGGTGAAAGGTTGAACAAAAAAAGAGAAGGCTTATATGATATATCTAGCTTCGGCTAATATCTTGTACTGCAGGCAAGATATTAGGATGAACTGATATAGTCAGAAAGCCAAACTCAATATGATCCGTAAATTGGTAGACGGATTAGGCTACAAATGATAGTCATGATTTGGGCAGGATTAATAGATGAAAATTAATCGAGCAAACAGGTCCCAAAATTAGGTTAAAATAAGATCAGAAAAACATTTTGCTAGAAGCGGCTCTCAAGAGAGCAGAGGTAGGCAGTTAATCACCAAAGAAAAGGTGAGACGCGGAACTCCTCTGCCGAGTGCCTCAAGTGAGGCCGTTAGCTCAGACGAGACCAGCTCCTCTGAAGGAGGGTCCGTCCGTAAATCAGTAATGCTGGGAAAAACCAGTAAGCCTAACAAATCTACTCAGGTTGTTTCTGAATTAGGAGAGAGGGCTCTCTATCCGTTAACACAAATGACCTTCCCGCCTGAAGCGACGGTGATGGAAAAAGCCCAGGAAATAGTGAGAATGGGCGAACTATACAAAGCTGACGATGACTTAATCGAAGCAATGATAGTCCATCACACTAAACGTAAAATCGCAGTAGCCACAGTAAGGTTACAACTAGGGATGATACTGGGCAGAACCCCGGATGATGAAAGAACTGAGCGGGCTGAATTAATAAAGTCGATTGGAGTTTACCCGTATTGTCTTGACAGACAGAGTAAAGTCGAATCCGTGTATGCGCTGATTCGCGAGCTCCAAGAGCTGACAGATTTAGTGCCTGGACTAGCAGAGGTGAAGCTGCTAGGGCCTGAAACCAGCTGGGTGGAATTGTCTAACTTTGCCATCCGCTGGGAGAGAAAGCGTAAAATAATCGCAGACAAACAGAGAGTACAGCCTCCAAGGGCAGCAGCTCAAAGAGCCCCGGCCGCACGAAAAAGCAGGCAGCAGAAGCCGAGGGCCGAAGCTGCACCGAGAGAGAAATACCAGGGCCAGAGAGCTCAGGAAAAGTCTAAGAATAAAAGCAAACTGCAAAAGTCAGATTTTAAACCAAAATCTGCAGAAAGCGACTATGTCTCAAAAGAGAACTGGGAAAAAATGACCCCAGAACAGAGACAGGACCTAATAGACAAAAGAAATAGAAAGAAACAGCCAAAATCAAAGAATAAAACTAAAGAAGTGAAAAACAGCGAGAAAGTTGTTAACAGCAACAGAAAAGCCTCTCAGAATCGAGAAGAATAGGGTTGCCTGACTCCAGGGAAAAAGGCCATTATGTCTGAACAAGTTACAGAAACGGCAGATATGAATTTAAATATAGATTATGAGGGCATATTATTTGATCTTGATACAGGAGCAGATGTCACTGTTGTGGGTCAGCTGCCTGAAGAAGCCCGAGAAATTGAAATTACATTTAATGTCAAAGACTTTAGAGGTAATGTAGAAACGCATAAAGTTTATGATTGGAAAAATTTGCAAATTATCAAAGGTGTTAATAATTTAATGACACTAAAAGATGCTAGCGCAATATTACAAAGTAAACAGATAAATTGGTTGAAAAAAGTAGACCTGGAGCAGGAAATAAAAAGAATGGCCGAAGCTAGCAAAGCCGACCGCACTAAAGTAACAGAGATATTAAGAAAATATCAAATCCACGCCGCAAGAAGTAAAAATGATTGCGGAAAATTATCTGATAAATGGCAGTACGAAATAAAAGGTGGAATCCCTCCACCACAAAGGCAATACCCGATAAACAGAAGCCCGCTGCCTGAGATAAAAATCACTATTGAGGAATTAAAACAAAAGGGTATAACAAAAGAAGTTGATAATGCGCCAACGAATTCCCCAATTCAAGCGGTTGCAAAACCAGATGGGGGATGGTGATTGGTAACGAATTATAAAGCATTAAATAAACAAACAATACCAGATACGAGATATCTGATTAATGCAAGAGATGCGACAAGCGCAGCCCCAGAAGGGAAAATACTGTCCAAAATAGATCTTGCAAACGGCTTTTGGTCTGTGCCACTGACGCCTGAAAGCAGAGCGTGCACGGCCTTTACATTTGAGAATAAACAGTATGTATATAATGTTTTACCACAAGGATTTAAGAATTCTCCAAATGCTTTTAAAGCCATAATGATGGAAATTCTTAAAGGCCTTCCAATCGTTGTATACATCGATGATATTCTTATTGTTACCAACGACGAAAAAGAACATCTTGAAATATTAGATGAAACCTTAAGCCGCCTAACCAAAGAAGGGTTTAGGTTAAATTATAAGAAAATGGAAATTGCTAAAGACAGTGTTGAGTTTTTAGGATTTCAGATAACTGGTAATGAGCGATTTCTGTCACAGACTACAGAAAATAAATTAAAGGAATTGAGAGGAAAAAATATAACCAGTTTAAAACAATTGCAGAGCATGTTGGGTACATTAAACTTTGTAAGAGATTTAATCCCAGGATATGCTAAACTTGCGAAACCTCTCTATAATGCAACCAAAGGAGGTGTTTTAAATTGGAGTGAAAAACTATCTGAAATAAAGGCTAAATTAATCGACGAAGCTTTAAATAGTGGTCGTTTAGTCAGAAGAGACGAGAGCACTCCGTTAGTGGTGAAAATAGCTAATACGGAGGATGAAATAGAGTTGATAGTCTTCAATGAAGGAAATGAAAAAAATCCTGTTAGCTTCGTGTCCGCCACTAAATCGGCTAATCAAAGAAAGTTGCAAAACCTAAGCGGTGCTGACATTTTAGCCTCACTAGCTAAATCACTGTTAACCTTGAAAAGCTTGGCGTTGGACCAGCAAATTATAGTGAAAGCTAAAGGTGAGGGAATAACTCAAATAGTCAGGGAAGCTAAAAACTTAATTAGCGAAAACAAACGTGTGCATTCACATACTTGGGCCAAATGGTCTTTATTGCTGAATGATACCCAATTATGCTTTTTGGCTGAAAAGATCCCCAAAAGGGAAAAGACTACGAAGGTACCCATAAATAAAGTTTGTTATTATACCGATGGTACAACGGAAGGAGGACAAACTAGATGGGCCTGGATTCGAAAGCAAGGCCGTAAGGTCACCGAGTCAGATAAAGGTAGCCTAGAGAAAGGCTTAAGTGCTCAAGCAGCTGAAGTAAAAGCATTTAGGAAAGCCTTAGAGAAAGCTAAACAACTAAATGATATTAATTGTTATATAGTAACTGATAGTGACTATATTTATCAAGCTGTAGAAGAACACCTAACTACTTGGAAAAATAATGATTTTAATACTTCCAAAGGGAAGCAATTAAAACAAGTGGAAGATTGGCGAGTAATCGAGGGTCTAATCACGGAGATTAAGCCCACCGTATTACATCAAACCAGTCATACGTCACAGAATACGACAGCTGCCTTAGGGAACAAACAGGTGGATGACTATGTTCGCACAGTAAGGGCTGTCACGAAAGAAAGTCAAAAAGACATTCTTGAGAAATTACATGTAGAATTAAAACATCCTACAACAAAATATTTAGCGCTATATTGTCATGCTTTAGGCCTAAATATTCAAAACTTAAAATCCGAGTATCACAGGATAAAAGTGAACTGTGCAAATTGCAGAAAGGCAATGGATTCACGTAATAATGATTACGGATCTATAAAAACAGATCAGGAAAATGATGAAATCAGCATGGATTTCGCAGGGCCTATTAGGCCTCAAACTAAAAAGAAAAATTGTTATTTTCTTTTAATAACAGATAATGCGAGTAATTACACACAGATTTATCTGTGTGAAAGAGCTACAGAACAGGTAGTGATTAAAAGCTTATCTGAGTATTTTAAATACAGAGGAACACCAAATCGTGTCCGGGGCGATAATGCGCATAATCTTACCGGACAGGAAGTAGAAAACTTTCTAAAGAATAAAGGTGTAAAATTGATCAAATCAGTAAAATATCAACCCGCTAGTAATGGAATAGCGGAGAGAATGATCAAAGAAGCAAAATCTTGGTTTGTAAAAAATCAGGATAAAGATTGGGACGAGCAGATTACTGACTGCTTGAAATTTCTAAATTACAGAGTTCCTATACCTGAAAAGGAGGAAAATCCCCGACAAGGCAAGAGCCAGGTAAAGGTAGGAGACACTGTATATATCCAAAGAAAAGTAAAAGGTCGTAGATTTAAACAAAATTTAGGTACAGAGGATAAAGTTATATCCGTGCCATCTAAAACTACGGTCGAATTAGAAGCAAACGGCATCTGGAGTCTCCGAGACCTAATTAAAAAGCCGGAATAATGGCAGAGAAAAACTTGACCTGTGACCTCAAGTCTAGTGAAGGCCTTTATAAGCAAAAAGGCTTCATTAGAATTATTAGAGGTTTTTCTGGAAACTTAACCATTGAAAAATGGCTTAAACCAGAATATGACAGAGCTCTGGGTAGAAAGTCTGTGAGTGTTGAAGGTACACCTGCTATGAGTTACAGGATCGAAGACTGCGCCGTATGTACAAAACCTAATGTAGCGATTAAACTAGCTGAAGGCTTATATGCTAATAAGCCGAATAAAGCAGAGTTGCTAATTCAGCATGGTTTAGGAGCTCATTTCCCGTGGTGGAACGAGCTTGGAATTATCGACACGTGTGCTTTAAATGACGTCACAATTTGTGGTGATTGCAGAGAATCGCACCAAAAAGTCGAAATCGAACAATATGAGATAAAACAGGATGGATGCCTATGTCGAAACTGTCAGTCATGTAAACAACGATTCCTAGCATTAGGAAAAGAATGTCGTTGTTTGTTTGATGGGGAAGTATTTACATCATGTGATAGATGTAATTGTTTATTCAATTGCAAATGCTTGAAGTTAATAAGCAAAAAGCAAATATGGATGACTAGGAAATCCAGAAAGGCTTTAGGAGCCTTGGTTGAAAATAGAATAATGACGGATTGGAATATAAATCCCGTATCTCTTATGACAAATACAGATACAGAATTCTTGGCCCAAAGACTCAGAGAACTGTCCTTTTGCCCGGGGGGAATCCCAGGGGGACAGGAGTCTTTAACAGGGAACGAGAGTTTCCGAAGCGGCCTTGTGTATCTCACCCATCTAGGAGGGTGGGAAACCGCTGTGAAATTACAGTTACATAGGCATGTAAGCTATAAGAGGAGCAGCGGGGGTGCGTGTATATGGCTCTTGCATGACACCAAGTGGTTTAAATGTGAATTGTCTGATGCTATAATTATAGCAGCAAAAGAAATGACATTTAATCAATGCATAAAGGTATGCGAACCAAAGGATGAGCCTAGCTATTTCAGTGAAACAAACATATCAGTGTATGGATCACGACAGTCCTTTAGAGAGGGAAAAGCTCAGATTAAAATAATCAGATCCACACAGCCATATCCATCAATGACTACAGAACCAAGTGATGAAGATAAATCCAGAATGGAAGTTCTAGATTTAACTGTACTGTTAAATTTAACAGGGAGTTACTTGGGGATAGGAGAGTGCATTGAAGGGATTAATGTCTATTTGACAAGATCAAAAGAGAAATCGGATATGGAATCAGAAAATAAACTAATTAAATTGAAGAAGTGGATCTGGAAAAAATTTAGTCGAGGGACAGATTAGGTGATGAAACATGGTTTTTCTCCATTCTCTGTTGCAGGAAACATGCAGAAATATGAGCCGGAGAAAATGGTGAAGGCTGGCAATAGGTGTACGGAGTCACGCATTGGGAGTGCAGTGATGAGTATAATGCTAACCTCGTCTTCACTATTAATTATAACAGGTGTCATCTTTTCAGGACTGGAGATTAAAACTGAAAGCACAGAAGAGACCCGACATGTGTGTAAACGTGTCGAGAAATTTGAACATTGGGTATGTCCAAATCAAGAAATAGCTGTAAAAAACAGAACCTACAATAGTAGTGATTTTGAAATTATGATGAAGTCATATGTTAAAGACATTGACGACAGATTTTGGGTATGTAATCACTCAAAACCAAGTGCATTATTCATACCATCCAAATATAATGGTTTGATGAATAACAAAGTTAAATTCAAATGGGACAGGCTTATAGTTGAAAATGCCACCCATGTTAAACTGATTGGGCTTGAAATCCTAAATGAAAATCAGACAATATGGACTAATGAAAGTAGCCTAAGTGTCTGGAATTTGGAAGTAGGAGTAGAATTAAGCAAATCAGTAGGCCATTGCTGGCAGAATTTAACAAATGAAAAGCAATGGGTAATGAGTGACTCCCTTACTGCACCAAAAAATGACAAAATACTTAGAGGTTTACATAGTAACCGTATAAGTAGGGTGGGGTTATTATCAGAAGCAGGTAATGACACATCTAGGAAACGCAGATTAACCAATTGGTTAATGGGAGGAGCTAAAGGACATGTGACATATTGGCCTGATGATTTGAATAGTTCTCACCTTATATTAGGTGTTTACAAGTCAAAACCAATAATTCCTTATGAAGAAATTAATTGGGTCACATGTCAGCAACACTTAACCCAAGGAAAATACTGCGACAGTGAAAGGGATTGCACTAATAAACTAGGAATGAAGCCTTTTGGCTCTAGTGGGGCTAAATTTCTCATCAAGAAATATGGGTCACTAAAATCAAATTCCTGGGCGTCCTTTTTCCAACATAATATGGTTAAATATTGTACGGATCTGTCTAAAACAGAATATTGGTACTGTTATATAAAAGGTGAGTCACTGTATGACCAAAACCTGATGGACCAATATGAAAGTAAAATATTTGACATATGGAAATCTTTTGTTAAATACAAGGGTATTCGAGAAGAGAGGGTTTTAAATGAAACCTGCCAAACAATAAAATGTTTTATTGACAAGAATTGGTTGGATGGGCGTGGTATACATCCCTTTATGTTAGACAGTAGTTATGGTATCGCTAAAGCATTAGCCAATGATAGTGGAATAACAGATTTTATTAAATCTATTCCAGATCAGCAATATAGAATGGCCTTAGCATTATATGTTTACCAATGGGAAATGGTTTTAGGGGAAGATTATACAATTAGGCCCAGTCCAATCCATATGGGTTTGACTGACAGTGTACATGGCCTGTGGCACAATAAGTTCTATATTAAATTTGATTTTGGCCATAAGCTAATAGGAGCTTATCAACATCAATTTAATAAACTAAGGTTTTTTCATGCAAGCTTTAGAAAAACCATTTATACTAGAAACCTAGTCGATGTTTCCTTTGATAACACCACCAATGAATATTGGAAGGGTGGGGCTACGTTGAACATGGGTTTTAGTGGTTTTAAATGGAATTTATATGAAGATAATGGATTAAACAACACGGCTAGCCTATATGGGATTGACCTACAAGAATGTGATCCAGATATCTTCAATAATTGGACTTATAAATATATGCCACCCTACTCTCGTCAGGGGGATGAAATAAAACTATATAAAGGGGAAAATAGTTTTTGCTCATGGGAAAATCATTCAATAATAACGGAAAAAATCCGTAAAAAATGTGATAAGATAAACTGTTCAATTCCCTGGCATTCAATATTTGTACCAGTACTCCCTCTAGTGGCGAAATATGAGAACCAGGTTAAAAAACACTGTAGTATTATTAATCTGCAGTATTACCATGATAAATGCCGATTAACTGAAATTATAGATGATTACATTGAAAGTGTGAGCGTAGGTGCTAACTGGCAATTTGTTAACACATGGCTTTCCGGATTAGACATAATAACGGATGATGTTTCAACCATAGTTAAAATTAGAAGAGCTTTGGTGAACGCTGGCGTGATTGTTGCGTTGGGTACAGGAACAGCTGTGAACTTAATCAAGAACACCATCATAGGTTGGTGGAAATGGATAAAATTAGTTTTGATTATAGTGGGTTGCATAATTGCAGCAACCCTTTTTATCACTATCACAATAAAAATTGCCAAATTGTGTAACTTGCTGTCAAACTGCCCCAATGGGAGTAGAATGAGTTATCTCAGATTGGGGCAAAGGTAACAGGCCTGAAAGTGGAAGGGAGACGCGCATAGCATATATAGGGGAGACCGTGTGTGTGCAAATTCACACAGCAGAAGTTGGCTGAAGAAGTAACTGGCTTAACACTCTCTCTATACATCAAAAAACTCTAAAAAAAAAATTCTTGAAGATGGCATCTCTCGACCCTAATCAGGAACACCATGAGATCATTGTGCCCGGAACAGATTATGCGCAGGTAAATTGATTTCTGATCATTGTAATTGTAATAACTATTGACTTATTATAGTTTTGTTATTATTGTATTACTAAATGAGGAGAAGAAACAGTTATGATCACGTGAACAGGTCTCTGTTCATTTGAACATAACCGAGATGCCATTACCAGCGCAAAAGAGGGCACAGTGGTGTCATGTGGGTGGGATTTTTGGGTTTTTTATGCTTTTTGTGATTTTTTGAAGATGAGTTTTTTAATTCTTTTTTATAAAAATCAAAGTATATCAAACCAATGACCATTTTTTGTGTTTTAAATAAATGTGTACTTTACTGCAATATGGTTACAACAATTATGAGATAATAATGTGTGTAATTATCTCTTTAAGTGTAACATTTGAGTAAATGATGCGTATGATTTCTTAAAGGTTCCACTGGGATAGGAAGAAAACTGGACACGCCCTCCTTGTAGGCACCGTAGATTAAAAGAGTGTAAAATTTATTGGCATATAAATGGTGTTGTTACATGGTGTTGTCTGGACTGTTTCTTAGTGAACAGACTAGACTTTATCAAGATCCATTATATACTCTGTTGGAGCGATGAATGTTTAAGGCCTCTGTTTGAAACCTTAACAATAGCTGTGGGACAATCAGTAATGCCCTGGAAACCAATAATCACCTGTATGCAGCATGGACGGACAAGATATTTCGTCCATCCCTATTGGGTTAATGGTGAATTGTTAATGGGAATTATGACTAATCGCAATATCCTCTATGTCAAACCCACAGATCGAAGTCTTGGCTTGGGGGCAGGGCCAATGGAATTGTTTCAATTTAATGAACATTCCATTGAAACATGGTCTAATAATCAGACTGCCTTGGAACCAGCTGACGAGACTGAGCGTTTCTGGACAGCGTTTTTGGCAGATGAAGAGGATTGGCCAGAGGCTTCTGGCCTCTCTAGGGAAGAGTGATTTACTGACTGTCCAGCTATCATACGATAAAAGGGGAAAGAAATTTAATCTCTGGTTAATTGGTACTAATGGATGGGCCGTTCCGCTAGAATATTGTATATATGGATCTTGTATTTTAGACGAGTTAGACAATGATTACTTCCTGTCTCAGTGTAGAATGCCAAGAGGGGCTGTGTTATTTGATGGCTCCAGTGACATTCTATACAACAGACAGAAACGATCATTGACATACTCTGAAATTCCAATACTCAATAGAACCACTCTTAATGAAAAAACAAGACTTAAGCGCAAGGACAGACGTCTCCGGCAGAGGGCGCGCCGAGCCAAGAAGACAGCTGGACGAACTCTGGTTGACCTGACTGCTCAACTCACGCACATGAGCCTTTAAGCATACCGACTCACATACGCTAGCCATGCTTGATGATTAAACTGCTTAAAAGATTCATGTTTGAATATACTCTGTCAGACTATATATCTGTTTGACCAAAAGTCTATAACTGACAAACATGATATGCAATGTAAGAGCTAGAAAGTTATATATCTAAAGTGCTTTGATTGCAAGGAACAAATATAAATCTGTTCGCATAAGCCATGATCTATAATGCACATACCTATGTAGATGTTGATTCATGTTCTAGTGGTACTTAGGAACAAGTATAAATCTGTTCGCATAAAACATGATCTATATTATTGGAATTTTTGGTTAGAAGTGTTGGCCACATTATACAGTTGGTCCCTAATGATTTACAAACTGTTGTCAAATGTAATGGGGAAAACCCAGAATGTTGTCCGTACATGTACCCTGTGCGTACATGAGTACAATCCAACATGTCACATCCTCAATGATGTATGAGGTATATTGTACGAGTATAAAAAGCTGAGCCACACAGATCAGCTTCGCGTGTTTTCCAATCTCTTTATACGGACGGTTGGTTTGCCCGTTATCCTCAACGGAGGGTAATGTAAGGAGTTTTGTTTTCTGTTATATGTCTTTTTGTTATTCCCACTTTTTCACTGGATTTCATTTTGTTAATAAAAGTATATTTTATTAATTTACTTCGCTGGAGTGGACATTGAATTCATTTGCCAGAGCCCATCAAGTTACCTTGTGTGGTAAAGTATAATCTAATATATTCTTTTTGCAAATCCTTTAAAAGACGATCCTTTAACTAAACTCTAGCTAAGAAATATAGCCAAGAGAGGATTCTGGTCTATCTTTGTTTAATTAAGGTGATTAAATAAAGGCGATCCAGTACAATAGACAAGCAAAAAAATAATGTCTTGTTTTCAGAAATAATAAGTCAAAATTAAGTGAGTTTTTCTTTAAAACAAGGAAAATAATCTACCAGCGGGGTAAAACAAAAAATAATCATATGTCAAAAGGAAAAACTAGATTATTTTGTTTGGAAAAAGTAATTGTAATTATTGGTAAATGCTTTTTAGCAATTGAGAAAAACTGTAATGCAGACATATAGGGCTCTATTTTAACCATCGGTCGCAAAGTCTAAAGCGCAGGAAGCAAAAGCATTAAGTGCGTGTCAGAATTCACTTTTGCTATTTTAAGCACGGAAAATTCCGCTTTGCGCCACGGCTCATGGTCTAACAGGGTTGAGAGCTTATTCTCTTAATGAGTTCTGGGTGTGTTTTGAGAATAAAATAATCAGAGTCTCATCTCTCATTCCCTTTAAGAGTCAGTTGCGTCGCTCCATGGCGCATTTGCTATTTACATGGCGACTTTGTAAGTGGAATAACTGAGTGCTTCACTGGCGAGAAAACAGTTAAACAGAGCATCTGCAGCATGAGAGAATGAGAGAATGAGTTTCCTCCAATCGGCTTTTACTTTCACTTTCTCTCTTCCGTGGATAAGGAAACGTGTCATACAGACATCTATTAGCCTACATAATTAATTTCGTTTGTTAAGCACAAAGATTTGTTTCAAAACTATTTCTAAATTCAGTTCTAATTTCCAGCTATTACATCCAAATACACATGCTATGCCCCAAATGGTCTAAAACCTGACAGGTGGACAAGTCTAAGCTTGTTTTTAAGAAAACAAATATAAATATGCATTTGATAAATAATACTACTACTGATAATACCATTGTCATGAATAAACTGAAAACGCCCCCCGAGGTGATGAAGGCATGGAGGCAGTGGTGTTTATATTGATGTAGAAAGTAATATTTTTAAAAATATTTTATTCCTTTAATTCTTTTTCATTTGTAAAGATATTTGCGTATTGCTGTACATCCTGTGTGTATTAAGCAATGTGTAACCGAGGCACACAACTAACGCGCTCTGCGCTGGACTTTAGACCTGCTTTCAGCTGGTCTATTGAACAGTCTATTTTATTTTCTCAAAATAGTAACGCGCCAGCAATGCGCCTCAACACACCTCCTTTCTAGAACAGAACGCCTATGAGTCCACAAGGTGGTGCAAATGAATTTGCCTATTAAACAATGGGGCGGAAAACGGGAAAATTAAGGTTGTGTTGGTCTAAAAATAGCAACACGTCGTGGAAACATGTCTTGCGCCGGGTGTATGATAGGGCCCCATAGTGTTATAGATATGATAGTATCAGAACTGAAGACCTTTGGGCATTATGTTTATCTGTGTCCAAAATATATTGAGTTTCTATTCTGCCATACTCATACGCTATGTGTGTGTGGTACAAAAAATATTCTCACCGCAATGCTGTATTGTTCAGAATTTTCTCTTTTTCCTCATTGATGGCATTGGCCAGAGCTTTGCCAATCTTAAATCCCTTCGATGCCAGCTGTATACTGGGCTCAAACAGCTTATTCCATGGTAGTTTTCCATACCTTTTGTGTGCCATTTCATAACCACGCAGTTCTCCTGGTACAGCTATCAATAATCCTGACAATCAGGACAAAACAAGAAGAAGATCAAGTCATTTATAGTCCTGCATTGGAAGAAATAATCTGTTTGCTTTTTACAGTGATTATCATCAGGGCCAGACAGAATCTGCAGACATTTTTTGTTATTTCTGTTCAGAAGTTTGAAAAAATCTGTGGATTTATCCAGAATGAATTTGGGAGTATCGTAACTAAAACTTAAAGCATTAAATAAAAAAATAATACTTTAATGCAAAAATTTTAATAAAAATTTAATGCAAATCCAGTTAGATCCATTTGTTTGGTAAACAAGTAATAAACATATAATGGTAACACTTTATTTTGATGGTCCATTTGAGTATTAGTAGACTGTCTGCTTAATATCTGTTGACACTGACATTTAACAGTCCTTCAACAGACATTTAACTGACTATAAGAAACTTTGAAATTACATGTCAACTTACACTAACCCTAACCCCAACCCCATCCCTAACCCCAACCTAACAGTCTACTTATAATCTAATGATAATTAGTTGCAATGTAACTTAAATTCAACAAACGGACCGTCAAAATAAAGTGTGACCCATATAATATGTCTACTAAAAGACAGAAAAATTACTTTACAAACTGTATTATAAATAAATCATAAAACATCCAAAATCCAGAATTTTAATGCAATAATATAAAAATAAATACATGTATTTACAGTAAATTAGATGGACAAAAATATTAGCATATTTCTGCATGCACAGATTCTGTGTAGACCTATTTATCATCAACATTTTCTGTGTGGAGTAATGTGTTTATTAAATCGGTTATAATAGTGTAATTATTTATGATGGTTCATACCTGGATTCTCTATTTGTGTGTCATTGTCAAACATGTCTGCTGTAGCACTCATTGGGGCAGTTTCTCGAGCATTAATTGTCTCCACCTTTCCTGTGGATGAACACAATAATCTTTACATTTTCATTTAACACTGTGAGGAGATTGTCATAGCCCATGCAATAATAGGTTGCTAATTAGTAATGTCTGTTTTCGAAGCACTGCATCATGAGGCTTCAAAAACTTTGACTATTCTTTTGATTCAGTGGTTCAGAGCACTTATCAAATCAGCAAGCTCGCGTGACTTCAGTAAATGGGACTTTGATATGTTGATACTGAAATGCTGAAATGTTTTGAATATGCAATGTGTTGTCTCCATTGGGAGGTGATCTGTGTAAAATTATAAAATCTATATCAGGGTATTTAACAGGCAGCCTGCCGGCCACATCCGGCCAGTCTGGATTAATTTTCTGGCCCGCATCATGATAAAGGTTAATGTAATTTTTGTGATCATTTGTGCTCAAAAGAAGCCCACATTAAGCTTCATGTTCATTTCATCTTACTGCAGTTGATAGTGCTAAAGCCTGTCGCATTGTTGTTCTCATTCTTATACATACATGTGGTCAATTTTATAAACAGTTAAACTCTGCCATTGTGTCGATTATTATGTGTGTTAATATGTGTGTCATCGTTATTACTTGGGGTTGTGGTTAGGAATAGAGCAGATGCATGTGTTAACGGCATTGCTTGAATGTATTCCTGCTACTTTAACAATGTTGATAAACCACGGTGGACATTTCGTGCTGAATGCAGTTGACCAATCACAACTAGAGATTAATATTGTGCAATGGAGGGCTCTGGAAAAAATTAATCACTGAACAAATCATATGTAATTAATTTGGATAATTAGGTATATAAACGCATATTATAAGTGTTTTTTTGACCATACATGCATTACAGCTTGAATACAGTGAAGCTCTCTTACTTTATTTATCTGCAGACTTTTATTATATATTATGTAGAAAATTTCATCAGTGCAAAATTCGCTTAATAAAGATAATCATTAATAGGGTTTTCAGTTTTTTTTGTTTCTTTCAAACTAAATCAAGACTTAAAGCCACTGTAGTGGAGTTCTGGTTATGTTTCTTAAAGTATTCCTACCATTCGAAGCATTGTATATGGTGAACACCACTCCTCCACCGATGCCCATACTCTGTGGGTTAATCACACTCACACACAGCAGAGCAGCGATAGCAGCATCCACTGCTGAACCCCCACGCTTCAGGATATCCCTGCACACACAGAGAGTCATTGAGAACAACAGCTTTTCCAGTTGTTAATAAATATTAATAATAGGTTAGTAATAAGTAGAGATTAGAAGAACAACAAAAAGCTGATGCACATTTGCAGGTAACACTTTACAATAAAAGTAAATGAATAATGATCCACTAATATGTAAACTAAACATTAATTTATCATGGACTAATTATGATTTAAGGCATGTGCTATTCTTTAACTAACTTTAACTACAACATGAGTTCATGTGTGAATAATGGCTGAAATGTGTGAATAATGAATAAAGCAATCTTAATAACTTGTTAGTGCATGTATAATTACATGTGTTACAGTTTTTCTCAGTGGCTTTGGTGCATTTCTCACAACACTATTTACATTTGCACAACAGTTAATGCATTTCATTCATTCATTTTCTTGTCGGCTTTGTCCCTTGCGGGGTCGCCACAGTGGAATGAACCACCAACTTATCCAGCACGATTTTACTCAGCGGATGCCCTTCCAGCCGCAACCCATCTCTGGGAATTTCCACACACACACATTCACACTCATACACTACGGACAATTTAGCCTAACCAATTCACCTGTACTGCATGTCTTTGGACTGTGGGGGAAACCGGAGCACCCGGAGGAAACCCACGCGAACGCAGGGAGAACATGCAAACTCCACACAGTTCATGCATTTCTCAAAACAATTAGTACAAACTGCAAAACCTAGTGGATAACCTGCAGAAGCGTGTCACTTGCTCAAAATAAAGAGCTCATTCCTCAAAAGCAAGTATTGACGTCAATGAAAGGGTCAGTGTCATCAAGATGAAAAGTCCTGCCACCATTGTTTATGAACAAGATAGTCAAATGGCTTTGTCATGTTTTCATTATGACAGTTTACTCTCTACATTTCCAATGCAAAACAGTCAGATTTTGGTGACACTCCAGACAGCACTATATACTATTAGCACAGCCATTTGAAAACTACAGTAAAGTTAGACATCACTGCATTTATTGAGGTATCTGAGTACAAGACACTGAATATGTGTGTTTCACCTGTTTACTGCATTTGCTCTTTATAATTCTAATTTATTCACAGCATTGTGCAAAAGAATAAATACACCCTTATTTACAACAAACATAAACATCCTTAGGGTAGAGCTGAGCACAACTGTAGACAATACTGCAGTACATATTGGAACTGAACCTACAACATACACAGCTCTGTAAATCAGTCATCAAATTGTTTAATTTAGAAGACATGTTCAGGAAAAAAAAAGATTTAAAATTTTTTAAATAAAATGAGCTTGACAGATTTTGACAACTAGTTCAACATTTGTGTATGTAATGACTCCAGTAATGAAATGAGGACTATTAGTTTTATATGGAATGACTATTCAGCATCCACAAGTTTAGTTAATTTTGACTGACATGACATAAGCAAATGAGAATGTTACAAACAGCAGAGAGTCGTATGAAAGCAATTGATGCATGTCCAAGAGCATTTGCAATTTGTTGAAAGGAATGAGAAACTGCTGCTATGATGTGCACAAATGACTAATTGTTTTGAGAAATGCATTAACTGTTGTGCAAATGTAAATAGTGTTGTGAGAAATGCACCAAAGACACTGAGAAAAACTGTAATGTATTAATTAAAACATTAGTTTAGCTAATAACTCATTACCGGTAAATGTATCTTTATGTCATGACTTTACTTAGAGGTGCACATTATCATTAACTCATTCTTAAAACTGGTCATTTTGATATAGACACAAGAGTATAATCACAAGAGCTGATAAGTAGTTAAGAATGAGTTCATGTTAATGTGCCGCTCTAAGTAAAGACAAGACATGAAGATAAAGAACATTAACAGCTCATGAGTTCATGTTGGATAAATTTAGCTTAAAACTAAAGCATTACTACATTAATTAACAAACAAGTAATTAAGATTGCCATTATTAACGCATGAACTCATGTAGTAAGTTAGTTCATGATTAGTGCATGTAACTTATCATTAGTTCATAATGAAGTAACGTTTAATTTACATATTAGTACATCATTATTCATGTACTGATATTGTAAAGTGTTTCCCATTTGCATTAAAATTTTATTCAGCTTTGTAACACAGAGATACATCAGTTTCAAATATTTAATTTTGGTCATTATTATTGTTTTCATAATGTTATATCTGAGCCCAGTGGAAATCATAACTATGCTGCAAATTCAAACAGTTCTCTCTTCCTGTCTGAAACTAATCTATGCATTTTTTGTTTATTTCTGCAAAGATAACGTGTGTCATTTAATAACCACTTAGACACTTGTAACAAGTTTAGACCACATTTTGAACACAATCACTTAAAAGATCTTAGACAGAAATGTAAAAAAATGTCAACGCCAATAGCCTAGTGGTTAGTGCGTTGACACATAGCACCGAGGTGCTCGCGGTGACCCGAGTTCGATTCCCGGCTCAATGTCCTTTGCCGATCCTTCCCCTATCTCTGCTTCCCACACTTTCCTGTCTCTACATCTCCACTGTCCTATCAATAAAGGTAAAACCCCCTAAAAAATAATTATAAAAAAAAAGAAATGTAAAATATATTTAAATGATCAGATCACAAAACAGAGTTGACACCATAGAAAAATATATTTTAAACACAAATAAAACTGGAAAATTTAAAACACTAAACAATAAAACTTTAGTCATGAATTATCTTAATTGAACTAGCAGACAGAAGGAGGTACTGCAGCAATCTCAGCACCCATAGTTCTCATGCCTATGCTACTACCCACCTCTGATTATAAGAACTAAGTTAGGAAAATTAGCATCAAGTACTTGAGTACTAATCAAACTGAAAATAAAGCCCCTGTAAATGCATAATCGAGGGTTGCAGAATTATGATCACGTAATGAATCCCATACAGCACATTTGAAAACATTAATGTAGAGGCTCTTTATAATCATACCTTCCAATCACTGAGCAAGTTTCTGCATCTGTCGCCACAGCTGCTTTACAATAGCAAAAACGAATGGGTGTAGGACGTGAAATGTGTGTCACAGCAGATCTCGAAGTCAGCATCAAAAACAAAACTATTGCAATTAAAAAAGCAATGACCATATACCTGAAAGAAAAACAGCAGACTTTGAGATGTTTTCATGGGTAATGTAATTTGCTAATTATTTAATAAACAAACAAAATTCTAATGTTCTTTGGTAAATATGTCATCATGTCATCATATATATTCAGAACCTCTCTATGTGTATGTACATTCCTCATTACCTCTGTGGTAGCTCATAAATGAAACTACCGGTGAAAGAACAGCCAATGACCACCAGCTTTTATTTAATAATAATATTTATAATAATAGAACATCAACACAGTCTCCAGGGTTCTGTAATATGGTTCTGTAGTTTCCAACTAGCAGTGAAACATTTCTCAGGTCACTGACTAACATTCTGTCAAGGTCCTCTTAAAGTTATAATCAAATGTTCTTCAGCTAACTTTTATTTAATATTATTATTAAATTAATATATTATTATATTAGGTTATGTGGTATTTAATGATGTTCTGAAGATTTTAGCAAAAGAAGTTATATTATTTGTAAAAAAAAAAATTGTTGTCATTTTTGTCTTCATAATTATGAAAGGTCACATTCAGAGGAACTTTCTTGGAGAATACTTCACTTGTACACTGGAATGAACTGCCAACTATTTCAGGATGTTTTACACAGTGGATGCCCTTCTAGGTGCAACTCAGTACTGGGAAACACCTATACACACTCACATTCACACACACACACACATACACACTCATAGGGCCCTATTTTAACAATCTCGGTGCAAAGTCCAAAGTGCAGGGTGCAAAAGCTTTAAGGGCATGTCAGAATTCACGTTTGCTATTTTAAGGACGGAAAATTCCACTTTGCGCCATGGCTCATGGTCTTGAGCTTATTCTCTTAATGAGTTATAGGTGTGTTTTGAGAAGTCTCATCTCACATTCCCTTTAAGAGTCAGTTGCGTCGTGCCATAACACATTTACTATTTACATGGCGGACTTTGTGAGTGGAATAACTGAGCGCTTCACTAGCGAGAAAACAGTTAAACAGAGCATCTGCAGTGAGAGAATGAGAGATGAGCCTCCTCATTATTTACTTTCACTTTCACTCTCTTACGTGGATAAGGAAAGGTATTGTATGCACAGACATCTATTAGCCTATGAATGATTAGTTTAGTTTGTTAAGCGCAAAGATTTGTTTCAAAGCTATTTTTAAATTCAGTTCTAATTTCCAGCAAACGAATAAATGAACAATAATAATGAAGTGTGGTCAAACAACCCAGTTATAAGTTATATCCAAACACACACATGCTATGGCCCATATGGTCTGAACCCTGACAGGTGGGCAAATCTAAGCCTGTTTTTAATAAAACAAATATAAATATGCATATAATAAATAATACTGCAAATAATAATAACTTTATACAAAAGCAAATTGTCATGAATAAACTAAAAAAGCCCCCCGAGATGAAGAAGGCATGAAGGCAGTGGTGTTTATACTGTATTTATGTAGAAAGTAATAATTTTTGTAATATTTTAATCCTTTAATTATTTTTCAATTGTAAAGATATTTCTGTATTGCTGTACATTCTGTGTGTATTAAGCAATGTTTAAGCGCGGTGCACATCTAACACGCCCTGCGCTGGACTTTAGACCTCCTCTCAGCTGGTCTATTGAACAGTATATTTAAGTTCCTCAAAATAGCAACGCGCCAACAATGCTCCTTAACACACCTCCTCTATAGACCAGAACGCCTATGGGTGCACATATGAGCGCAAAGGCATTTGCTATTTAAACAGCGTGGTGCAAAATGTCAAAACGACACTTGCGTCCAGCTGAAACTTGCAAACAACATTTGCGTCGTGCCTTGCGCTGAATTGCGCCGGATGTATGACAGGGCCCAGACACTCATACACTACGGCCAATTTAGTTAATCAATTCCCCTATAGCACATGTGTTTGGTTTGGACTGCAGGGGAAACCAGAGTACCCGGAGGAAACCCACGCCAACAAAGGGAGAACATGCAACTGACCCAGCTGAGGCTCAAAACAGGCAACCTTCTTGCTGTGAGGCAACAGTGCTACCACTCAGCCACTATGCTGCTTGTTGTTGTTTTTGTTAACAATGTGAGTTTCTTCCTTCTGTTGAACACTAAAAAAGATACTTTTGAAGAAGGCTTTCACTTACACAGGTTCATAACCCCTTGAAGGAGAGTAAATAGTAAGTCAATTTTCATTTTTGGGTGAACTGCCCCTTTGTTAAAAAGTGTACAGTGCCTTTTGAAAGGCTGCATCTCCAGTGACATCTTGTGTACATTTCTTTCTGACAGACACACAGCTAGATGAAGATAAAAAAAAATAGAGATCCATGAGTTGACTGCAGTATCAGACAAATTCACAAATGATTTAATTCGAAAGAACACAAACAAACTACTTTTGTTTTAGGTCAGAAATAGCTGACCAGCACAACATTTATTTGTTTAACCCCCTACAAAGCCGCACCCCTATAGTTGAATTAAAAAATAAGATTAATATAATATTTTTTAAATACAGTTAATCTATAATATTTTGATCACATTTTTTAATAAATGACATAGTACATATATTTATAGTCAACAAAGATTTACCTGATTTTAAAAGCATTTAAAGCACACTTTGATAAAAAAATACTAATAAAACTAGTGAAAATTAATGGTTTTTAATATACTTGTTCAAGTTCACTGAAGCAGTACTAAAAATTTATATTTAATGGTATGTTTAATGTATAACTTCTACAAACTTATAATGCATATGATTTGGATATAACACCTCTCTAATCCAGTTCTATGAATCTGAGTCCTCCATAACACACACACTGATTAATGATTCCTACTGTCTCCCTCGTGATGAAGAAGAGTAGGCAAAAAGCATGTGATTATAAAGCTGAAAGTATCTGAAATCACACACACTGTAGTTCTCTCCTGTCTCTCTCCTCTTCAGGGACTCTCTCTCTGTCTCTCTCTCTCCATGAGGTCGGAGAATATGGGTGAAGCATGGCGACTAACATTGTAAATACAGATCATTAATATTAAGATGTCGCTTACATTTAACACCAGGCGGAAAAGAACTGTTTATAAAATATGTATTATTATTACTATCCTTATTAAATACTTTGTGACTCATTTTATATATTTTATATACTTTATTTAAATTTTTAATCACAAAAACATTTCCTTCCTATTGAAAATAAATCTATTTCCAATCTGCTATGTAATGGGGGAAAAAAAGAAGAACGTGTTCATCAGACGCTGGATTCGAACCGGGTTTATGATTGGTCGCCTCAAAACATGTGACTATGCTCTTTACGAGCTACGCCACTTCCACCTGCTGTCTACTGCACTCTTTCGTTGTGTTGTCTCTGTCGATCGAACGGCGCTGGCGGGAAGCACTCAATTAGCTTATTCCAATGAGGTGCGCTATTTGCACTTAGCTTAAATAGACACTTCAAAATCAGCATTTTTTTCCCAAGTGCACACGGGCCTGTGCCTATAATGCCCATTGGTTAATCCGGCCCTGGGACAGACGGATGGACGGACGGACGGACGGACGGACTGCCCATTGGTTAATCCGGCCCAGGGACAGACGGATGGACGGACGGACGGACGGACGGACGGACAGACGGACAGACGGATAGACAGATAGACAGATGGATAGATGGATAGACGGATAGACAGATAGACAGATAGATAGATAGATAGATAGATAGATAGATAGATAGATAGATAGATAGATAGATAGATAGATAGATAGATAGATAGATAGATAGTTACCTTCTAAAACCATCCAAGAGACCCGGTAAATTCACATAAGGCTTAATTTCCTGATATCCAAATCTGCTACTCATGTTTGCAGATAAAACTGGACTGGGTTTACAGAATCTGGCAGAAACAAAAACGTAATGTTAAATGTTTAAACAAACAACATATTGGGTGTAATTTCTTACACATAAAGAAAAACATCCTATTTCACATAAAGGTAAACTCGCTGATCTGTTTGTGATTGTAAAGGAGAACCATATATACATATCAGAATGAAACCCCCCTCTAACAAAAAAATTAAACATTTCATTTTATTAATGTGTAAAATCAGATGGCTACAAAAACAAGACATTAAGATTAACTGAAATTTGTTTTGATTAGATACTGCATTCAGTATCTGTGTGACATTAATCTCTGTGTTGAACTGACCCAGCTTACTCAGCTCATTGTGCTAAATAGCAATTGTCTCAAACTTACCAGTTTTTATAGTCCAGGAGATCGTGTAATCAAAGCTGAAACCAAGATGATTTTAGACTTCTGTGAGTCTCCAGAGGTGAATCTGTTTTTGTAAGAGATAGTTGTCAGATAAAGACAAACCGCCCAAGCCTGTTAGTACTATCTGATCTGTTAAAACAATTTAAAAGGTCATACAATGGAAATTTTACAAATAGTTTCAACTTTAGCTTTCCAAGAAACAATCAGGAATCAAAGTAGGGGAAATGTATTAACTTAAATAAAACTAAATCTACTCATTGTTTATATAGGAACCAGCAGGGGTTTTTACATTGGACATAATTTCTGTGGTCTGCATTTAGATTATCTCCTTCAGGTAGTATATGACAGCTGTCATATTGTTGTTTTTTTTGGCCTGTGTAAAAAGCAAAGGGTGTCCTCACGTCTTCTAAACCATAACAAAGCCTGCTTGTCAGCTATCTTTTTAATAATTGTCTGCTACATGTTGTATATTTAAGTGAAAATCACAGCACACATAAATGAAAAATGTAGTAGATTAGTTAAAGTAAAAATTAGTGACTTAAAATCTGCAAATAATGCAGGAATGCAACAGGCGGCAATATAAAAGTGCAAAGTGAGTGCAGTATACTGTACATGATCCACCACTGATTTGATTTATTTCACTAAATTAAGATTAAATATATTACTGATCTACAGTAAAACCAAACAAGCCCCACACTTTTATTGCCCCACACGTTTGAGTCTATCCAATTTCTAGTGTGTTTGTGCGGATGGTTATGCTAACTCTCTCACTTTTGCTTTTTTTTTTTTTTTTCCAATGGAATCTAGTTGATCCAGTTCCTGTGAAAACAAATAACATTTAAAAGTGAGACCTCTGTTTGTCTTTGGTTGAGAAGGGTCCATGTGCACTGTCAGACATGCACTCTCAGGTATATGTGTATATGTAAACCTAACCCCGCCCCTAACCACACCCCACACAGTGATGTCACTTGCAGATGATTTGCATGTGGTTGAGAGTGCAAGTTTGCAGCCAGACACCATTGAATTAAACACACATGGACAGCAAGTTTTCATTTATTGTTTTATTCCTCACCATTGAGTCAAAGTATATCGTTAAAATATAATAGATGTAAGAGTAAATTAACAATAAACTGTACACTTGGAATAGAAATAACATTATAAACATGAGTTAAGACAGGAAATCTGACCAGTCACATTATTTATTGGCACTTGTACAGTTTGCCTTTCAATGCTCTGATGAGAACACTTGTTGATGCAGCCCAGACAGTCTAACATCTGAAAATTCACATGCAAGTACTTTATATTTAGCTGGTGAATATGAGTAGCTTAAACTCAGTAAACAATTGTGTGTTTAATAGACGTCTTATAGACATCTAAACATAGACAGCTTGGCTAAAACTAGGCTAAACTTGGGCTGTCAGTGAAATCTAAGAGATATCTAAGATACCTGTGACGCTCCAAGGACAGACGAGTCTTCGCTGAGGTCCAGCTTCCTGCGCCTAGACTGCAGCTCTACACAAGATGTTTGGCCATAGGGGAAATGGTCGTGCCCAACTGAGCCTGGTTTCTCTCGAGGTTTTTTAAATCTTCGCTTTCGCCAATTGGTGAAGTTTTTTCCTCGCCGCTGTCGCCACTGGCTTGCATGGTTCGGGATCTGTAGAGCTGCGCATCGATGGATTTGCTGTTCAGTGTTTGGACTCTCAGTAGTGATTATTAACCCACACTGAACTGAGCTAAACTGAACTGAACTTAATCTCTGAAAACTGAACTGACACTATTTACATTCACTATAATCTTCCATGTGAAGCTGCTTTGACACAATCTACATTGTATAAACGCTATACAAATAAAGATGAATTGAATTGAATAGCCCAAAACTAGACTAGTCATCGGTTAGACAGATTAGACAGACGTTATATGTGTGGTCATTCACTTCTGTTTATTTGATGACTAGTCTAGTTGCTTAGATTTTCACTGACAGCCTAAATTTAACCTTGTTTTAGCCAAGACAACTACATTTAGACGTCTATTAGAGATCTATTAGACATCTATTGGACATCTATTGGACATCTTTTAAGAAACCAAAAATGCTTGGTAGTGGTTTATTCATTTAATTTCTTCCAGTAGTGACTTTAATCCTAAAATTACAGCTATTTTTCTTTACTGCAGCTTTATATCTCAGGCCCCGTTTACACTAATGCGTTTTCGTTTTGAAACGGCGTTTTAGATCAAAAACGATCCGCGTCCACACTAGCGTTTCTAAACTTATCCCCATCCACATTACTCCACCAAAAACGTATATCACGTGACCATTCGCGCACTCTGGGCATACGCGTCCAAGTATAAACAGGAAGCATGTGTCTCGCTCGGCATTTGGTTATTGTTAGTCAACAAACGCTGGTTGAACGATGAACTCGAGCGATTAGCGAGTGCTCGAACAATAGCTTGCCTCTTGTGAATATATGCAGCTGCTGTAGTAAAAAAGGCAGAGTTTAACTGCACAATGGCGCCTAAAACGGACAATAGTGCAAACAATGCTCCCATTTCTGTGTCCATGTTGTTGTTTACAGTGAAGGCTGGTCTGCCGTCTTCCGGTAGCGTTAGAGTCATTTGATAGGGGCTTGACAAATAGGGGGAGGATACGCAATGACCCAAAAGCCCCAATCAGGTAGCGAATCTCAGCAGCCCCGCCTCCGTTTTCAGATGTCTCCGTTTTCCCCCATCCACACAGAGACGGAGCAGCAGCGTTTCAGAATGAAAACGACCCCTACAGTGTTTCCAAAACGCTCCGTTTTCGGGGCTGGAAAACTCCGGCGTAGTGTGGACGGATGGCCTAATCGTAGCAAAACTTATGCGTTTTAAAACGAAAACGCATTAGTGTAAACGGGGCCTCACTTTGCTGATTTATGTTACATCATCATAAAATGTAATGGGACTCTTGCTTGTAATTCTGCTTCTTGCTCTTTTAACGTTCAAAATAGTGTCAACATTTTCTTGAAGTATAAATAACATGAAAAACAATGACCTGGAAATGTTCTTTTGTTCTCTGAAGTGTTTGTTAAATCTGACACAGAGACACTGAAGACTCAGGATAAATCCCAAATCCTGTATAGAGGGGTTCAGTGAATGTGGTGTTGAATGTGTGTATGAGTGTGAGTGTGTGTGTGTCTGCGACACTGTAGAAGGACAGAGAGCCGGACGACACGTCCAAATACACTCCTATTCTATTAGTACGAGATGAGGGAGCAATAATATCAGCGCTCTCGTTGTTGTACCAGACTGTGTAATTCGTATCACAGCAGTACAGACTCCAAGAGTTTTCATTGAGTCCAAACCAAGAGTCAAGCCCACTTTTCCTGTCGATCGCTTTATAAGCCACCCCTATATGACCAGAGCCGCTCCATTTCACCTCCCAGTAACAGCGTCCAGTCAGAGTCTCTTTACACAGAACCTGCTCCTGTTGCTCAAATCTGTCTGGATGATCAGGATACGGCTGAGGATCTTTCACATTTCTGGCCTCTCTGTTTCCTTCAGACAGCTGGAGTTGAATGTGTGCAGTGTTTGGATCCAGTGTGAGGAAACAGGCATCTGAACACAAGAGCACAGATGATTTGATAAGTAAATCAGTTTAAGTAAATATGCACAGGTGTGTGTGTGTGTGTGTGTGTGTGTGTGTGTGTGTGTGTGTGTGTGTGTGTTTGTGTGTGTGTGTGAGAGAGAGAGAACTTGCATTTTCTTAGTCCAGGTTTGATCCTAAAATGTCCTCCATGATCCAAACTATACAGAGACAAAAACATACAGAAAACCCACTAAAATTATTTACAAATCAAATAAATATTAACAAAACTGTGCAATAAACATTTGATAAGTTACATTCATTCATTTTCCTTTGGTTTAGTCTCTTTATTTACCAGTGGTCGCCACAGCGGAATGAACCGCCAACCTATTCAGCATATCTTTTACACAGCGGATGCCCTTCCAGCTGCAATCCAGTGCTAAGAAACACTCATACACACTCACATTCACACAGACACTCATACACTACGGCCAATTTAGTTCATCAATTCCCCTATAGCCCATGTGTTTGGACTGGGGGGGAAACCGGAGAACCCACAGCCTTGTCTTGGGCTGTAGAGTTGTTTGGCTATGACATAATATCACTCTTAGAAAACCCCAGCCACACACACGTGACTCATAACTGCCACACAAACCTAAGTTTCTCCAGTGTATAGTGTGGATCCTCCAGTGTGTGTTTGATCAGCTGGACTCCTGATTGTCCTGGGTGATTGTAGCTCAGATCCAGCTCTCTCAGGTGTGAGGGGTTTGAACTCAGAGCTGATGACACAAAACCACAGCCTTCCTCTGTCACCATACAGCCAGACAACCTGTAGAGACAAAAACACACAGATCATCTACAGACATCAACATTATAACCAGCTGACTGTACATTATCCTTTATATGTTAATACCTCAGTATCTCCAGCTGACAGTTTGGACTCTTCAGTCCATCAGAGAGCAGCTTCACTCCTGAATCCTGCAGGTCATTGTTACTCAGGTCCAGCTCTCTCAGGACACAGTTTGAGGATTGAAGAACTGATGACACAATTTCACAATCCTGAGCAGAGAGATTACAGCCAGCAAGACTGAAAGAGAGGAAAACAAATGGGAATTTAGTTGTACACAAAAACATTCTCAAGATGTATTAATTCAATACCACAATTGGAAATTCCATTCAAAAAAGTTTCTTCACTGAAACACATGATTAAACACTCACAGAGCTCTTGTGCAGTTGCTGACGGCTGGTATCAGTCTTCTTCTGCCCTCATCTGATGTGTTGTATTTCTGGAGCTCCAGCTCATCCAGCACCTCCTCTGACATCTGAAGCATGTAGGCGATTGTTGAGCAGTGAGCAGGAGAGAGTTTCTTCTCTGACTGTTTGTCTGATTTCACAAACTCCTGAATGTCTCTGGACAGAGTCTGATCTTTCACTTCCAGCAGACAGAGGAACAGATTGATGGATCTTTCAGCGGAGAGACCATGTCCATCTCTGATCTTCTCTTTAATGTACTGTGTGCTTCTCCTGATGCTCTCTGAGCTCTTCTCTGTGTGTGTCAGTAGATCCTGTAAGAGTCTCTGATTGGACTCCAGTGAGACGCCGAGCAGGAACCGCAGGAACAGATCCAGATGCCCATTCTCACTCTCAGTGGCTTTATTTACTGCTCTTCTTTGTAAATCATGCAGCGAATCTAAAAATGATTCTGCAGTGTTGTTTATGAAGTAGTAAAACACATAGAAAGCAGCCAGAAACTCCTGAACGCTCAGATGGATGAAGCTGTAGACTTTCCTCTGCTGAATCACAGATTCCTCCTTAAAGATCTCAGAGCAAATCCCAGAATACACTGAGGCATCAGATACGTCTATGCCGCTCTCAATCAGGTCCTCCTCATAGAACATCACATTGCCCTTCATCAGCTGTCTGAAAGCCACTTCAGCAAGTTTGACAATCACTTCTCTGTTGGACTGCAGGAGTTTCTCTGGATCTCTCTCTTCATACTTCTGATTCCTCATGTTGATCTGAATCAGCAGGAAGTGGATGTACATTTCAGTCAGAGTTTGAGGGATTTCTGCACTCAGATCTTCTTCCAGGAGCTTCTGAAGCACAGTGGATGAGATCCAGCAGAAGACGGGTATGTGGCACATGATGTGGAGGCTTCTTGCTCTTCTGATGTGTGAGATGATTCTGCTGGCTTGATGCTGCTCACTGATTCTCTTCCTGAAATATTCCTCCTTCTGAGGCTCAGTGAATCCCTGAATTTCTGTCAGACGCTTGATGTATTTGGAGGGGATCTGATTGGCTGCTGCTGGTCTGGAGGTGATCCAGATGAGAGCAGAGGGAAGCAGCTGTCCTTCCATCAGCTTTGACATCAACACAGCCACTGATGAAGTCTCAGTCACATCACAAACTTTCTGAGCGTCTGAAAACATCAGTGTGATTCTGCTTTCATCCAGACCATCAAAGATGAACACAACTTTACACTCCTCATAAATCTTGGGCTCCAGATCTTCAAGTTCAGGATGAAAGTCCAGCAGAAGTCTGTGAAGACTGTACTGATGATCTCTGATCAAGTTCAGCTCTCGAAATGGAAGCACAAACATCAAATCTACATCCTGATTGGCTTTTCCCTCGGCCCAGTCCAGAATGAACTTCTGCACAGAGACGGTTTTTTCCGATTCCAGCGATGCCTTTAGTAAGAACAGTCTTGATTTGCTCTTTCTCCTCTTTAAAGATGTCATTGCAGTAGATTGGAGTGTGTTGGGAGTGTTTTGTTCTGGCTGTTTTCTCCATCTGTAAAACCTCATGTTCTTCATTCACTCCTTCACTCTCTCCCTCTATGATGTACAGCTGGGTGTAGATCCGGTTCAGGTGGGTTCCAGTCTCTTTTACTTTAATTCCCTCAAATAATCTCTCATACTTCGTCCTCATGCTGGTTTTATACTGGTCTTTGACTCTCTGCAGGTCTCTAGTCTCAAATATTTGTGTCTGCAGGACTGTGTCTGTTTTTGCCTGTGCAGTGTGTGTCTCAAAGTGGGATGAAGAGGACACCACAGATCTGATCACAATGTACAAAACACACAACAACAAATTCATGCATTAACATATGTTATGGGCCACACAGTGATGAGTATATTTAAGGATAGTTGATATAATACAATGAATTATTTAGTCACTGACAAATAACGTGTTATTGCAATCAATAAACCAATCCTGCCCCAGCCCTGTGTAAGTCATATTACATTTCATATAACAATGTAGCAATATTCCCCTAATCTTCACCAAGATGTTGTTGAGGTGGAGGTAGCTTGAATGCAATGTACAATACTTTTAGGGGGCTTTCACACTTGGTTCAATTGTCTGGACCATACCCAAGTTTGATTGTCCCCCCTTGCCACCTTCTCGGTTGGTTGGTCTTTTTTCCTTCTGAACTCGGTACGCTTGCGTCATCGACCTGGTGTTTTGTTTACGGCTGTTGCTAGGTGACAGTCACGAAAGCAGCGCCAAAATGGAAAGACTTCCGCACATCGCGGTTGATTTGCTTTTGGTGAATCTTTTAGTTTTGGACATACAGAAAGCGACTCGCGTCCATCTGCCGCAAAAATATGATAAACATTCAGAACATCACACAGTGTCTGCAGAAGCTGTTTTTAGAGGAGACAAGCAGACATCACTGTGTATCACTGTGCTTGGCTCAGTACCGCTTGTCACCAAGGTAAAATACTTGACACACACTCACACACACACACATACACACACACACACACGAATGAACGTTATGAAAACGATAGTTTGTTGTACAGTTGGCGGTTCACTTCCGTTATTTGGTACGATTGCATTCATACTAGAAGTGAACCGTACCAGAGTTCGCATGAACCGCACCCCAGACCACCTCTTTCAGGCGGACTCGGGTACGGTTCACGGGTGCGCACCTGAGTTCAGAAGACACGTTCACACTAGCTAAACGTACCGTACTATGACGTCAAACGCACCCGGGTGCGGACCAAAAGTGCTAGTGTGAAAGCACCCTTAATCATAGCCGGCCCTCCCTATAAGCGAACTAAGCGGCTGCTTAGGGCCCTGCCGCCACTAGGGGGCCCTCTCAACCCACTAGTCGTGTGAGCCGCTTCCTTGCTAAAATCATTTTTATTTGCATTTTACAAATTATCTTGATTGGCAGTGCCTCAGTACAATTTTCACTGAAAAAAAAAAACAAAACATTTTCATTAAAGTTGAATTTGTTTTCGTCTGAAAGTCATGTGACGCTCGCTCCATCTCATTTCTCATATGCGTTGTGTTCTCGTGGCTCTAGTTTGTTCTTCCAAGGTAACCTACAAGACCGACCAGTCGCCACAAGAACGCAAGCCCGTGCACGGACACAGCCATGGCCTTTGCTTCATTGCCTGCCTTCCTACACCTGATTTATTTTGTAAATTTGAACTTTCTCCTTCAGACGTAGAAAAACTGAGGGAGAAAATGATGACGAGAAAAGACAAGCATCATTTTTAGCATCGCTTTTTAGTGCTATGATGATGTTAAAGACATAATCTAACAGCACATTTATTGAAAATAGGCAATTACGGATTAATAAACGTTGTCTACTTATATGAAATATTTTATTTTTTCCTAGTTTTACAGACCCGTTTTTAGTCTAAAACGCATTTTATTGAAATGTAATACTCAAGTGTCTTTCACTGACATATTTTGCACACTAGTAATATTTTTCCTGAGACATGTTTATAACAGTGATGTCCTAATTGAATCAATCATAGTTTAATATAAGCTCAAATGTAAGAAACAGGGAAGGAGACTGAAGGGAATGATAAAGTTTGTGTTTGGGGATTAACATTAACCCAGTATGTGTTGCTTCCCTTTTTCTCTGTTTTTTTTATATTAATATTTTTCATATCTATATTATTTGCTTATTGATTTTATTATTTACGAATCAATCTGCATTAATGTTAATTTTTGTTTTCTCGAGTTTTTAATGAGTTCAGAATGTATGTTTTATTACTAAGTAGTGCATATTTAAGTAGTGCTAATTATTGTTCAGTGTCGTTTCATTGCAGGGTTTTTGCTTTTGGAATTTATAAAAAAAAAAAAAAAAAAAACTCAACGTGGAATCTTTAATAAAAATTTCATTTTATGTTTGCTAAATTAATAGAATGTGTTTTAAACACTCCAGAAGGACGCAAAGTAGCAATCACTGCTCCCTTTATTAATAATTGTTTAATTCTCTTTTTTTTTAAAGCTGCTAGTTGACAAAAACAGTGCTGCTTTAAAATGTCCAAATCATTCAGACAGTTATTAAGTAGAAGAAATCAGGCTTTACTTTTCTGTTTCATTGATTGTATTTAATAAGCAATTAAATCATTGTGGGCCGGTTTGCAATGGCAATACTCCACTATTTAGAGCAAGGTAGGGCCCCAAAAACATTCTGCTTAGGGCCCCCAAATGTACAGGGTCGGCCCTGCTTTTAATAAAACAACCTGTCAGATGCATGCATGGCCATTTTACTGTACCTGAGGTCAGAGGTCACTGGTCCATCAGTGAAATTAATGGAATTGTGCATGGACTGAGCGCTCTTCATGGACACACAGCTGGGTTCTGCTCCATGCTCTTCTTTCTCCTCTCTGTCCACCTCTTCAATCTCACAGTGATGCATTTTAGAGCTGTTTCCTTTCCTCATTAATTCCCTTTAAAAGACAATAACAGCAGATTTGCAGTTAAAATGACAACAAACATTTATTATCTCTCAGACTGATAAATCATACTCTACTAGTCAAATGCCTCCTGCTCAGTTAAATTCAGCTGAACTTCTTTGACTTGTTTTACTGTTAAACATGATGGACACTTATTTGGAATTATAGGTTAATGCAATACAAAATTATCAAATAGCATTTATTATATATTGCTAGGCCAAATTTCATCAGCAAGTTTTTATTTCCCCAACAGAAAGTATACATTTTAAAATTATGTAGGTAATAATTAATGGCGGGTCGTTGAATTATAACACCTTGAGTGTGCATTATTGTCCGACAGTTCAATGGACAGGAGTGCGCTTTTGTGCTTCTCTGGTCTCCAAAGCTGCTAAATCCACTGTTCAGATGTTGTACTTCAGACATTGGTCAGTTTTTTTGTCCTCAAGCTGTGTGTAGAACTGGTTTCTTACACTTCTCAATCAAGCATCCACCAGCCCTGTAGTATAAATATTTATAATTGACTACTCAAATTTTCCATTGATTATCCCATATGTGAGAGCCACATTTGCAATAATTCAAATTTTATCATACAATTAAATGAAGAGAAACAGAACAATTATTCTATTATCAGAAAAATAATTAGAATAGGAAAATTCTACAATTATAAAATGTTAATCGTTAAACAAATGCAAAAAATTAAGAGAAAAACACAATAATGTGAGCTTTAAAAAAGCTAATTTTAGCCCCATATAGTCTTTGACAATGCCTGTAGTCCCCTTAAGCACTGTGTGTGTGTGTGTGCGTGTGCGTGTGTTCACTACTGTGCATGTGTATTTGGATGGGTTAAACGGACTACAGATGCAGAGTATGACACACCAAACTTGGCCACTTCACTTTCGACTGATTTTATTATTAGTTTTTTCCACCTCTTGTATAACTGATCTGGCCATGTGACATTGAAACGTTTTAAACAAAAACTATTTATTATTATTAATGTATTTGTTTAATTTAATTTTTTTTTAAAGATACAGTCACAATTGTGAACTGGTGATTAATGTAAAGTGTTATTTTAGCAGCAATTCATGAGCAATCGACACAAACATCCATTGTTTGCATTTGCATAGGGATGCATTCGCGAACAAGCCGGCAAGAATCGACTCTATGAAACGAACATGAAGATCATACCTGTCAACCCTCCCGTTTTTCCCGGGATTCTCCCGTATTTTACAGTTCTATCCCGCTGTCATCCCGTAAAGGTATTTTCCCGTATTTCTCCCGTATTTTTTTAATCTTTCTGAGAAGAGCTGATCCTCCCTATATGCAACCTATACCGCTGAGCCACCAGGGGCCGCCCTTGCTCTTAAATGTGAATCTGTTCTGTGCTTTCATTTTATTTAAGCATGGAAACACTTTGAAATAAACATAAAAACGGCGCAATTCATTTCCTTTTCATTACAGGCGCCATTGCCCCTGTGCAATCCTCAAAACAGTCAGTTCATCTAAAGATGCATGACTGTCAGCTTATGAGCTCCATAGTGATAATAGACGCTGTTTCCCAAGCGGATTCTGTACGTACGCGATTTGATGCTGAGCTCAAGTGGACACTGGGTTTTGGGTGCGTGTTTAAACAGACTTATACACATCATCATAATAATAATAATAATGGCGATTCATTCCGCTGTGGCGACCCCAGATTAATAAAGGGAATAAGCCGAAAATAAAATAAATGAACGAATGAATAATAATAATAATAATAATAATAATAATAATAATAACAGCATTTAGACATGTCGATCTTGTTGGGTTTTCTTTTAAACACAACAAATTTTGTCTTAAATGAGCATAAACAGTAAGGAAAACATTCAAATACTTTCTGTGCAGTTTTAAAGTGACAGCTCTGTTATTAAATGTAATCAAACCAAAAAAATCTAAATGAGAGATTCATTTGCTGCTCTTTAATCAATTATACAGTGAAGAAAAGATGAGATTTGATAACTTGGTTCGATTTCTTTATAATAGCTAATAGTTTTAATGAGCTGAACTGTTTGCTAATTTATTTGCAGCTTTTTCTAATGTATACTAATTATTATATCCTTTGTAAATAATAATAAAAACGTATTACTGATCGTTTCAGAAGTTTATTTATAGAAGGGGGGGGGGGGGGGGATGAGTATCCCTTATTTATGGTATGATGAAGATCAGAATCAGCCAGAGGTATTTGTGCGGGACAAACTATCATATCTCAAAACTGAATAAAACAAATAGGGAACTTCTAAAGGAACTTCGCCAAAAGAGCAGATTTTTTTTTAAGAGTCGAACTTCTAATCACTAGTTTGCACGCGACGAAACGGCGAAATTCAGGAAGTGTCCGATTTCCTCCTTTCTCTTTTTTTTTACCTTTACTGCAGCCGCCCTTTTCACTTTACTGCGTCACTTTTATATTAAAAGACACATCTCAAACCAATGAGCATAACAAAAGCACTTAAAATCACCAGAAAAAATGTATGTAGATACAAAAATGTAGACACAGTGACAAATAAAGCAGGTTTACTGTTGCATATTAAATATTTAGATGCATGCAGTTATCAAGCTGTAAACATGTTACACGTGCAAAAAAATAAGCAACAAAGACAAAAGTGCACGAGCATTAAACAATATCTCCGAGTTCGCCAATCAGCCAACAACCTGAAACTACAATATAATGTGTTGTAATAAATCCGCAACACGTAAACTGAAAGTTCTTTCCAAACTGAAAGGTTCTGAAAAGTCTGTATATTGGATAAACTGGGCTCCATAAACACACTAAACAGGAACGTTTCAGCAGATTTTAGTCTATTAACGACCGATTAAAGTTGCTACATAGCCTATATAAAAATAAAACTTAAAACACTTTTAAACGACGATGTTTATATTGGGTTCCTCTTTAAGGAAACCGAAAGACACAAGAACTTATTTTAAAAACAAAGTAAAGCTTCTGAACTTACCACAGAACATGCTGGATTTACACAGACAGAGAGTGTTTTTGTTTTAGAACTCGCCGCTGTCTTCTTTCGGTTTACAAATCGCTCCCTCTAGTGCTCACACTCATCATCATCACCATCATCATCATCATCACCATCATCAATCGTCATCATCCAGTTTACTTCATCAATGTAAAACAAGATCAATGGAATGATTTAAGTTCATATTGCTTTTCCAAGGTTAATATGAGTGGTAATTTGCACCTTAAGGATGTTATTTGTTACTTTAAAAACCAAAACATGTCGTTAGAAGCCACTGTGAACTTTCTTATACTTTCTGGGAAATTTTTCTTTCACAAACAGAGGTTCCTTAAAAAAAAAACAATCTTTATAGACTTCCTATGTGAAATAGAACATTTAATAAATCATTTAGATTAATTGAAAATAAGAAATGTGCTTCTTGAGCAAATATGATGAGATCTTTCGCTTGAATATTTATCTTTTTTTTATTGCATTATTTAACTTGTAATCATTATTATTATTTTGTATGTATTGTACTTTGGTTTTGCTCTTTATCCTATGTATCTAATGTGATTATTGTGTAAAAGAACTGTTATCTTTTACTGTATTCTAAGTAAAAAAATAAATAAATAAAACAAGATCAAATTACTTTAAACTTTGGTTCAAGCTTTCAGTTGAATAGCTGCTAGTAACAACTTATAATGCGATTAGACAAATAATATTTCATGATCAATAACTATGAATCCATCAAATGACTTGTGACTTTATAAGTTAGTTATTGCAAATTCTTTATTTGTAGGTCTTAAACTCATTATAAGTTCAAATTAAAGTAATATATAAATCATGAATCATATTGTTGCCATATATATATATATATCTATATATATATATATATATATATATATATATATATATATATATATATATATATATATATATATATATATATATATATATATATATCTTAGGGATTCCTCTCATCCTGCTCACAGACTGTTTTCTCTCCTGCCTTCCGGCAGGCACTTCAGGCTCCCCCGGACAAAAACCAGTAGACTAAGGAACAGCTTTTTCCCCAGAGCTGTCTCCCTTTTGAACTCTGCCCCCCACTGACTCTTTGCCTCCCTGATACACCCCCACTCTCCTCATAACTCAGACTCATAATCACTGCACTATTTAACATTTGCACATTTAAAAATTGCACATATTCATTGCACTGATTCATTTATTTGAACTGTACATACCCACTGCACGAGTACATTTGTAATTGTTTATCTATCTGCACACTTCTGATTATTAATAGCAACCTGTACATATATCCATCTATTGTAAATCTCTGTTCATAGCTAACACAACCTGTATATAATGTTCATAGTACATCCATCTGTAAATATCACCATAGTGTTTCTATAACTGCACTTTATAACTTATACCTGTATCCTGCACTTGCTGCTATTGCACTCCTGGTTAGACCTAAACTGCATTTCGTTTCCTTGTACTTAAACATGTGTAATGACAATAAAGTTGAATCTAATCTAATCTAATCTAATCTGTTTGTGCACCGTCAGGGTTTATAGGATGAACTGTATTTACTCTGTTTTTTATACAGTCATAAAACTAATAATGATGAACTCTCTGTTTACAGTAATCTTGGGCTTTTTATACACTAATAAAACGATTAAATTAAAAATAAAAACAGTGGTGGAAAAGGCGTGTACTGAAAATGCTATTATTTATGTTCTTGGTCCTCAGTTACTCAAATGTGCACCACAGGACAAAGTCTTTACTAATGTCTGCATTTTCACCAGTGTTAAATTTGACAAAACAGCACACACTGAATAGGCTATAGGTCAGTTTATTAATTTTTCTTTTTGCAATGCAACTATCAGAATATTGTATTGAATGTATAATGATATGTCACTTTTAATTTACCTTCAAAAATAGATACGCTGAATTAAAAAAGCTGGAATGCTGCTGAGAGTTTTGTGATATCATAAAGCATGACGGAAACTATATGCATCTGCTAATGGCCAGTGACTTCACCTGTGAAAATATACTGTATATTTGTACCAGCCATGAAACTGTAAAAAAATAAAATAAAATAAAAATGACAGAAATTTCTCTATATCCCAATATCAACTTCCTCGTCCCCCAATAAGCTTTATTTTTATTTTATATGTTTATTTAGTTAAATTGTTTTTATTTATTTATTTGTTCACTTGTTTCTGCTTTAAGTTAGTTTGTGGTTGAAAAAAAAACATTAATTTAATTAATACTTGCAATGTATTATTTAAAAATAAACACTTTAACACTATTAATCTATGAACTATTCAGAAAAAAATATCATTTACATGCCAATTACTAGCTAATTATTAACATTATTCAATACAGTAACACATTCAAAAACATATTTTGGCTGCTTGTTCAAACTTATCATTTATAATGAGCTGAATCAACACAATTCTTGATTTTTTGGGGGATAACTCAATTGGTTTATGTTCAATCAACTTAAATTTGTAAAAACAATTAAGTTAACTTAATCGATTTGTATTGGGACAGCACAGTTAACTTAACACTTTTAACACATTTATGTGGATTGAACATAAAAAAATAAAGTTGTCCCAATGAAATCTCAAGAATTGTGTTGTTTCAGCTCATTTTAATTAAGTAGTTTAAATAAGTAAAAAAAATTTTTTGAGTGTAAGATTATAAAAAAGTCATTTATGTCAAATGTTTTCTTTTAAATGATGAAACTTTAATTATTACACTCCACTGAATGAGTTCTGCAAAACTGCTGCAAACAATATATATGGGTTTCATTTAAACAAATTTAAACAAACAGATTAAATTGAGTAATGTTCAACTTTATTTGTTTATGTAAATTCAGCCCAAATACATTATTTATAACGACTTAAAAACATTTAGTAAATCTAGGGAATCATCTTTGAATCATTTTTTTTTATTGTACAGATCTTTGATTTAATTTGATCTATTTTTAAATGTTTGATGCATTTTGATGCATCTTCAATTTCCCAATGCGTGCTCATCCTTTTCTAGAGCATTGTATATATACTGTTGAATTATTCTGTTTAACGGAGAAAATATTTTTCAACACATTTCTAATCATAGTTGTAATAATTCATCTCTAATAACTGATTTATTTTCTCTTTGCCATGATGACAGTAAATAATATTAGACTAGATATTCTTCTAGACACTTCTATACAGCTTAAAGTGACATTTAAAGGCTTAACTAGGTTAATTAGGGTAACTAGGCAGGTTAGGGTAATTAGGCAAGTTATTGTATAATGATGGTTTGTTCTGTAGACTATTGAAAAAATATATAGCTTAATATATAATAATTATTATATAATATAATAATATTGACCTTAAAATGCTGTTTAAAAAATTAAAAATCAAAATGCTTTAAAGATATTGAAAAGTTAATAATGTATCATTATACCGTAATTAGAAATACATTTATGTACAAATGGTTTGTTTTTTATATAAATGTACTGTTGAAAGCCAAATATATCAAATGTAAGTGCTATTTTTATATATTTTATAACACATTTTTCAACATAATAGCTTTAATAACTAATTTCAAAAACCTGATTTCTTTTGTCTTTGCCATGATGACAGAACATAATATTTGACTGGGTTAATAAGGTATATATATATATATATATATATATATATATATATATATATATATATATATATATATATATATATATATATATATATATATATATACACACACACACAGTTGAAGTCAGAATTATTAGCCCCCCTGTTGATTTTTTCCCCAATTTCTGTTTAACGGAGAGATTTTCTCAACACATTTCTAATCATAATAGTTTTAATAACTCATCTCTAATAACTGATTTATTTTATCTTTGCCATGATGACAGTAAATAATATTTGACTAGATATTCTTCAAGACACTTCTAGACAGCTTAAAGTGACATTTAAAGGCTTATCGAGGGTAATTAGGGTAAAGTTAGGGTAATTCAGTTTATAACAGTGGTTTGTTCTGGAGACAATCCAAAAAAAATATTGCTTAAGGGGGCTAATAATATTGACCTTAAAATGGCTTTAAAACAATTAAAAACTGCTTTTATTCTAGTCAAAATAAAACAAATAAGACTTTCTCCAGAAGAAAAAAATATTATAGGAAATACTGTGAAACATTCCTGAATCTGTTCAACATCATTTGGGAAATATTTGATAAAGAATATAAAATTGACAGGAGGGTGAATAATTCTGACTTCAGCTGTATATTAGGAAAGCTACTCTGTGCTGTAGCGGTCACTGGATAACCATATCATGTAAACACGGTTGAAAACCACTCAGTATCCAGCAGCATAACCGTCATTTCTCAGGTCAGACTCGGCACAGATTTCCTTCCCGTTTCGTCCAATGGCCTGAACCACAGATAATGCAGTATCATGTAGAATATGATGATTATTCTGCTTCAAGCCTTTAATTACTACCTGCATTCATAAAACACACAGAGAACATCAATATAATCAACCCTGTTCTAATATTGTGCATCTAATTTGCATGACAATCTTTTGAAGTGTGGATGTTTTACCTTATCAAAATCCTGCTCCACGTTTGTCACATTCAGCGTGATCTGAACTCTGGATGTATTAACAGACTTCTGCAGGTCAAAGCCAAAGAACAGATGGTTTAAGATCACCTGGAATAAGAGAAACAGAAGCAGCTTTACGTACAATGGCACAATCATATTTATATGCTTTTGTTCCACTGTTTTGCATTATACTTTTGCGCTATATGCTGTTTTGCATCTGCACAACTCTGGTTTGTAGTCATTGCCATGTGCCCTTAATTGTAATTGCATAATTTCCTGAATCTGTTACACAGCATTTGGGATATATATATATATATATATATATATATATATATATATATATATATATATATATATATATATATATATATATATATATATATATATATATATAAAAAAATATATATATATATATATATATATATATATATATATATATATATATATATATATATATATATATATATATAAAAAAATATATATATATATATATATATATATATATATATATATATATATATATATATATATATATAAATATATATATATATATATATCCCAAATGCTGTGTAACAGATTCAGGAAATTTTCACAGTATGTCTGATAATATTTTTTCTTCTGGAGAAAGTCTTATTTGTTTTATTTCGGCTAGAATAAAAGCAGTTTTAATTGTTTTAAAGCCATTTTAAGGTCAATATTATTAGCCCCTTAAGCAATATTTGTTTTGGATTGTCTCCAGAACAAACCACTGTTATACAATGACTTGTCTAATTACCCTAATTAACTCCATTAAACATATGTGCCATATATGCCATATCATTAATTATGATATGGCATATATGGCACATCCCTATTTCAAACCAGTTGCCATTTGCTGAGGACATACTATACATTATGTGTACATAAGCTTCAGATAGAACCATGGTGACATGCCTTTCACTCTGTTTGTTCTCAGGTCAGCGTCCCTTCAGCTGCTGCTTTTGAAATAAACCTCATTCAGTTAATGTGAACTAATTTGATGTCTTATTCAATCTATTATATTTTGAAATATATGACAGACATTGTACATTAGATTATTTCATATTTACCACGTATACAATATATATAATAATTATATTTATAATATATTATTTAATATAAATCAATGCATTATTCAACATATTTAAGACATATGTTCTCATTTAAATCTGTTTATATTATGTTGTACATTGAGGTGTATTATCTCAAATAATTTTACATAAATATTTACACACATATATACAGTTGAAGTCAGAATTATTTGCCCCCTTTAAATTTTTTTTCTTTTGAAATATTTCTCAAATGATGTTTAACAGAGCAAGGAAATTTTCACAGTATGTCTGATAATATTTTTTCTTCTGGAGAAAGTCTTGTTTGTTTTTCTTTCGGCTAGAATAAAAGCAGTTTTGAATTTTTTAAACACCATTTTAAGGACAATATTAGTAGCCCCTTTAGGCAAATTTTTTCTCGATAGTCTACAAAACAAACTACTGTTATACAATAACTTGCCTAATTCCCCTAACCTGCCTAGTTAACCTAATTAGTTAAGCCTTTAAATGTCACTTTAAGCTGTATAGAAGTGTCTTGAAGAATATCTAGTCTAATATTATTTACTGTCATCATGGCAAAGATAAAATAAATCAGTTATTAGAGATGAGTTATTAAAACTATTATGATTAGAAATGTGTTGGAAAAATCTGCTCTTCGTTAAACAGAAAACAGGGAAAAAAATAAACAGGGGGGCTAATAATAGACTTCAACTATATATATATATATATATACATACACACACACACACATACAAAGCCTCTTCCAATATGTAATTTCTCATAATATGGGATATATTTCAATATACATAACAATATATTAAGTAGTATAATAAAAAACAGCAATAATTGCGGTTTTGTCCCATGTATTGCAATATATAACTTATATAATGTATCATATGATATATTACTATGTAAATTTCACAATATATGAAGACACATGAAATATATATAGTCACGTAATGTATTGAGAGATATATTTTTGTTGCGTAAGGGTGCCATGATGACAGCACATAATATTTGACTAGATATTAGTATTCAGATGCACTCAGTACAGGAGCTGTCACTGGGGCAGTACCTTTTCAAAAGGTACAAATTTGTACCTGAAGGGTCTATAAAGGTACCTCAAAGGTGCTTATTAGGTACATTTGGGTACTAATATGTCCCTTTGTGGGTTGTGGATTCTTTGGGTACAAACATGTATTTTTAAAAAGGTACTGCGCCAGTGACAGCTCCTGTACCTTTATTTCTGAGAGGGTAGTATTCAGCTTAAAGTGACATTTAAAGGCTTAACTAGGTTAATTAGGGTAAAGTTAGGGTAATTAGGCAAGTGATTGTATAACAGTGGTTCATAATATGGCACTGTTATAATTACCATAACTTGCCTAATTCACAAAGGAATTAAAATTGAACAGGAGGGTGAATAATTCTGGCTTTAACTGTATGTAGTCCATTAATGAATAGATGTTTTTCAAGTTCAGAATAATGGAGTAAATATCAGTGTATTAATATTGATTTCCAATGTGTGTCTAATAAAGTTGAGCATTGTTTATTTAATATCTTATTGTATTCTGTTGATATGTTTGCATCACCTGAGCCACAGATGTGGTGATATTGGTCCCTCCTGCACCTCCAACCACCATTCTGACTTTGTGTTTGCCGTCGTCTTTCTCAAATATTATTGTGGGACACATTGATGACAGTGGCCTTTTACCTGGTCAAAAAAACATGTCAGCATATGCATTCATGTAGAGGATTGTACTTTATATTGTCACTCTAAACTCCTGAAATTGTCTTAGTACCCGGTTTAATTTTGTTGTTTTCGTTGGGTCCACTTATCAGCTCAGGTTCAATGAAATCCCACATCTGATCATTAAATATAATGCCTGTGGAGCGTGACATCACACCAGAACCGAAACTGGGGGAACACACACACACACTGCTGATGTTATCTCATTATTAAATGTCAATGTCATCTATTGACATAGCTGAGATTGGTCAAGAGGAGAATGTGGAGTCAAACCGTTCTGACTGTCTAGCTCAGGGGTCACCAAACTTGTTCCTAGGGGGCCGGTGTCCTGCAGATTTTAGCTCCAACCCTGATCAAACACACCTGAACAAGCTAATCAAGGTCTTACTAGGTGTACTTGAAACACCCGAGGCAGGTGTGTTGAGGCAAGTTGGAGCTAAACCCTGCAGGGCACCGGCCCTCCAGGACCAAGATTGGTGACCCCTGGTCTAGCTTGTTGAAAAAAATAATCAGAGCAACACTAACAATAAGCTGTGTAAATAAGTGTACTAAGTGTAAAATGTAACACACAAAACATTAAAATGCCCTTCACGCAGTAACATCGACATACAAAAATGCATGAGGTATTTCGACATGTTGATATTTGCCTGAGAGTTAATGACTCTGCCAAATCTGCCTGACAACATCCAACATGCTATTATTATTATACGCCACTGAGTTTACTTAATAATCCCAGACTAAGATGTAAGTCTGACCCATTGAAACTAAATGAAAACATGCACTGACTGATCTTAAAATATATCACTGCCTTTGTTTTGTCTCAAGAAGTCTGTAAAACTAGGCCTTAAAGGAATACTCCATTTTATTTATTTATTTATTGGAAATAGACCAATTTTGCAGCTCTTCTATAGTTAAACAGTTGAGCTTTACCATTTTTAATACATTCAGCTGATCTATGCATCTAGTAGGTTTTAGTCACTTTTAGCTTAGCTTAGCATAGATCATTGAATCAGATTAGACCATTAGCATCTCACTCAAAAAAAAAAAACGTTTTGCTCATTTTCCTATTTAAAGTTAAAATTTACTGTAGTTATATCATGTATTAAGTAAAAAATAAAAAAGTAAAAGTTGCTATTTTTTATAAACGTAGCTGGAACTATACTCTGATTCTGGCGTAATAATCAAAATAATCAGATTATAGCACCTTTTCATTTTCCGTCAGTCTTAGTAAACGATTTAAATACAAAAGAGTCAAGCTTTAAATAACTAATTTATCTAAACTCATTTTTTGAAAATTTTGAGCGAGATGCTAATGGTCTAATCTGATTCAATAGACTATGCTAAGCTACGCTAAAATGCTTCCACCAGTTTTTCCATTATAAACAACATGCACGCTTGTCTCATGAGTCATGACTAAAAAGAAAGCTAAAAATAATCAACTGTGTGCCTAAATCTGCCTAAAGTAGTGATTTACAGCTAAATACAATGCAAAGTGGGTGTTTCGTATAACGTACTAGTTATTAATGCTGCTGGTCACAGCCACCGCACTGCCGTCTTCAGCCAGGACAGACACGTGAGATGTGCCGTGGTCTTCAGGTACAGTCTTAATGTCCTCCTGCTCATTATAGCTGGTTTGTTTGAGGTCATCTTTAATCTTACTCCTGATGTGGTCCGCAAAGCTGTCTGAGGTCATGCTTTTGACATGCTGAGAAAATAAAATGAGCAAAATACGTAAATATAGGAGCAGTGAAGGGCTTTGAGAAAATTAAAGTCTGCTGGAACACTCTGCATTTAGAGGGAAGGTTATGAAAGTCAATGAAGAAGACAATATATTTCCATCCAACCTATTTTTATGTTCATTTTGGAAATATTGCATAAAAACAGAAGTACCAATACATGCATACATTTTGAAAGTGTGCATAAAAACTGAGTAGGATAAACTTAATCTGATAAGAAAGAATGTGCATGAACTAAAATGTAAACACATTTACTGAATAAATTCCTATATATATGTGATGTGATTTAGTTTCTGCCAGATGATCTGACAGATATAAATGTGTGTGTGAGGGTCTTTGCGTCATTAATGTTGGTTTGACAGATATAAATGTGTGTGTTGCGTCATTAATGTTGGTTTGCAGCTCTCCGTGTTTGCAGCTTTCCATTGTTGCAGATCTGAAATGTTGTTGTGCTGATTGTAAAAGGCCTCAGCCCTCCGTCAGTCCATCATCACAGTGCTTCAGTATTCTTCTTCTTCTATCATTATTCCCTCCAGAACCGTCCTAAGCATCTGTCTGCACTCCCATCTCACGCCTCCAAAAGCCACCGCATTCACCGCGTTCATTGCATTTCGTCTTCTGAGGCACAACTCATTCATTAGAGGAGAACAAACAACACAGTGGAGAATCCCAACAGTGCAGCAAAGCCCACTTCTCTCAGCGATATCCGTGCAAGTTTATCAGGAAGTGATGATTTTGTTCTCTTTTGTTTCTCATTATTTGCTTTATTAGCAGATGTTTTATGCAATATTCCAGTTTTGCACACAATTGTTTGGATGGAAACATAGCTATTGTGTACAGAAATATATGTTTCTGTGAAAATCTGTGGTGCACCTTTGATCAAGTGATACATTGGGGTCAAAGAATTATTATTGTTATTTATTTATTTTTGGGTAAAGTCTAATAATGCCCTGGTAGCTATGATAGAGGGCTATGCAGTTGATAAGTATAGTTAAATTCACCTCATTGATGTTTTCATAGCGCGGGTCTCCAAGTTTACTCTTCTGGACATCAGCGAATCGGAAAGCCTCTATTAGGCGGTGATAAGTCAAAGTCTTATTCCCTGTTGTGGCCATACTTTTCCAGGAGAGGTTGTAACCTGAAATCAAATGTTTAATCATTTGAAAAGAACCTTTAATTTCTATTTCAAGAGTTCACACTTAGATATTGCTTGATAATGATAGCAGGTTTGGCATGCTGTCCCGGGAGAGAACCCTAAGCTCGGAGACACTTGAGCATAGAAGGGAGTATGAGATCAAATCACTTTTTCACTTTTATTGTCACATCATCAGCAGCACGTGTGCTATGATGAGTGAAAAACTTAGGTAGATCAGGTAGTTCTCGAGAGCTCCCACTGGCAAAGGAGGACAGGGGGAGATGGGGGTTTCTTCAGAAAATGAAGATAATGGAGTAGTTTTAGCCGGGCTACTTATACAGTAGTGAATTTGGATTAATCTGATTGGCTAAAGATTGTAAATGAGAGACCAGCTGCGATCAATTCTCTCAAAATTAGTTTGTAAAACTTCACATATTTTAAGAACTGAAGGATAAAATTGAGGACTTGTGTGTGTGTGTTAGTTTTTTTTATAAAATTAGAGCTGTCAAACAATCACGATTAATCACATCCAAAATAAAAGGTCATATTTACAAAATGCGTACTGAGTATATATTCATTCATTAATTTTCTTGTCGGCTTTGTCCCTTGCGGGGTCGCCACAGCGGAATGAACCGCCAACTTATCCAGCACGATTTTATGCAGCGGATGCCCTTCCAGCCGCAACCCACGCAAACGCAGGGAGAACATGCAAACTCCACACAGAAACGCCAACTGACCCAGCCCAGCCGAGGTTCGAACCTGCGACCCAGCGACGTTCTTGCTGTGAGGCACCAGCACTACCTACTGCGCCACTGCGTATATATATATATATATATATATATATATATATATATATATATATATATATATATATATATATATATATATATATATATGTGTGTATATTTGTGTATAGAAAATATTAAACCAGGCTCATTCTGTAAATGTACCTCTATATAAATTTCTGGAGAGCACCAAATACGTCCCAGGAGCTACATTTTTTTGCAGTTTTTGTTTTCGCGAGTCCACCAGAGGCCGCTGTGTACGCTTTTTCAGATCTCAAATTTCTCTCGGAAGTTCCATTCATGCCTTCTGTTCTCACATAAGTCCACCAGAGGCTGCTGTCGACTGATGATGATTTAGTGACTGACCAACTGACCGATCCCCCACCCTTTCACTTCCCTAAACCCAACCCCAGTATTTTAAATAGCAACCCTCTGATTTTTACCACGTTTTCATATTTTGCCACACTCTCACCCTGTTATTTACTTTTTTTTTTCACCCTATTATTTTATTTTTTAGCTTTTGCTTTTGTCTTACCTGCTTCCTGATCTTCACAGGACTCGAACCACATTGCCGCGGTCAACTCCGCTCAGCGTCTCAAGTCTGCCGATATACATGTCGAGCTACCGAACAAACTGGTAACAGCAGGAAAGAAGTCCTTACGGAGGTAACTGGTCAGCTGGTAAGCGCGAAAAGGAACGGCACCATACCGCCCCGTAGCGTTTATTTTAAAGACAAAATGCAGCCATACTTAGCTCTGGCTACATAATTCGCGACCTCAAGAAACGTATATAGGGATAAGTTTTCAGAATGAGCTTGTGTTGAAATATATGCATGACTATTGTATACTATATTTGTTTATATATATTTATACATATTTGTTTATACAGTTGAAACCAGAAGTGTACATACACTCTAAAAAAAGGAACAACCTTTTTTGTTTTAAATGTCTAATGGTAAATCATACTAAACGTTTACTATTTTAGGTCCGTTAGGATTACCTAAATCATTTACATTTTCTAAATGCCAGAATAATGAGAGAATTTTTTTAGATAATTTTTTTAGTAATTTCTTGACAATCAAAAGTTTACACACATTTCCTTGGTATTTTTTTAGCTTTGCTTTTGAACTGTATAACTTTGGTCAGATGTTTTGGGTCTCCTTCCACAAGCTTCTCACAATAGTTTGCAGGAAATTTGTCCCATTCCTCCTGACAGAATTGGTGTAACTGAGTCAGATTTGTAGGCTGTCTTGCTCGCACAAGCTTTTTCAACTCTGCCCACAAATTTTCTATAGGATTGAGTTCAGGGCTTTTTGATGGCCACTCCAAAACATTCACTCTGTTGTCCTTAAAGCACATTTTAACTAATTTGGCAGTATGCATGGTCTGTTTGGAAGACCCATTTGTGGCCAAGTTTTAATTTCCTGGCTGATGTCTTGAGATGTTGCTTCAGTATTTCTACATAATGTTCTTTCTTCATGATGCCATCTATGCTGTGAAGTGGACCAGTCCCTCCTGCAGCAAAACAGCCCCACAACATGATGCTGCCGCCCCCATACTTCACAGTTGGGATGCTGTTCCTAGGCTTGTAATCTTTCCCCTTTGTCCTCCAAATGTAACACTGGTCATTATGGCCAAACAGTTCAATCTTAGCTCCATCAGACCACAGGACATGTCTCCAAACATTAGTCTTTTTCCCAGTGTAATTTAGCAAATTGTAATCTGGCTTTTTTGTTGATTCTGGCTTGTTGATTTTCCCATGTTGTCACACAAGGAAGCAGTGTGTTTGAGGCTTTCCTTAAATACTATTCTACAGTTGTGCCTCCAATTTACTCAAATGTTGTCAATTAGCCAATCAGAAACTTTCAAAACCTTGACACCATCATCTGAGATTTTTCAGACGCACAATAATCGTATTGTATGTAAACTTGACTTTCAAGAAAAGTTTCTCCAAAAATATCTCTCTCTCTCATTATTCTGCTATTAAGCAGAACAGAAACAAATGTGATCATCCTAACTTACCTAAAAGAGGAAAAGTTTAGGCACATTAACATCTGACTTTTTTTAAATGGTTATGTGCCTTTTTTATACAGTGTATGTAAACCTCTGGTTTCAACTGTATATGCTGCTGTAACTATCTGAAACGTGTGTGAATATAACCATTATAAAGGGTCAAATACAGAACTGACAGATGGATTGTGTTGCTATGTGAATGTGGCATAAACACATATTCACTCACCCTTCAGTACTTTGAGGATCAGAGCGAGCACAGGTCCACCAAAAGGAGCAGTAGGAGCATGAAATATGTATTTCCCCACTGTAAAGTTTAATGCATGCTCTGTCAACACTGGCTCATAAGCCTTTAGGTCCTCACGAGTGATAATTCCTCCTGCAGAAGCACAGATTTGGACAGAATTGTATACTTTGATCATATTAAATCAGCAGGCTTTCAGATGTGAATAGAATAATAAAACAATAAAACAACCTGCAGCTTTGATATCATCCACTATGCTCTGAGTCAGGGACCCATTGTAAAATGCATCCGGTCCTTCTTCTGCTATCTTCCTGAAGGTTTCAGCTAGTTTGGGAAATCTTATAGTATCATTTTCCTTCAAGAGGTTGTTGTTTGAGTCGCAAAACACTTCACTGGAAAACAAAGAGCAGAAGCAAGATGATGTTATTATAATTAAGAGACGGGGGTCAATCTGGATGTTAGGTATTTCAATAATTGTACTTTGTACATTGTATTTTACTCAGTGATAATTGATTCCGTAAATGCTGCTAATCGGTTTTATTTACCACAGAGTTGGATCTCTCTGAATTGTGGCTCTCGTCTCATTGATGGCATTGGCCAGGGCTTTGCCAATCTTAAATCCCTCCGATGCCAGCTTTATACTGGGCTCAAACAGCTCTTTCCATGGTAGTTTCCCGTGTCTTTTGTGTGCCAATGCATAACCGCGCAGTTCTCCTGGTACAGCTATGAACAACCCTGCCAATCAGGACAAAGCAAAGAGGAGTCATCAGGTCCGTCAAGAACTAAAATATACAGACATCATTAGATAAATCTCATTTGGAAATGAACTTCTGTCTGGACTGTGTTTACTGAATCTGTCTTGTAAAGCGATTGTGGAAACTGGACTGGCAGATTTACTGTGGTTTACCTGGTTTTGCTTTCTCTGGGTTTTTACCAAACATGTTCTCTGAAGCGCTCATCGGAGCAGTTTCTCTTGAGTTAATGGTCTCCACTTTTCCTGAGGGTCAAAACACGAACATCTAATAGTCCACAACATGCTCCAGGTTCAATTTTTATAATAAGTCTTTCATTTAGACTTCTGGCTTATTCATATAGAGATTTGCATTACACTGAACCACACTGAACTTTAACTGTGACAACTGACCTGAAGCAGTGTTCATTTACTAGAACTTCTACTTTCTATCTATGTTATGCTGCTTTGACAATCTATATTGTTAAAAGCGCTATAGAAATGAAGATGAATCGAACTGAGTTGAATATAGAAAACATTTTTAATAAAATGGCTGCAAATCTATGTACTTCAGCTACAAATAAACTTATTTAGCATGCAAACGGATATCATTGGCAGATTACTGCCATTGTGGCAGACTGTTGTGTGAGTCTGGTTAATCCACATACTGTACCTGATGAAGCACTGTATATGGTGAACACCAATCCTCCACCGATGCCCATACTCTGAGCATTAACCACACTCACACACAGCAGAGCAGCAATAGCAGCATCCACTGCTGAACCACTGCGCTGCAGGACATCCCTGCAAAGACAGAGAGAGACAGAATCAAAACAATGGTGTATCTTAAATGGTTAGTTCACCCAATGAAAGTTCTGTTAATAATCACTCACCATTGTGTCGATTCCAATCCCAAGACTTTCAATCTTTCAACAAATTAATATATTTTAGATCTTATCCTCAGTAAGAGTCCAGAGATGCTCAAAGTCCAGAAAAGACCAAAAACATTGTCAAAATATTTCATGTGACTTCAGTGGTTCAACTGGAATCATACAAAGCATGTGTTCATCTATGTCAGGGGTGTCAAATTCAGTTCCTGGAGAGCCGCAGTCCAGCACAGTTTAGTTAAAACCCTCATTCAATACACTTACCTGGAGGTATCAAACAAGCCTGAAGGACTCAATTAGTTTGATCAGGTGTGTTTAATGAGGGTTAAAGCTAAACTGTGAAGAGCTGTGGCCCTCAAGGAACTGAGTTTGACACCTGTGATCTGTCATCCATGTCAGGTCAGGGTGCATTTTAACAACAAGCAATATAATACTGGCATGTTTCACTGCTGACTATTATGGTGAATACGTCATATTGCTCATAGTAAACGTGCACCCAGACCCGTCGCATAAGAAGTTATTAATTTGGTGCACAAAAGCGTTCTTGGAGCTTCATATGATTTCAGTTGAAGTCACATGGACTGTTTTGACACTGTTTTTGTTTCTTATTTTGGACTTTGAGTGCGACCTTTGCTGTCTATGGAGGATGAGGGAGCTCTCTGATTTAACGTACAATATCATAATTTCTGTTTTGAAGACTAACAAATGTTTTTCAATTTAACACAATGGGGAGTAAATAACATATTTTTTTTCAGTTTTATGTAAACTAATTCTTTAAACCCCAACTCACAGTGTGAGATTTGGCCATGATTTGGTTGTCTGAGACAAACTTTGAAAAACCCAAAGATTTCTATAATACTAAACTAAATTCTGGTCTTTGATTATTGGTTTGACATGTCCACCAACAGCAGATTAATGGTCTTTGTGAGCAAATTTTCCTTCTGAATAAAGATTTGAGATGCTTTCCTGCAGTTTGACTTCAACTATTACCACACTCAAACCAATAATCAATAATAGTGCCAAAATTTATGACACAATCAGCGCGACAACTTAAAAGACATGGGGGAAATGTCAAAATGTAGTTTTTTTTTATCGTCAAGACATGCTATGAGCTAAATTAAGGCTACAGATTGTTTATATTTGCTGTGAGGTAACATTTCAGCATGAAGTCACTAAACATTCACAGATAAATCTTGTATGTGTGTGTGTGCTTGACACAGGGCTTAATTTGTGCTGGAACAAGCTGGATCCGGACCTGAAGTATTATTAAAATTGCACAGTGTAATACTGTGTTGGCTTTAAATAGTGATAATGCAGACTTATATTTTTGTAATGGCTCTTTAAATCATACCTTCCAATCTCAGAGCACTTCCTGGCATCAGCCGCCACTGCTGCTTTAGCATAGCAGGTGTTGGATAACACAACGCACACAACAATGACTATCACTATCACAGTGATCACAAGGAAAGCAACCATACATCTGAAAGAAGAGCACTGGAGTCAGATTTGATTTATCACACAAGTTCAAAAACATTGATTAGTCTCAGATTTAACTATTGGACATGTGTGTGTACTTGTTTTTATATCCCAGTGGGGACTTAAACCTGAATGCACACAGACTCATGGGGACTTCAAACTGTGGGGACCAAAATCGGGGTTCTCATTGATAAACATGCTTAGAAATGCAGATTTTTTTAGCATTGAGGGCTGGGTTTAAGGGAAGGAGAAGAGAATAAACAGAGTGTATAGTAGAAACAGGGGTGACACGGTGGCTCAGTGGTTAGCACTGTGGCCTCACAGCAAGAAGGTCGTAGGTTCGAATCCCAGCTGGGCCAGTTGGCGTTTCTGTGTAGAGTTTGCATGTTCTCCCCGTGTTGGTGTGGGTTTCCTCCGGGTGCTCCGGTTTCCCCCCACAGTCCAAACACATGATCTATAGGGGAATTGATGAACTAAATTGGCCGTAGTGTATGAGTGTGAATGAGTGTGTGTGGGTGATTCCCAGTACTGGGTTGCAGCTGGAAGGGCATCTGCTGTGTAAAACATATGCTGGAATAGTTGGCGGTTCATTCCGCTGTGGCGACCACTGATGAATAAAGGGACTAATGCTGCGTTCACACCAGATGCAGAACGCGCGGCAAAATCGCGCTATTCGCGAGTAAATAGACGCGTGAACATTTGAGTTTACTCGCTTCATTCGCGCGTCAGACTCCGCTTCATTCGCGCATCAAACTCCGCTTCGTTCGCGCGTCAAATTCACTTCAGAACAGACGCGGATTTGCGTCATGGGCAGGGCTTCTGTCTGCTCGGTGAATGTAGCTTCGTTGCTAAATGGCTAACATGGATTTTATTGATAAAATAACTGTGTTTATGTGCTTTATGAAGGCTGTAAAACAGCGTCGATACGTTTGGAGCAGTGTCTGAGTCCACTAGATACTTTCAGAGGTGCACCCAGCGCTGTGGGCTCATAAACTCCTCCAGAAACTTAACCTGGATGACGGAGGCTTTCAGCGGAGCTTCTTACTGAGCCAAGCAGTTTGTTGAACTGTTGTCGGTGTCGGCTGGAGGATTTCCCCCGGACAACAACAACAGGTGCTACGTCACAATCATGCTCCCACAAGAGCAAGCTCCTGATTGGTTAACGCGGCGCGAATGTCCGCAGAAGTTCAGATATTTGAACTCGAGCGATTTGCGCGTCAAACGCTTAATTCGCGCGTATCGCGCCATTCGCTTCATTCGCGACGCGCCATTCGCGCGTATCGCGCCGCAGGATGCCTATTCGCGCGTTTGCATTGACTTAACATGTAAATCACTCGCGCTTGACGCTTCTTCCGCGTCTGGTGTGAACGCAGCATAAGCCAAATAAAAATGAATGTGTAAATGAATTGTAGAAACATCATTATGTACTATATGAGTCCCCACCTGAATATAAGAACAAGTGTGTGTGTGTGTGTGTGTGTGTGTGTGTGCTTCATCACCTTGCTGAATTGCTTTTGAGACAACGAGCCATTACTGAGTAGTCACTGTCTACAAGTTTGAAGAGAAAAAAAGAGAAAGAAATTACACACACACACACTCATACTGTTATGCATGCATACACTAGCACACAGATACACTAAGGCTTCATAAGACCACACAACAAATGCTATAGGCTAAATGCTAAGATATAAGTGGCTATGGCAAAATATATATTAAATAGTTGTGTACATTCACATGGACTATATAACAGATCCCCACAGACTTATAAAGGGGACACAGATTTGTAGCTTTAGATGAGTTACTTCCTGAAGTTGGTGACATTACAAACTCTGAAATGTGCAGTATATAAGCCCCATTGCAGGAGCAGGTAACTGAGGGGATGAGGTCACACAGCAAAATGAACATGCATTACTTTACGTGAAGTTTTGACTTGTTTCTAGCCCAAATATCAATTTATTTTTAAAAGAAACATTTTCTAGACAAGCTCAAAATATTGTGTTGTTTTCAGAAACAATAAGTCAAAATGAAGTGAGTTTCTCCTTAAAACAAGCAAAATAATCTGATAATGGGGTAAATAAACTTTTTCATTCATTCATTTTCTACCGCTTTTCCGGGGTCGCAGGGGCAGCAGTCTTAGGAGAGAACCCCACACTTCCCTCTTCCCAGACACTTCCTCCAGCTCCTCCGGGGGGATCCTGAGGCGTTCCCAGGTCAGCCAAGAGACATGGTCCCTCTAGCGTGTCCTGGGTCTTCCCTGAGGCCTCCTCCCGATGGGACATGCCTGGAAGACCTCCCTAGGTAGGCGTCCATGAGGCATTTAAAACAGATGCCAGAGCCACCTCAGATGACTTCTCTCGATGTGGAGGAGCAGCGCCTCTACTCCCAGCTCCTCCCGGGTGACAGAGCTCCTCACCCTATCTATAAGGGTGCGCCCTGCCACCCTGCGAAGGAAACTCATTTCGGCCGCTTGTATCCGAGATCTTGTCCTTTCAGTGATGACTCAAAGCTCATGACCATTGGTGAGAGTTGGATCGTAGATTGACCATTAAATCAAATCAAATCAAATCACTTTTATTGTCACATCATCAGCAGCACGTGAGTGAAAAGCTTAGGTGCTGGCTCCAAACAGTGCAAAATACAGACAGTGCAAAATACAGACAGTGCAAATACAACGACAGTGCAAAATACAGACAGTGCAATATACAGACAGTGCAAAAATACAGACAGTGCAGGATACAGACAGTGCAGTATACAACAACATACTCACAAAAAACAAGACAATGTAAAATTGGCAATGTTGACAGCGATACGTAGGCAGTATTGTTTTAAGTATGGATTTGTTAAAGTGCAGTGCATGCTACATCTTGATGGTGTGCAGTGCGGGGTATGGAAGAGTTTGTGTGGGGTGTGTTAAGTGTTCATCAGCCTGATAGTCTGAGGGAAGAAACTTTCTTTCAGTCGGCTGGTGCGTGACCGGATGCTGCGGAACCTTCTGCCTGAGGGTAGCAGAGAGAAAAGTCTATGGCTTGGGTGGCTGGAGTCGCTGATGATTCTCTTGGCTTTCCTCATGCACCTCCTGGTGTAGATGTCCTGGAGGGAGGGAAGCTCACCTCCTACTACACGTCCAGCAGTTCGCACGATCCTTTGTAGACCTTTGCGATTGCTGCTGGTGCTGTTTCCGTACCAGGTGGTGATGCAGCCAGTGAGGATGCTCTCCACAGTGCAGGTGTAGAACGAGCGGAGGATGTGGGGGCTCATTCCAAACCTCCTGAGACGCCTGAGGAAGAAGAGACGTTGTTGTGCCTTCCTCAGCACTGCGTCTGTGTGGGCAGTCCATGTCAGATCCTCAGCGATGTGTACTCCAAGAAACTTGAAAGTGCTGACTCTCTCCACTGGTGTCCCGTTGATGGTGATGGGAGTGTGTTCTTTCTTCTCTCTCCTGAAATCCACCACCAGCTCCTTGGTTTTGCTGATGTTGAGTGAGAGGTGGTTTTCCTGACACCACTGCGTCAGAGCGTGCACCTCCTCTCTGTAGGCCGTCTCATCATTATCGGTGATTAGGCCCACCACCGTTGTGTCATCAGCAAATTTAACGATGACATTGGAGCTGTGTTTGGATGTACAGTCATGTGTGTACAGGGAGTACAGGAGTGGGCTGAGAACACAGCCCTGTGGAGCACCAGTGTTGAGGATCAGTGTGGATGAGGTGATGTTGTTCATTCTGACCACCTGGCGTCTGCTTGACAGGAAGTCCAGGATCCAGTTGCACAGAGAGCTGTGTAGGCCCAGAGCTTGGAGCTTCACCACCAGCTTGGCAGGCACTATGGTGTTGAATGCTGAGCTGTAGTCCACAAACAGCATTCTCACATATGTGTTTTTGTTTTCCAGGTGAGACAGAGCAGTGTGCAAGGTGAAAGCAATAGCATCATCTGTGGAGCGGTTGTTTCTGTATGCAAATTGCAGAGGGTCAGTGTTAGCGGGCAGTACAGAGCAGATGTGTTTTTTAATCAGCTTCTCAAAGCACTTGCTGAAGATAGGTGTCAGTGCAACCGGACGCCAGTCATTCAAGCATGTGGTTTTAGCTGATTTCGGTATTGGCACAATAGTAGCTGTCTTAAAGCATGTAGGAACCACAGACCGAGAGAGCGAGAGGTTAAAGATGTCCGTGAAAACCCCCGCTAGCTGGTGTGCACATGCTTTAAGTACACGTCCAGGGATGCCATCTGGGCCCGTAGCTTTTCGGATGTTCACGCGACGGAAAGATCTCGTTACATCCGCTACAGAAACAGAGAGTGTGCTGGCGGTTTCTGTGTCAGCCGCTGGAGCGCGCTGCGTGTGTTCGCTGTCCTGGGCTTCAGAGCGGGCGCGCTGTGTATGTGCGCTGTCCTGGGCTTCAGAGCAAGCGCGCTGCGTGTGTGCGCTGTCCTGGGCTTCAGAGCGGGCGCGCTGTGTATGTGCGCTGTTCTGGGCTTCAGAGCGGGCGCGCTGCGTGTGTGCGCTGTCCTGGGCTTCAGAGCAAGCGCGCTGCGTGTGTGCGCTGTCCTGGGCTTCAGAGCAAGCGCGCTGTGTATGTGGGCTGTTCTGGGCTTCAAAGCGGGCGTAGAACGAGTTGAGTTCGTCCGGGAGAGACGCAGCAATGTTCACAGTGGCGGATTTATTACTTTTAAAGTCCGTGATGTAATTAAGTCCCTGCCGCATGCTCCTTGCATTATTGGTGTTAAATTGACCCTCTACCTTGTCTTTGTATTGACGTTTTGCTGCTTTGATCGTTTTCCTGAGGTTGTAGTTTGCATGTTTTAGTTCCTCAGCATTTCTGGATTTATAGGCGGAAGTTCGCACTGATAGGGCTGTTCGAACTTCGCGATTGATCCATGGTTTTTGGTTAGGGTAGATACGGACAGTTTTTGTTGGGACGACGTCTTCTATGCACTTTCTGATGAAGCACGTAACTGTGTCTGAGTACACTTCGATGTCGTCATCAGAAGCTGCCCGGAACATCTCCCAGTCAACGTCATCAAAACAGTCTTGAAGTATGGAATCCGATTGGTCTGACCAGCTCTGAAACGTCCTGAGGGTGGGAGGTTCCCGTTTCAGTTTCTGCCTGTAAGCAGGCAAGAGCAGAACAGAAGAGTGATCTGATTTGCCAAATGGTGGGCGGGGGAGGGATTTGTAAGCATCCCGGAACGGAGAGTAGCAGTGGTCCAAAATACGATCCCCACGCGTGTTTGTGGTGATATGTTGAAAGTATTTTGGAGCGATTTTCCTGAGGTTGGCGTTGTTAAAGTCCCCTGTAACAATAAACGCTGCCTCCGGGTGTGCGGTTTCCTGCTCGTTTATGCTCCCATACAGTTCCCTGAGCGCCTGCTCTGTGTTGGCTTGAGGATGGATGTAAACAGCCGTAATAATCACCGATGTGAATTCCCTTGGTAGCCAGTATGGTCGACACCGAAGCATAAGGTATTCCAGATCAGGAGAACAAAATGATCTAACTGAGTGTATGTTTCTCTCATCACACCATAAGTTGTTAATAAAGAAACAAACACCTCCTCCTTTGCTTTTCCCTGTGAGTTCTTTCGTTCTATCCGCGCGGTGCATAGAGAACCCCGAAAGTTCAGCAGCTGTGTCTGGTACCTCCGCAGATAGCCAGGTTTCTGTAAGACAGATAATGCAGCAGTTTCTTGTTTCCCGTTGGAAGGAAATGCGCGCCCGTAGCTCGCAAAGTTTGTTGTCCAGTGACTGAACGTTAGCCAGCAGAATGGTGGGGAGCGGAGGTCGAAGTCCACGGCGTCGTAGTCTGACCAGAACGCCGGCTCTTTTCCCTCTTTTTCGGCTTCGTTTACGGCGCCGTGTCGGTTGTGTGGTCCAGACAAAGGGCTCTGTTGTTGTGTTTGTAAACAGAGCGTCGTTGAGGAACTCAAAGTCCGGTCTTCGGTGTGCGACGAGGGAGCCAATTTCCCGAAGTGTGTGTTTGTCGTAGGCAATAAGAGTGTGTACATCCAGCACGAAAAACAACAAAAATACAAGAAAAACATACAAAACGCAACGAAGTTTGCTAGGAGCTCGCAACACGGCAGCCATGCTCGGCGCCATCTTGTGACGTAACCTTTCGGCTCAGCTCCTTCTTTACCACAACGGACCGATACATTGACCACATTACTGCTGCCGCTGCACCAATCCGCCTGTCAATCTCACGCTCCATCCTTCCCTCACTCGTGAACAAAACCCCAAGATACTTGAACTCCTCCACCTGGGGTAAGGACTTTCCTCCAACCTGGAGATGGCAAACCACCTTTTTCCGGTGGAGCACCATGGCCTCGGACTTGGAGTTGCTGATTCTCATGGCAGCAAACCACCCCAGTGCATGCTGAAGGTCCATGTTCGATGAAGCCAACAGAACAACATCGTCTGTGAATAACAGAGATGAAATCCTGTGGTCCCAGAACCGGACCCCCTCCAGCCCAAGGCTGTGCCTTGAAATTCTGTCCAAATTCTGTCTGTGCCGGCAATAGGTCAGACTTGTTTCCAGTAAAATAAACTTGCTTTTGTTTTTTTATGCAACACTCAAACTACAGTAACCACTATTTATTACACACAAAGGGTGACTTTACTGTAAACAGTAAATCTATTGTGATCTGTGACCTATTTTTTTTTAAATCTCTGACCAAGTGAATAAGGCTTTGGAATCGGTGGATTATAATAGCGACTCTGTGATTTTATAAAAATTGCTTTTTGAATTTATGTAAAATGCGTTTTGATATCCCTGGTGCTGCATCCATTTGTACTGTTGGTGTATTTGGTACCTGGTGGTACCTTTACTGAATGTTTATCATAGAAGTTCATCTTTGTTTGGTTGTCATGGTTACTGTGGTCTGTTTAAAGGATGAGGTCTGTGCACGAGTGTCTGTTTGTTCTTGAGGTTTGCTCTGTTGCTCTTTGGCCTATCGTGATTGTCTGGTACAAACAAGTTTCTGGTCTGTTTTTAACTTTGTTTGAACTGTGTACCTGTCCATTATGTGATATAAGCATATCTCAAAGTTAGAGAGAGCTGTGTGGGGTCTGATGCATAGGACTGGTCGACAGTTCAAACTAAATTAACAACATCACCCAAAAAATGTAATATTTAATGAAAATGAAGAGCATTTTCACTTAATTAATAAAATAAACAATTAATTCTCGAAATATTAATTTTGATATCTCACAAAAAAAAGTAACCAGCACACAGGTTAAAAACCACGAGGGATGAGATTTAATATTTTCAGATAATTGACCTCATTATTTTTGTGTGACAGTGCAGAAACAATATTTCATTTGACTATATCTATTGTTTAATACCACTTAGGTCTGATTAGAGTCAGAATCATATCAATCAATATCATATTATACATATCAACACAAGAAGACACAAACAAAATTAAATAAATAAATATATATATATATAGGTGGGCATAGATTAATTTTTTTAATCTAGATTAATCTAAAAATTAATCTAGATTAAAATGGCTCATTTGAATTCTGCTGAAAGCATTCAGAATATGTGTGCTACCCAAATAATAAGTCTTTGGCTACGTTCACACTGCAGGCAAATGTGGCCTGAATCTGATCTTTTGGCCCATATGTGACTCAGGTCTTGACAGTGTGAACAGCCCACACCGCATGGAATCTGATCTTTTTACTTCAGGTTTGTGCCACTTTCATATGTAGTCTTAAATCAGACACAGATCTGATGTTTTGCAATGCGACCGCAGTGTGAACGGTTATGTCGGATTTCATGTGACTTTTACATAATCTTCGAGCGACATACGTCATCATTCTGTGCTGCAGTCATCATCTACACCTCTGCAGCATAGTAGAAAGGCACAGAGGGTGATTACTTTACCACAGAAAGTTGGTTGTTCAGTTTGAACGAGATTTTTAAGGCAAAACTGGTGCTTGTTAACCACTCTGGTTAACGATCAGGGCACGGGATGATCGCGATGCTAAAGAGTGTCGGGGGTGTTGCGGAAAGGGGATCCATGCACAAAGGAGAGGGCACTTTCAGTTTAAGGACGAAAATTATGTCAGAGCGAATAAAGGGCAGGAGCTCAAGCACCCAAACCCCCCATCTGCACGAAGTGTCTGTTGTTTATAACGAAGTAAAATAAAATAACTGCAAACGGAGATAACTCCGCCTTCACAGTTCAGTCTGCGGCTGCTCATTAACCCTTAATGAGTTCACTACACCGGTGGTCAGACAGACGCGCACCGCGGTTGTCATAAATTACAAATGATCAGTGTTTTCAATCACAAGGGCCGAAATACACATTAGTAGTAGCAGAACAACCCTTTACAGTTCATGTAGGGGAGAGCGGGGCACAAAGTAACACTTTTTGGTTTTGGTGCCGAAATACACATTAGTAGTAGCAGAACAACCCTTTACAGTTCACGTAGGGGAGAGCGGGGCACAAAGTAACACTTTTTGGTTTTGGTCAAATAATGAACACAGTAATAGGGTTAGACAAACCATATATTTTTACCAACAACACACAAGCCTCTCCTACAAATGAGCACTGGAATTATGATCGCCGGACCTGTTGTTTCTGTGCAGTATTGCCAAAAGTGCCAGGAGTAAAAATGTTACTATTTACCCCACCAAGTTGTAACAGACAGGGGGTCTAAGCTTTTTTCATCATCATAGCACACGTGCTGCTGATGATGTGACAATAAAAGTGATTTGATTTGATTAGTTGTAACACATGCTTATAAAGGCAGATTTCACACAATTAATTTAAATTCAGTTTACTTTAAACAGTAGCTATATTTCCTCAGTAATTGGCTCATTTCTTTTTTATTCTACATAGCACAGTATGTTTGTTTATTTATTTGTTTATTGGATAAACACATTTGCATTATTATCCATTTATTCATTATTATACAATGCATTTATTTGCGTTATTAGCAATAAAATATATTTTTTTCTATTAAAACAATATTTTCTAATAAAAAACATTTTTATTTTAAAAGTTCTCAACATTACACTCAAAATTCTAAAAATATTGTGTTAGTTTAATTGGTGTCCAACAGTGTGTGGCTTAATTGTAACACCCTGTTACAGCTAACCCCGCTGTGTCATGTTTTACTCAAAACTGGCTAGCAGTCACTGTGTGTTTTATACATCTTTCAAAATGGTTTAATCTTTTAGTCTAGAAGACGGTGATCACAGCAATATAAGATTTTACGTTCATACTTTCACCGATTTTTTCAAAATAAAAAAATATCGACTGTAATAAAAAATACTTTTATGCTGCTAAAATGGTTTCTCCTGTATATCTCATCCAAATTTCGCCGAATATTTTCAATAATTGGCAGGAAGACGTCTGCCGACACTGTGGTGAAAACCTCGGAAGCATGCCATAGTTAACCCTGAGCAAATACCTAAAAACTCCGTGTTACATTTAACCCCGCGTTACTTTGTTCTCCGCGCTCCCCTAATACACCACGGTTGTCTGTGAAAAGGGCAATAATCATATTAAGCATAATCTGACAACGTGCGCATTGTGTGCATAATTAGACATTTTATGTTGTCCGTAACTATACGTATGCGCATTTTGATTACCTTAATGCGACTAAAGTCATAACTGAACTACACAGAAATGGAATTAAGACGTGGAGTATGCAGATATTAGTGGCATTACTGACAAACTATTACCATAATGTAGGACTTTTCGCCATATTTTCCGACAGGATCCACACAGGCGGCTGTCAGTAAAGGACCGCACACACACACACACACAGATGCACGCACACAAACACATTGCGAAATGCGGAAGTTTTTTTTCTTCTCATTTGGCGTGCGTTATTAAATTCCATAACACTCTCACCAGTCCTTACTCATTTATTTGCGTCTAATACCCCAGTTTGTCACGACGCATGAATGAATGTTCATGAGTTAAAGTGAAACTGCCGAACTGCAGTTAAAGTCAGGCATCCTGCTGATTTGATTCAGAAAGAAGGGCACTGTTTTGTCAGACGGCTCACCGGCCAGGTATACATACCAGCTAAAATATCAAGGTGAAAGTCATCATAGCTTGCATAGAATAGACCCAGCTCCAAACCCAACTTTGAGAATAGATTAACGGCCATATTTTTTTTATCGCGCGATAAGAGTCTCGCATTAACGCAGCACGTTAACGCCGATAACGGCCCACCACCATAGACTGTAAAAGATATGGACATAGTATCCGTGACGTCACCCATGGGTTTCTGAACACTGCAAAAGAAGCTACAAGTAGGCGCGGCCAACCGTCGCCATTTTGTTACAGCGTCATCGCACCAAACGCGGGATACCAAATAAGGGCAAAGAGGCGGAGAGTGAGCGGAGCTACAGACGCATGCTGGATTCTCAGCATTTTGCTTAGACCTGGCTTAGACAGACTTTTTACTTTGGGAGAACGCTTAATACTTCATTACCTGTGACTCGTTTGTGTTCTGACCACATGTGCTTGGTTGTACACTATATCAATAAAGTGTTTAGACTTTTAAAAACACTGCTGTAACACATTGAGCCACTAAACATTGCTCTTATGACGTTTTTCTACAGGAGGAAAATGCGAATTACTATCAAACACTTCAGATATAGTCTGTGTTAGTAAATGCAAGGCTGTTTATAAAATCCAGCATAACACTGTATGACAACGCTTCAGATTCTGGAGTGCAATACTGGTCTATGAACATTTAAATGATAAATGATCTTAAATAAAACAAGTACATTCATAGAGATGGTATATAAGTATATAATATCACTCACCTGGGAAATGGAGGCAACTTGAACGGTTTGTAAGCACAATTAAGTGCACACAGCATGCCATATCATCTGATAATTGCAGGAAATAATTCCAAAAGGCAAATGACGGTGTAAAGAAACATTAAACAAAACAAAAATACGATGTATATGCCGAGATCAGCGGCTAATCAGCCGGAATCAGCTGAGGTGACGAGACAGCGACCAGCGAGGGCTAGCTGTCACTCAAGTGGCCACGCCCTTAATTATGCAGACTTAACATAACTTCATAAAAACGAAACAGATGAGTTATAAAAAAAATTAATCCCCCTCAGAGTTGTCATGAAGGGTAATCATAGCTATATGCACCAAAGCCATCGTTTGTACCAGGCTGTAAACATGTATCTATCAGTTGTAAAAATGGCTAAGTTACAGATGCAGAAAGAAAGCACTTGGACTTCCTGGAGCCAGCCCCCAGGCGAGTCGATGAATTGCAGTTTTAGTTACTTCCGTATTGGCTTCCCGAGGGAGAGTGGGAGGTTGCCGCTTGCCCACCACTAATATATATATAATGAAATCAATAAATGATATAAAATATATTACCGTAGGGAGGAGGTGAAAGAGAGCTGCTAAATCTGATCGCTGTTTGAATTTGACTGACAAACAGACGGTTCATCAGTACACATAGCAACCACAGCACTGCTGAAAATGCCACTTCCTGTTAAACTGCTTCCTGCTCATGCCTGCTGCTGAGAAGAGCATTGACTTTCTAGATCTATTTGGCTTTACATGAAATTGCATTGATTTTTTTAGATAAAATATGATATTAATTTGAGCCGTTTGTTCCACTGTGGTACGTGACCTCTGATAAATAAGGGTCTAAGCCAAAGGAAATGGACTAAGGTGAAGAAAATGAAAGAATGAATGATATAAATTTGACGTTTATATATACACATGACTGAAATGAAAGCTCATGTAAAAATGGAAATTCTGCCATCTTCAATGGCCTACATACAGTACAGTAGTGTGCACTCATTCACCTACAGTTGAAGTCAGAATTATTCACCCCCCTTTAAATTTATTTTTCTTTTCTAATTATTTCCCAAATGATGTTTAACAGAAAAAATGTTCACAGTATGTCTGATAATATTATTTCTTCTGGAGAAAGTCTTATTTGTTTTATTTCGGCTAGAATAAAAACAGTTTTTAATTTCTTAAACACCATTTTAAGGACAATAATATTAGCCCCTTTAAGCTATATTTATTCGACTGTCTACAGAACAAACCATCATTATACAATAACTTGCCTAATTACCCTAACCTGTCTAGTTAACCTAATTAACCTAGTTAAGCCTTTAAATGTCACTTTAAGCTGTATAGAAGTGTCTTGAAGAATATCTAGTCAAATATTATTTACTAGGCTGAAATGCAGGTAGAGATTACACAAGAAAACTGGATTGGTATATGCTCAGAAGCTCATAGAGTCACAAACTCAAATGTATGGAGAGAATTTAAGTGGAAAATCATTACACGATATTTCCGCACTCCACAAATTGTAGCAAAGATATGAATAGGCTCATCTAACAGATGCTGGAGAGAATGTGGTGATCATTAAGGGAACCACTCTCATATCTTTTGGTACTGCCCAAAACTGCAGCAATTCTGGAATGATATCTATAAAGTACTTGGAGACATATTTTGCATTGATATTCCCTTTGATCCAACTTGTGGCAGTCCTAATTATGGTGCCTGAGAGCATGGGGGAAAGAAGAAGTATTTATTTATTTCAAATACTGCTCTCTGCAGCACTAAAATGTATTACGTCTAACCAGAGATGGGAAGTAACGAAGTACAAATACTTGGTTACTGTACTTAAGTAGTTTTTCTTTGGTATCAGTACTTTACTCCACTACTTATTTTTTTGACAACTTTTTACTTTTACTTCTTACATTTTTACACAAATATCTGTACTTTCTACTTCTTACATTTTTTAAACCACGGTCGTTACTTTCGTTTTCATGGGTTTGGTGGCGCGATCTATTATTTCTTGTCATTGCGCAATAATATGAGCGCCTTTTAGATGCAGTCTGTCTGTTTTTCCTCATTGCGCGCCTGCGTGCTGCAGCGCGTGGCTTTTTCAAGGCTATCGCGCAGCTTACATGCTACGGATGGCTTCAGAGATATGGCAGAGGGAGTCGGCGAATTTAACATGACTGATGCTGCCCTGTTTACAGAGTAATAAGACGTCTTTTGCTCGATCGGATCACAGGTAAACAAGAGAGACACATTCCAGTTCAAAAACATGCCGTTTAAATGCTTATAAGCCTTCTGTCCACTTTCGATCATACTGCACGGGTTTCTCTGGTCTTTCAATCTAATACCACTCAAAATAGGGCTTTTTTGTAAATTTAGTTGTACATATTTGTACATTTAGTAGTAAAACAATCAAAAACTTTATAAAAAAATGTATGTATTGCGATTTCCTTTATTTCTGATAAGTTAATATTTCCTAATACAGAATTTATGATGTTTTTCAATTTTTATTGATTTTTTTTATTGACTATATTTTACACATAGGCCTATACCATTGTCTTCAATTAATAATTTTTAACAAATATTTTACAACAACAAAAGTAACTATACTGGGCAATTTTTGAATAAAATAGAATGCAAAAGATCCTGAATTTATCAGGTGTAAAAAGATCATGCCCAAGCATGTTTTGTAGGTTGTAGTCACACCTGTGCATGTTGCTTTTAGCATAGAATAAATGTATTACAGTTTTTCTCAGTCACTTTAGCACATTTCTCAGATCAGAATTGAAATTTGCAAAAGAGTAGGCCTAAGTGCATTTCTCAAAACAACACGTATAAATAGCAAAACACCATGGATTACCTGCAAAAGTAAGGCTCCCGCTCAAAATCCTTAGTTGATCTCTCAAAACTAAATTTCTGTGTTGATGAACATGTCAGTGGCGTCAGAACGACATGTCCTTGTGTCATTAGTAGTCATGTTGTCAATAACAGTGTACTCTGGAGGGCTGTTCTGGTGTAAATATGGCAATATTTTTTTGGCTGTTTGTATTGTAATTAGTTGCAGGATCATGTCATTGTGATATAGAAAGGAAAAGACAGCACCTCCTTTTAGACCTTCATTAGAAAAAGTCAACATTCAGTTGGGAGAAATGTACCAGTTGTAGTCAGATTTAGGAAAAAGGTCCAATAGAAATGTATAGAAAAATGCATTATGACAAAATATTATGACAACTTGTTGACAACTTGCATGTAAATGCCATGAACAAACGATTAAATGTTGTGGGGGTGAGACTATTCAACAGAGATAAAATAATACATTTTGATCAACATGACATCAGTAATTGATAATGTAGAAAACATCAGAGAATTGCAGATAATCATTTGCATGGATGTACAAAAGCATTTGCAACTTGTTCATAAAGAGAAACGGCTTTTCTGATGTGCACATGTGACACGATGATGATCTGAAGATTGAACAGGGAGTTTTGAGAATTTCAATTCTGATCTGAGAAATGGACCAAAGACTGAGAAAAACTGTAACAGAATTAATGTTTATCTGTTAAAAAAAAAAACACACACACACAATACCTGAAAAAAAAAACAGAAATAGCGGTTATATGAGAGCTACTTATGCAGAGCTTTAACCTAATGCAAAAAAAAAAAAAAAAAAATTGTTTTTAGTCAAAAAGTATTTTTTTTAGCAAAAGAAAAAAATGCAATATATTTTGGACAGAATTCAGTGTAAAATGTAAGACATTATTTATAAAGATAGACAGGTCTACAGCATTATTATTAGGGTGTATGAACATGAATGGCAGCTGTCGCTTTTGATCTAACAGCCGCAAAACTACATGCTGAACGCTGTCAGTTTGCATCAGGATGATGATACATGAGTCGCCTTTTTAAGCAGTGTTGTTAAGCTGTATTGCAGGGTTTGATGCTGCTTGGCTACTTTCATAAAATTGGCAACAAACATTTTACATAAAAATTGGAAATGTAAGTTAGTTTATATTAATGTATCAATAGGATGTGAGGTCTAGTTACCTAGTTCCCTATCTCACTCACTATCCTTTAGGTTCGTCCCTGATTCATCAGGGGTCGCCACAGCAGAATGAACCGCCAATTATTCCGGCATATGTTTTACACAGCGGATACCCTTTCAGCTGCAACCCAGCACTGGGAAACACCCATACACACACACACACACACACACACACACAAACACACACACACACACACACACACTACTGCCAATTTAGTTACCTCTTATTCACCTATACCGCATGTCTTTGGGACTGTGGTTGAAACGAGTACTTTTTACTTTTTTACTTTTGTACATTTTTGAGGCAGTACTTCTTTACTTTTACTTAAGTACAAAAGTGTAGTCAGTACTTCTACTTTTACCAGAGTCATTTTAAACATGAGTATCTGTACTTTTACTTAAGTAAAGGATGTGTGTACTTTTGCCATCTCTGCGTCTAACTGGCTCAGATCAGACCCACCTACGTATGAACAATGGATAAAACAAATTAGAGAAATTTACGAAATGGAAAGAATAACTTATTGCCTTAGACTCCAGATGAATATATTTGAAGCAAGATGGAACCCAATTCAAACAATTATACATGACTAACTTTAAACATAAAACATATATTTAATATACAGCTACATTACATACACGATAAGTATATGAGACATCTCCCAATTGCCAATCCCCACCCACCTCCTTTTTTTTTCTAATTAATTTATTTTACTATATTTTTATATATAACTTCAACACAATATATATTGTTTTAAAATAAAACTCCGCAGATGTCCCCCTTTTTTTTCTTTTGATGTTGTGCTATGTTCTAATAAAAAAACAGTAAAAAAAAAAAAAAAAAAAAAAAAAAAAATATATATATTATTTACTGTCATCATGGCAAAGATAAAATAAATCAGTTATTAGAGATAAGTTATTAAAACTATTATGATTAGAAATGTGTTGAAAAAAATCTGCTCTCTGTTAAACAGAAATTAGGGGAAAAAATAAACAGGGGTACTAATAATTCAGGGGGGCTAATAATTCTGACTTCAACTGTATGTGAATGAAGGAAAAGGCATAAAAAATCTGCATATAGCTCCATTAAGTGCAGTTCCAATAGTGGTGAAAGTGTTTTACTTCACCCCACATTAGTATATGCCAGAAATTCCTCCATGTTCCAATCCCTCAAGATCTTCATTCATCTTCAGGACACAAATGAAGATATTTTAGATGTAACGTGAGAGCTCCCTCATCCTCCATTTCTCTCTTAGTGTTATTGGACCTCAGTGCTGCATTTGATACTATTGATCATAGCATTCTCCTTAATAGGCTTGAAAATTATGTTGGTATTCCTGGAACTGCATTGGCTTGGTTCAGGTCTTATCTGTCTGAACATTATCAATTCATTAAATGAAGATATACCGATCACACTGTGGAATACCACAAGGCCAATTTCTTGGTCCCTTACATTTTACATTATATATGCTACCGCTAGACAACATAATTAAAACATGGAGTTAGTTTCCACCTTTTATGCCGATGATCCACAGCTCAATATTTCCTCTCAACATGATAATTTGTACGAACTCACAAAATTAACAGATTGTTTAGCTGACATTAAAAAGTCAGATGACTAAAAAAGTTTTATTACTAAATTCAGACAAAACTGAGGTCTTGCTTACTGTGCCCAAAACATCTCGCGCAGAAACCTACAATATTGTCTAACCCTTGATATTCATTCATTCATTCATTCATTCATTTTCTTTTTGGCTTAGTCCCTTTATTAATCCGGGGTCGCCACAGCGGAATGAACGTTTTACACAGCGGATGCCCTTCCAGCTGCAACCCATCACTGGGAAACATCCATACACACTCATTCACACTCATACACTATGGACAATTTAGCCTACCTAATTCACCTGTACCGCATGTCTTTGGACCGCGGGGGAAACCAGAGCACCCGGAGGAAACCCACATCATCATGCAAACTCCACACAGAAATGCCAACTGACCCAGCCGAAGCTCGAACCAGCAACCTTCTTGCTGTGAGGCGACAGCACTACCCACTGCACCACTGCATCGCCAACCCTTCATATATTTTTAGTTATCTTGAGTCAAACATTTGGGGGTGATTTTTGATAACAACCTGTCATTTGAAGGCCACATTTCAGGCATATCAAACCAACTGTAGGCTGTAGATCTTTCTCGTATCTGGCACCTGAACTCTGGAACAGCCTACTTAGCACATTTCTTAGCACACCTCCAAACAGACAAACTCAACTCTGTCAGGGTAAATCTAGACTAAAGACACATCTCTTTGCATTAGCATACACATAAAACACAAACGCATAACTTTTGAAGTCCAAATCAGCTATTGGATTGTTAGGCCACAGCCATATCACCCTGCAGCCCAAGACCGGTTACTCACTGAAGCTAAGCAGGGCTGAGCCTGGTCAGTACCTGGATGGGAGACCACATGGGAAAACTAGGTTGCTGTTGGAAGTGGTGTTAGTGAGGCCAGCAGGGGGCGCTCAACCTATTATCTGTGTGAGTCCTAATGCCCCAGTATAGTGAAGGGGACACTATACTGTCAGTTAGCGCCGACTTTCGGATGACTCTCTGTGGTCAATAAAAATCCCATGGCACTTCTTGTAAAGAGTAGGGGTGTAACCCCGGTGTCCTGGCCAAAGTCCCTCAATCGGCCCTTACGATCATGGCCTCCTAATCATCCCCATCCACTGAATTGGCTCTATCAGCAGCTGGTGTGGGGTGCGCGCACTGGCGCCGTTGTCCTGTGGCTGCCGTCGCATCATCCAAGTGGATGCTGCACACTGGTGGTGGTGTGGAGAGATCCCCCTCATGATTGTGAAGCGCTTTGGGTATATGGCCATACACAATAATTGCGCTATATAAATACACATTACATTGCAGTACTTATGGAAACTGGAGCTGGGAACACTTCCCAAAAAGACATCATAATTTGAACGGCATCTATACTTATGTTGGTCTGTCTTGTCATAAGGAGCAAGATTGGACATCACACCATTTAAACTGAAGCATGTAATTTGTGCATTCAGCTCATGATAGTGTTTTCAGTGAACAGCTGATATCAGTTCACAGTAAATGCAGTTATTCCATCCCCATATCTGCTTTGAGAAAGTCATATTTGCACATTCAGATCATTGCCAACATTCATGACAGATGATTGCATCATGTGGATCATGTGTAAATAAAGGAGAAGGGAGTTAATGTGATATTAATTTCAAGCAACAGTTAATTAAGTAAATAGCAAGTCATTTCCATTTTAGGCACAATAATGTCTGTTGTCACTTTATTTCATCGATGAAATTATTTCCACACATGCACATAATAATGGCATGTGATTTTGCTTCAACAGATCTCACCTCATATCAGCTGAAATGTTATTTTAATAACACTGCAAGTACCAGAGTAACATCCTCAAAAAACCTTCTTGAACTCTCAAATATTTTATTTTCAGACACAAGCCCCTTTGGCAACCCAGTGGCGCAGTAGGTAGTGCTGTTGCCTCACAGCAAGAACGTCGCTGGGTCGCAGGTTCGAACCTCGGCTGGGCTGGGTCAGTTGGCGTTTCTGTGTGGAGTTTGCATGTTCTCCCTGGGTTCGCGTGGGTTTCCTCCGGGTGCTCCGGTTTCCCCCACAGTCCAAAGACATGCAGTACAGGTGAATTGGGTAAGCTAAATTGTCCATAGTGTATGAGTGTGAATGTGTGTGTGGAAGTTCCCAGAGATGGGTTGCGGCTGGAAGGGCATCCGCTGCGTAAAATCGTGCTGGATAAGTTGGCGGTTCATTCCGCTGTGGCGACCCCGCAAGGGACAAAGCCGACAAGAAAATGAATGAATGAATGAACAAGCCCCTTTTGTGAGTATATTGTTGTATATTGCACTGTCTGTATTTTGCACCAGGGGCGTTGCTAGGGTCGAAAGAGATAAGGGGCTTAGCCCCAAAGTCTCCCCCCCCACCCCCCCACCCAAAAAAACAAAAACAAAAAACATTCTAATTCACCCTGCTAAAATCTAAAATACCCCCCACTTTCAAAAGGTGATCTACTCTAATCTTAATAATAGGATTATAAATAATTTAATAATAAATAAAAGGTTTTTGAGTTGACAGTCTTTTAACAGTAAATTGTGAAGCTTTGTGACTTGTAACACCAAAAAAGAAAAAACATGAGCCATATCATACCTCTTGAGCCTCCTATCTCCTCCTGATTTGCGGTTTCTGTTTGGTTTTTGAAAATAATGTAATTTTCTGCATGTCTTCAAATCTAAAAATAGGATTTATTTTATAGTGTGAGCTGTTATCCAATGTGATATAAAGCTACTGTTCATTTGGACAGAGTGATTATCTAAGGTGTAGTGTCGTCAAAATACTGGAAGTTCTAAATTCAATTCCTTGCAAAATATTAATATTCAATAGGCTACTCTTTTTGATATAGTAACAATTGTATCAAAAATAGCACAAAAATAAATAATAAAGATCTATATGCTAGAAATATGTTTACTTCAAATTTCTTTAGAGGGAGATTTTTTTCAGTTTTCCTCAAAATAGGTTGATGTGGGCATTGTAGCACTTTAAATGCATGTAATGCCTGTTACATTTATACTGGAGAAGAAATTCCATATATGCCTCACAAAAGTAGTAGAACATTGCAGGAAATCCCTGATATGGATGAAGGCATCCAGCCATTGCTGTAGTTAAATGAATGAAAATAGAATCTGAATAAACATAAAAGGCTTTATTTACATGACTGCGACAATAAATGATTTATATGTGTTCATCCAGCCATCTTAGGTATTTTCATAAGAATAAAGTCGATTTATAATTCGATGCTAACTGACAGCATGTTACAGTAGAATATAGCTATAAAATAATATGCTAGATGCATGAACTCACTGTGATTTAACTATTACAGAAACAAATGGCTATATCATATCTAGATAAATATGTCTAGATATCTATATCATATCTAGAAAGCTAGTACAATTGACGTTTTTCTGACTAATTTGCATGTATTTACATTTATATGACGCACATTTTATTGATTACAGTTATTTTATTTCACCAAAACTACACACATTTTATACTGTGAAAATAAATATTAAGCTTCATCAGTATTTAGATCTATTCAGTTTCGCGAAACAGTTGTATTATTACCTCATCAGCCTCAGCTCCTCAAAATAATGAATGAATGATGGAGGGGCGGGATTTTTTTTAACACCATGTGACAACAGTGCCACTCCCACCTGCCGGTTGAAACAGGTACTACTGAACAGCTGCCCGACACAATCACTGCGTTAAGTGGAACACGCGTGATGTATGTGGTACTTTTAAGTACTTTATTTTGCACTGTCTGGAGCCAGCACTTAAGCTTTTCACTCATCATAGCACACGTGCTGCTGATGATGTGACAATAAAAGTGATTTGATTTGATTTGAAATTTACAAAAAAAAATCTATAAATGTTGCAAATGTGCTTAAAATGTGCTTTAAGGACAACAGAGAGAATGTATTGGAGTGTCCATCACAAAGCCCTGAAGTCAATCCTATTGAAAATTTGTGGGCAGAGTTGAAAAAGCTTGTGCGAGCAAGACAGCCTACAAATCTGACTCGGTTACACCAATTCTGTCAGGAGGAATGGGCCGAAATTTCAGCAAACTATTGTGAGAAGCTTGTGGAAGGAGACCCAAAACATTTGACCAAAGTTATACAGTTTAAAAGCAAAGCTAAAAAAAATACCAAGGAAATGTGTGTAAACTTTAGACTGTCTAGAAATTAATAAAACATTATCTAAAAAAAAATTATCTCATTATTCTGACATTTAGCAAATGTAAATGACGTAAACTTCTGGTTTTAATTGTATATGCTGATCTTACAATGCCTCAGTCAAGCGGTCATATAATTAATAAAAAAGAAATGGTGGAGAATTATCGGCAAAACAGTATGAACAGTATGAAAGAGTATGAACTTTACCTGTAAACAGGCCGTAAAAGTAATCTTGGTTTCTGCTTCCTTAGATTATTGTTCAGATTTCTGAATATTGCAATTGCTTATGATGTATTGTACATGTATTTGGTGTGAAAATGTTTTAAATATGACTCTAAAACTCTTAAATCTGACACAAAGACATTGAATGACCACGATAAACTGCAATCCCAGCATAGAGGGGTTCAGTGAATGTGGTGTTGAATGTGTGTAAGTGTGTGAGTGTGTGTGTGTCAGAGACACTGTAGAAAGACAGAGAGCCAGACGGCACGTCCACATACACTCCAACCTTTTGACTATTAGACGTGGATAAAGAGGAAGAGATGTTTGTGCTCTTATTATTGTGCCAGGCAATGTAAATGTTATCACAACAGTAAAGATTCCAGGACTGTTCTGTGAGTCCAAACCTGCAGTCGCTCCCTTCTTTCCTGCTGATTCCTTTATATGTCACTGCTGCGTGACCCCAGCCGCTCCATTCAGCCTCCCAGTAACAGCGTCCAGTCAGAGTCTCTTTACACAGAACCTGCTCGTGGTGCTCGAATCTGTCTGGATGATCTGGATACGGCTGATGCTCTGTCACATGTGTTATTGTTTTGTTTCCCTCAGAGAGGATGAGTTGAGTGTGTGCTGTGTTTGGATCCAGAGTGAGATCAACCGCATCTGAACACAAGAAGAGAGATCAGAACATATGATGTTAAATATGCTTTGTGTTCTGTTTGATAATCCAGTACTCATGTCCATGTACAACAATATTCCAATTCAAACGTGATTTGGCCCATACGCAGCCATACAAAGAAGCATATGCAGTGAAATGCGTTACATTTTGCTTAAAAAGCTTACATATGGACTATGGTTATTAATGGTTATGGCTCATATGATGATTTAAAGTGGTTCAATAAGGTCAATATACAAGTTAAATATATTTACTTAGAGTTTACCTACATCTGTGCACATTCTCCTGTCAAGTGTAGAGTTTTTGTAGATCACAACTTTTGCGTGGGAAGTATTGTCTGCAAATTTTTGCCCGTTTTGTGCATAAGCCACGTTAATAATAGATATATTCAACTGCAGGCCTACACACACACATACACACACATTTCAAGCCACTAGATCCAGATCGCTAGATCCAGGACACTAGATGCAGACCACTATATCAAGATCCTTAGATCCAGAGCACTAGATTCAGACCACTAGATTTGGACCACTAGATACAGACCACTAGATCCAGACCAAAATATCCGGACCACCAGATCCAGACCACTAAATCCGGACCACTAGATCCAAACAACTAGATCCAGACCACTAGATAAAGACCACTTCATCAAGATTCCTAGATCCAGACCACTACATCCAGCCCACTACATCCGGGCCATAACATACAGACTACTAGATTTAGACCACTAGATCCAGACCACTTCATCAATATCCCTAGATCCAGACCACTATATTTGGACCACTAGATCCAGACTATTGGATCAGGGCCACTAGATCCAGGCCACTAGATCTGGACCACTATATCCAGGCCACTAGATTCGGACCTCTAGATCTGGGCCACTAGATATAGACTACTAAATCCAGACCACTTCATCAAGATCCCTAGATCCAGACCACTAGATTCAGACCACTACATGTATATCTGGACCACTAGATCCAGACCACTTGATCTGCACCACTAGATTTAAACCACTAGATCCAGACCAGTAGTTACAGACCACTAAATACAGACCACTTCATTGAAATCCCTAGATCCAGACCACTAGATTCAGTCCACTAGATCCAGGCCACTAGATCCGGACCACTAGATCCGGACCACTAGATCCAGACCACTAGATGCTGGTCACTAGATTCAGACCACTAGATCTGGACCACTAGATTCAGCAAACTACATTTGGGCCATTACATCCAGGCTACTAGATTTAGACCACTAGATCCAGACCACTTCATCAAGAACGCAAGATCCAGACAACTAGATCCAGACCACTTGATCTGCACCACTAGATTTAAACCACAAGATCCAGACCAGTAGTTACAGACCACTAAATACAGACCACTTCATTGAAATCCCTAGATCCAGACCACTTGATTCAGTCCACTAGATCCAGGCCACTAGATCCAGACCACTAGATGCTGGTCACTAGATTCAGACCACTAGATCTGGACCACTAGATTCAGCAAACTACATTTGGGCCATTACATCCAGGCTACTAGATTCAGACCACTACATCCGGACCACTACATCCATACCACTAAATGCTGGCCACAAGATCCAGGCCACTAGATATGGACCACTAGATCCAGAGCACTAGATCCAACCCACTACATCCAGGCCATTACAAGATCCAGGCCACTAGATGCTGGTCACTAGATTCAGACCACTACATCTGGACCACTAGATGCTGACCACTAGATCCAGCAAACTACATTTGGGCCATTACTTGATTGGACTCAAGTGAGACGCCCAGCAGGAACCGCAGGAACAGATCCAGATGACCATTCTCACTCTCAGTGGCTTTATCTACTGCTCTTTTATGTAAATTATCCAATGAATCTAAACATGCTTCTGGGGACATAGTTATGTGGTAGTAAAACACATAGAAAGCAGCCAGAAACTCCTAAACACTCAGATGAATGAAGCTGTAGACTTTCCTCTGCTGAATCACAGATTCCTCCTTAAAGATCTCAGAGCAAATCCCAGAATACACTGAGGCGTCAGAGACGTCTATGCCGCTCTCAATCAGGTCCTCCTCATAGAACATCACATTGCCCTTCATCAGCTGTCTGAAAACCACTTCAGCAAGTTTGACAATCACTTCTCTGTTGGACTGCAGGAGTTTCTCTGGATCTCTCTCTTCATACTTCTGATTCCTCATGTTGATCTGAATCAGCAGGAAGTGGATGTACATTTCAGTCAGAGTTTGAGGGATTTCTGCACTCAGATCTTCTTCCAGGAGCTTCTGAAGCACAGTGGATGAGATCCAGCAGAAGACGGGTATGTGGCACATGATGTGGAGGCTTCTTGCTCTTCTGATGTGTGAGATGATTCTGCTGGCTTGATGCTGCTCACTGATTCTCTTGCTGAAATATTCCTCCTTCTGAGGCTCAGTGAATCCCTGAATTTCTGTCAGACGCTTGATGTATTTGGAGGGGATCTGATTGGCTGCTGCTGGTCTGGAGGTGATCCAGATGAGAGCAGAGGGAAGCAGCTCTCCTTTCATCAGCTTTGACATCAACACAGCCACTGATGAAGTCTCAGTCACATCACAAACTTCTGAGCGTCTGAAAACATCAGTGTGATTCTGCTTTCATCCAGACCATCAAAGATGAACACAACTTTACACTCCTCATAAATCTTGGGCTCCAGATCTTCAAGTTCAGGATGAAAGTCCAGCAGAAGTCTGTGAAGACTGTACTGATGATCTCTGATCAAGTTCAGCTCTCGAAATGGAAGCACAAACATCAAATCTACATCCTGATTGGCTTTTCCCTCGGCCCAGTCCAGAATGAACTTCTGCACAGAGACGGTTTTTTCCGATTCCAGCGATGCCTTTAGTAAGAACAGTCTTGATTTGCTCTTTCTCCTCTTTAAAGATGTCATTGCAGTAGATTGGAGTGTGTTGGGAGTGTTTTGTTCTGGCTGTTTTCTCCATCTGTAAAACCTCATGTTCTTCATTCACTCCTCCACTCTCTCCCTCTATGATGTACAGCTGGGTGTAGATTCTGCTCAGTTGGGTTTCGGCCTCTTGCAGTTGGATTCCTTCATATAATCTATCATACTTGTTCCTCAAGCTTGCTTTGTGCTTGTCTTTGACTCTCTGCATGTCTTTAATCTCGTGTTTGTGTTTGCTGGACAGTTACTGTGTTCTCTTGCCTAATGTACTAGGAAGTAGATGACAGATCTTATCAATCCACTGCTGCTGAAACAATTTAAAATAAAGCGCATCAGAAATAAGCCTTCTTTGAGTTGTGCATTTATGAAGTATGTTTAGTATTAGTTCATTGAGATTGTTTATAATTACACTGAGATGCTCTTCATAGACACACCTTGGGAATTTAGAGACCACTTAATGGCAGTAAAACTTTAAGAGATAACTGACCACATTTCCTGACTGATAGAACGGTTTATGCATTGCACAGAAGTTTTAAAAACAATGAGAGGCTTGAATGCAAGTGTTTGTTTGCTGGGTCTTTCCTTGTAAGCAGGCACAGCTTGAAGGAGCAAAGTAGGGCTATCTTCCATTTGCCATCTTCCATTTGGCAACTGAGGAAGTGTGCTCCAACCAACAGGGGATCACACTACTCAGCCTCCCCATGAAAGTCTATGCCTTGGCACTGGAGAGAAGAATCTGACTGATAGTAGAGCCTCAGAATCAGGAGGATCAATGTAAATTTTGTCTGTATCTTTTATCTCATCACTACAGTGCTCAAGGTAAACCCAAACAATCTACATGTGCTTCATGGACCTGGAAAAGGCATTTGGCTGTGTCCCATGTGGCATTCTGTGGGCAGTGTACTGGGAGTTTGGGGTCTGGGATGCTTTGTTAAAGGGTGTCCTGTCTCTGTATGACCAGAGCAGGTGCTTTTTTTGCTTTGTCGGCAGTAAGTCTGACTTGTTCAAAGTGCATGTTGTACTAAGACAGGGCTGCCCTTTGTCAATGGTTCTGTTCAGTATTTTTATGAACAGAATTTCCAGACACCACTTGTGGCTGAAGAGGATCACAGGATTTAATCTCTGCTATTTGAAGATGATATTGCACTTTTGGCTACACTAGTCTTGGACCTTCTGTGAGCACCGGGATGGTTTGAGGTCAAGTGTGAAGCAGCATAGAAACGAATGAGTAAGCTCCAAGTTTAAGGTCATGGTGCTCGCCTTGAACAGTTTGGCTTGCCTTCTCGTTAACATCCACATTATCAAATTTGTGAAGATCCAATGTCTTTAAACCAATAAATGAAATATCCTCATCAAATAAAGCAATCATATCTCTTCTCGAGGTTAGTTTAACAATGCATTTATAACATGTTACTAAACTTCTAACTGAGGAACAGAAACCTCAAACCCTTTAAATCATGAACAAAACTCTCAATGATTCTGACCAGTTTGAAGGTGAGTAAATGATGAGTCGTTACATTTGAGTAAAAGATCAATTTAAATCCGGTTCACTAAAACAATAAATTAACTACATTAGAGATCCATTAGCAGACAATAAGGTTTATTCTGAGCATGTGTTGGAGCTTGGTCTTCTCAAAATGTTTGAGCTCAGTGGGGAACTATAGGTAATTAAGTGTAGCTGTGGTGTGGACTTCACTATTCTTAAAGAATTAGGAAGTATTATAAGATTATTAATTCTAATAATTATAGATATAGCTCCTGATGTGAACAGACATTATTTTGTACCATAGTTACCCGTATGTAGTCAACAAAGAGGAACAGTGAATGTTAAGGGAAGTTGTTTTCCTGTTGCTTTTGTGACAGAATCACACTGTAAGTCATTGTGCTTTAAAAGAATCTGCAAAATGTAAAAGCGTCTCGTATATTACCTGGAGGAGGTGGGGAAGGGGGGGCAAAGTTGCCAAATAAACATCAAACATGGCAAAAATTATTGTAAAAACTACTGGAATATTAGAATATTCAGAAAAGTTAGCTAAAGAGGAATTCACAATATAGCACAATAAAAATGTCAACACTTTCATTCAGAGATGTTCACTGTCAAACTAAACACAATGACCAAAGACTCTAACGACAGCTCATTTTAGATGACCACATGGTTACATTAAGCAAAGTTAAAGAACTTACCACAAAACCTGCTGTTTAAATAAAACAGTGTTTAAAATAGATCCCAGGATTGACACACAGCTTTAATGTTTTCACCCCCCAAAAGCAGCTCACGGTAGAGTCAAATAATACCCAGTTCCTTCTCTCTGAGTGGAGCCTGAGCTGATCTATACTTCTGTTGAACTAATGGGTGGAGTTATGTTCAGCAACTGTGATGTTAAGCTCCACCCATTGGCTCTGCAGTGAGCAAGCTTTCTCAATTACATATTACTTTCTCTCCGTCGCTCTCTCTACAGTGGTTAAAATGGTGCAATTCTTGAAAGCAGTTGCACTTTAAAATTCATTAGATGATCTTTAATATAAAGTACGAATAAAAATAAAACTCAATGCGGAAACTAGAAAAAAAAATATGCAGAGAATGAAAACAGACTGATTGATGATAGGAGAAATCAGAAAGACATGGGATTGAGCAGAGCAGAGAGAGTGTGTGTGTTTCTGTTAGAAGTCCTCTCTCTCCTCTATTGCATGTGTGTTATTGGAACATCATAGGCAGCAGGTTTTCACTTATCTGTTTTATTCTTGCTTTTTATATAAACACAAACAAGTTTGAAATAGCCGTACCATGTGCTAGCAATGTGCTCAACAGAAAGTATTATATTGCAAAAATATAATACTTGAACACACCCAAAAAAAAAAAAACAGGTAGTTAAAATAATATTAAACACCTGAGTTAAAATAGAAAATTAATCAGTACCGGTCACATCTTTTATCTGCACTTGTGTGAGCTGACGTTCATTACTCATAGGAAAATTTATTAAACAGCACAGCAAGTCTTAAAACTTAAAAATTCATATGTAAATACTTTGTTCAATTGACAACTATTAATATCCTTACGAATAGCTTGTAAGATTTTAATGTCTTTTCTTGTAATAATGACTTTGTGAGGTTTATTTATAAACTGATTTTGAGAGGATCATGTGCTTATGATTGATCACAGCTGGTCCCACATCAGCTACACATATAGCGCAAATCAGACAAATCCTAACTCACTATAAATAAGCAGAGATTTTCACCTCAGTCATCTTCGTCTTGAAGAATCCCCCCTTCCACCTCTACTCCTCCCCCTTCTCCAGATAGGGCGGCATGACGGCCCAGCGGTTACCACTGTTGCCTCACAGCAAGAACGCCACTGGCTGAGTGGGTTTTGCCAGGCTTTCCCAGTTTCATCCCACCATCCAAAGACATACAATATAAGTAAACTGACTAATCCAAAGTGGCATCATAGGCAAACTCATAGTCAGCTATATCTCATAGCAATTCCTAACACATTAACATGCAGGGGAATTCTCAAGACCTACCTGAGCTCAAACTCCCCTACGCCTTTCATTTGGGAGGGAGCCCCGGGCTTGAGGATATTCTGAGCTCAGGGCTCTCTCCTAAGACAGCAAAATAATTCAACCTTCATCTCGAGAGTCTTATGGTACTAACTTTCATTCTCTCAATACATCACTCAACATCAGACACCACCACAAGTACATATGAATCTGGCAATCACCTGGATCTTATGTTTGAAAATGTTTTGAAGAAAGCTGTAAACCTGCAACCACTTACTTTTTTTACTCTCTTTCTTCAAAACATCTTCTTTGGAACTACTTGAAAGCGAGTAAACAGTGAGTAGAGTTTAATTATTGTTATTTTTCTCAAAATTCTACAAACTACACCACATAATGACAATGTGAAAGATTTTTTATTTATTTTTTTGTGAAAAAAGGACTAACAAGCAAAACAATCACATATACATAAATATTCAGCCACTCAGAATTGAGCTGTGGGGTGTATTCCAGAAAGCAGGTAACATGATATACCCAGATAGTTTGAAGAGCCCCTATTATGGGTTTTTGGGAATGAGCTTCCATGTAGCGTGTAACACAGCTCTAAGTGAAGTGAAACATCCAGCTAAGGCTTAAATCTGAAAGTGCGCCGTGTTTAAAACTATCGATTCATTTATAAATGAGGCGACTCATAGTGCTTCATATGAATCACACTTCAAATGAATCATCTTGATAATGAGTATTTAGCGGTTTTGGGGTGACGTCGATGTTGCGCGCGCAAACTTAGGAAAATTTAAACCTGCGGCCCCGCCCACAAACAGTAGCGAAGAAAAAGAGGAAGACAAGCACTGTAGCAGTGTTATTTTCTTTACCCAAAGATGAAACTGTGAAGAGTCAGTGGTTGAGGTTGAGGTTGAGGTTGAGGTTGAAAAATACCTCAGCATTATCGCCCAGCCTTGTGCAGTTCGAGTGCTTCTGGAATCTACACGCTTACAACGGGGCATTCGGGCGTTTAGCTGGCGTTTCGGGCTAATTTTCTTTAACTAAGAGAAAATACCTTGACATGCATGAAAATAAATCCATAAATTAAACACAACACAAGAGTTACGTGTGTTTGTGAACTTACATTTTCTCAGTCCTGGCTTCATCCTGAAATGTCCTCCATTGTCTAAACTGAACAGAAACAGAAGCATCAAATTAACTGAATGAACTGATAACCAATGTTATAAGTTTAATTAATAAAATCACTTAAAATAATTGTTCAGTTAAAAGGTGTGTGCTATGAGATCTAAATATGATTTGATGATCATTTTTTATGCTCCTTTTACAACTTCTGGGTTTACCGTGGCAAATTTTTGAAACTGGTTATGATGTTAAATGATTTTTTCCATACAAGACGACAACAAAGATATGTCATGAGTAGGACCAGGGCACCTCATTTTACCGATCCCCTTCTTCAACCGCCCTCCTTCCCCGTCCGTTGTTCACTTTCACTTCCGCGACTCCCCAACCCTATTCACTTTTGTCCGCGACACCCCTCCGCCATCCAACCCCCCCATTCTGATAAGGTACCTCTATATACATTTCTGGAGAATGCCAAAATGCCAAATATGTCCCTGGAGCTACGTTTTATGCAGATTTTGTTTTCCCAAATCCACCAGAGGCCGCTGAGTATGCTTTTTTCAGATTTCTCTCATGAGTGCCATTCGCGCATGTAGTTCTCTCGTAAATTTCACCAGAGACCGAAGTCGACTGACTGACTGACCAATTGACTGACCCACTCTCCTCCTTCCCTAAACCCAACCAATTGTATTGAATGACCTGGTAAACTGGTAACAGCAGGAAAGCCGTCCACACGGAGGTAAGCGGTTAGCTGGTCAGCGCGAAAAGGAACGGGGTCATACTGCCCTGTTGCGTTCATTTGAAAAATTAAATGCAGCCATACGTAACTCTGGCTACGTAATTCGCGATCTCCATAAACGTATATAGGGCTACGTTTTCAGAATGAGCCTGTGTTGATATTATATGTGGTCTCTACTGTAGCTTTTCGATTACCAAAACAATTAGTTATAAATGGATTTGCATTGTAAACCAAAACATTTATTTTATTTTATGTGTTAGACTTTCTGCTTCTGTGCATTAAAAGTGATTCCCTCAAAATTCTGTGCAGAAATGGCAAAAAAAAAAAAAATCAGCAGATTCTGTCTGGTCCTAGTCATGAGCTACACAATTGAAACCGCACAATCGATAGATCAGCACCATCCATATACATTCATGCCTTAAAAAGAAATGACCCACCATTTTTGTGACATTCAATAATTTGCCACAAATAACAGGATGCTGCTGTATTCTGTCACATAAGACATATTTTGCGCATAGTATATTAATGAGAGAAAGATATTCACAGAATTTATGTAAAACAATCATAGGTGACACTCATGATATAAAGACACATTTGAGCCTTTACTGGTGCACATACTTGAGTTTCTGCAGTGTATAGTGTGGATCCTCCAGTGTGTGTTGGAGCAGCTGGACTCCTGATCGTCCTGGGTGATTGTAGCTCAGATCCAGCTCTCTCAGGTGTGAGGGGTTTGAACTCAGAGCTGAAGACACAAAACCACAGCCTTCCTCTGTCACCATACAGCCAGACAACCTAAAGAAACACACATGAGGTGCAATGCTAAAGATAGTATTGAATCTGGATCATTAGATAATCAGGACCCAATGTGAAACTCAAACCTCAGTATCTCCAGCTGACAGTTTGGACTCTTCAGTCCATCAGAGAGCAGCTTCACTCCTGAATCCTGCAGGTCATTGTTACTCAGGTCCAGCTCTCTCAGGACACAGTTTGAGGATTGAAGAACTGACGACACAATTTCACAATCCTGAGCAGAGAGATTACAGCCAGCAAGCCTGAGAGATAGAGTAAAATATATGAGAATTGGGTCTTACCCAAGACAAACTCAAGATCTATCAATACAACGGAAATTCCATTCAGAAAAGTTTCTTCACTGAAACACCAGATTAAACACTCACAGAGCTCTTGTGCAGTTGCTGACCGCTGGTATCAGTCTTCTTCTGCCCTCATCTGATGTGTTGTATTTCTGGAGCTCCAGCTCATTCAGCACCTCCTCTGACATCTGAAGCATGTAGGCGATTGTTGAGCAGTGAGCAGGAGAGAGTTTCTTCTCTGACTGTTTGTCTGATTTCACAAACTCCTGAATCTCTCTGGACAGAGTCTGATCTTTCACTTCCAGCAGACAGAGGAACAGATTGATGGATCTTTCAGTGGAGAGTCCATGTCCATCTCTGATCTTCTCTTTAATGTACTGTGTGCTTCTCCTGATGCTCTCTGAGCTTTTCTCTGTGTGTGTCAGTAGATCCTGTAAGAGTCTCTGATTGGACTCCAGTGAGACGCCCAGCAGGAACCGCAGGAACAGATCCAGATGCCCATTCTCACTCTCAAGAGCTTTATCTACTGCTCTTTTATGTAAATTATCCAATGAATCTAAACATGCTTCTGGGGAAATAGTTATGTGGTAGTAAAACACATAGAAAGCAGCCAGAAACTCCTGAACACTCAGATGGATGAAGCTGTAGACTTTCCTCTGCTGAATCACAGATTCCTCCTTAAAGATCTCAGTGCAAATCCCAGAATACACTGAGGCGTTAGAGACGTCTATGCCGCTCTCAATCAGGTCCTCCTCATAGAACATCACATTGCCCTTCATCAGCTGTCTGAAAGCCACTTCAGCAAGTTTGACAATCCCTTCTCTGTTGGACTGCAGGAGTTTCTCTGGATCTCTCTCTTCATACTTCTGATTCCTCATGTTGATCTGAAACAGCAGGAAGTGGATGTACATTTCAGTCAGAGTTTGAGGGATTTCTGCACTCAGATCTTCTTTCAGGAGCTTCTGAAGCACAGTGGATGAGATCCAGCAGAAGACGGGTATGTGGCACATGATGTGGAGGCTTCTTGCTCTTCTGATGTGTGAGATGATTCTGCTGGCTTGATGCTGCTCACTGATTCTCTTCCTGAAATATTCCTCCTTCTGAGGCTCAGTGAATCCCTGAATTTCTGTCAGCCGCCTGATGTATTTGGAGGGGATCTGATTGGCTGCTGCTGGTCTGGAGGTGATCCAGATGAGAGCAGAGGGAAGCAGCTCTCCTTTGATCAGCTTTGACATCAACACAGCCACTGATGAAGTCTCAGTCACATCACAAACTTTCTGAGCGTCTGAAAACATCAGTGTGATTCTGCTTTCATCCAGACCATCAAAGATGAACACAACTTTACACTCCTCATAAATCTTGGGCTCCAGATCTTCAAGTTCAGGATGAAAGTCCAGCAGAAGTCTGTGAAGACTGTACTGATGATCTCTGATCAAGTTCAGCTCTCGAAATGGAAGCACAAACATCAAATCTACATCCTGATTGGCTTTTCCCTCGGCCCAGTCCAGAATGAACTTCTGCACAGAGACGGTTTTTCCGATTCCAGCGATGCCTTTAGTAAGAACAGTCTTGATTTGCTCTTTCTCCTCTTTAAAGATGTCATTGCAGTAGATTGGAGTGTGTTGGGAGTGTTTTGTTCTGGCTGTTTTCTCCATCTGTAAAACCTCATGTTCTTCATTCACTCCTCCACTCTCTCCCTCTATGATGTACAGTTGGGTGTAGATTCTGCTCAGTTGGGTTTCGGCATCTTGTAGTTTGATTCCTTCATATAATCTATCATACTTGTTCCTCATGCTGGCTTTGTGCTTGTCTTTGACTCTCTGCATGTCTTTAATCTCGTGTTTGTGTTTTCTAGACAGTTACTGTGTTCTCTTGCCAAATGTAGTGGGAAGTAGATGACAGATCTGATCAATCCACTGCACTTCTGCTGAAACAATTTAAAATAAAGAGCATCAGATATAATCCTTCTTTGAGTTGTGCATATTATGAAGTATGTTTAGTATTAATTCATCGAGATTGTTTATAATTAAACTGATATGCTCTTCACAGACACACCTCTTGAATTTGAAGACTACTTAATGCCAGTAAATTTTAATCTGACCACATTTCCTGACTGATAGAACAGTTCATGCATTGCTCAGAAGTTTTAAAAACAATGGGATTTCTTTCCCGTTTCCCCCAAAAAAACCCTTTTGAGAAAAGCGATACTCTTTATAGTACATCCAGGGACACTGGAGCCAGACCTGTGGTCAGGGCTTAAATGCAAGTGTTTGTTTGCTGAGTCTTTCCCCGTGAGCAGGCACAGCTTGAAGGAGCAAAGAGGGGCCATCTTCCACTAGGCAACTAAGGTAGTGTGCTCCAACCACCAGGGGATCACACTACTCAGCCTCCCCATGAAAGTCTATGCCATGGCACTGGATAGGAGAATCTGACTGATAGTAGAGCCTCAGAATCAGGAGGATCAATGTAAATTTTGTCTGGATCACAGTTTTATCCCATCACTACAGTGCTCAAGGTAAACCCAAACAGTCTACATGTGCTTCTTGGACCTGGAAAAGGCATTTGTCTGTGTCCCATGTGGCATTCTGTGGGCAGTGTACTGGGAGTTTGGGGTCTGGGATGCTTTGTTAAAGGGTGTCCTGTCTCTGTATGACCAGAGCAGGTGCTTTTTTTGCTTTGTCGGCAGTAAGTCTGACTTGTTCAAAGTGCATGTTGTACTAAGACAGGGCTGCCCTTTGTCAATGGTCCTGTTCAGTATGTTATGAACAGAATTTCCAGACACCACTTGTGGCTGAAGAGGATCACAGGATTTAATCTCTGCTATTTGAAGATGATATTGCACTTTTGGCTACACTAGTCTTGGACCTTCGGTGAGCACCGGGATAGTTTGAGGTCAAGTGTGAAGCAGCATAGAAATGAATGAGTAAGCTCCAAGTTTAAGGTCATGGTGCTCGACTTGAACAGGTTGGCTTGCCTTCTTGTTAACATCCACATAATCAAATTTGAAAATATCCAATGTCTTTAAACCAATATATGAAATATCCTCATCAAATAAAGCAATCATATCTCTTCTCGAGGTTAGTTTAACAATGCATTTATAACATGTTACTAAACTTTCAACTGAGGAACAGAAACCTCAAACCCTTTAAATCATGAACAAAACTCTCAATGATTCTGACCAGTTTGAAGGTGAGTAAATGATGAGACATTACATTTGAGTAAAGGATCAATTTAAATCCGGTTCACTAAAACAATAAATTAACTACATTAGAGATCCATTAGCAGACAATAAGGTTTATTCTGAGCATGTGTTGGAGCTTGGTCTTCTCAAAATGTTTGAGCTCAGTGGGGAACTATAGGTAATTAAGTGTAGCTGTGGTGTGGACTTCACTATTCTTAAAGAATTAGGAAGTATTATAAGATTATTAATTCTAATAATTATAGATATAGCTCCTGATGTGAACAGACATTACTTTGTACCATAGTTACCCGTATTTAGTCAACAAAGAGGAACAGTGAATGTTAAGGGAAGTTGTTTTCCTGCTGCCCTCTTGACAGAATCACACTGTAAGTCATTGTGCTTTGAAAGAATCTGCAAAATGTAAAAGCGTCTGGTATATTACCTGGAGGAGGTGGGAACGGGGGCAAAGTTGCCAAATAAACATCTACAGTAACATGGCAAATATTATTGTAAAAACTGCTGGAATATTAGAATATTCAGAAAAGTTAGCTAAAGAGGAATTCACAATCTAGCACAGAAGAAATGTCAACACTTTCATTCAGAGCTGTTTACTGTCAAACTAAACACAATGACCAAAGACTCTAACGACAACTCATTTTACATGACCACATGGTTACATTAAGAAAAGTTAAAGAACTTACCACAAAACCTGCTGTTTAAAGGAAACAGTGTTTAAAATAGATCCCAGGATTGACACACAGCTTTAATGTTTTCACCCCCCAATAGCAGCTCACTGTAGAGTCAAATAATACCCAGTTCCTTCTCTCTGAGTGGAGCCTGAGCTGATCTATACTTCTGTTGAACTAATGGGTGAAGTTATGTTCAGCAAATGTGATGTTAAGCTCCACCCTTTGGCTCTGGAATGAGCAAGCTTTCTCAGTTCTATCTTACTTTCTCTCCGTCGCTATCTCTACAGTGGTTAAAATGGTGCAATCATTGAAAGCAGTTGCATTTTAAAATTCATTAGATGATCTTTAATATAAAGTACGAATAAAAATAAAACTCAATGCGGAAACTAGAAAAAAAAATATGCAGAGAATGAAAACAGACTGATTGATGATAGGAGAAATCAGAAAGACATGGGATTGAGCAGAGCAGAGAGAGTGTGTGTGTTTGTGTGTGAAGTCCTCTCTCTCCTCTATTGCATGTGTGTTATTGGAACATCACGGGCAGCAGGTTTTCACTTATCTGTTTTATTCTTGCTTTTGATATAAACACAAACAAGTTTGAAACAGCTTTACCATGTGCTAGCGATGTGCTCAACAGAAAGTATTATATTGCAAAAGATATAATACTTGAACACACTCACAAAAAAAAAAAACAGGTAGTTTAAATAATATTATAAACCTGAGTTAAAATAGAAAATTAATCAGTACCGGTTGCATCTTTTATCTGCACTTGTGTGAGCTGACGTTCATTACTCTGATAGGAAAACTTATTAAATGCAGTTCAGAAAGTCTTAAAACTGAAAATCCATACTGTATGTAAATACTTTGTTCAATTACAAATATTAATATCCTTATAAATTGTTTGCAAGATTTTAATGATGTATTTTCTTGTAATAATAAAGTTTATTTATCCCATCATCCAAAGACATACAATATAAGTAAACTGACTAATCCAAAGTGGCATCATAGGCAAACTCTTAGTCAGCTGTATCTCATAGCAATTCCTAACACATTAACATGCAGGGGAATTCTCAAGACCTACCTGAGCTCAAACTCCCCATTGTCTTTCATTTGGGAGGGAGCCCCGGGCTTGAGGATATTCTAAGCTCAGGGCTCTCTCCCAGGACAGCAAAATAATTCAACCTTCATCTTGAGAAGCCTTATGATACTAACTTTCACTTTCTCAATACATCACTCAACCTCAGACACCACCACAAGTACACATGAATCTGGCAATCACCTGGATCTTCTGTTTGAAAATGTTTTGAAGAAAGCTGTAAACCTGTAACCACTTATTTTTTTACTATCTGTCTTCAAAACATCTTCTTTGGAACTACTTAAAGGCGAGTAAACAGTGAGTAGAGTTTAATTATTGTTATTTTTCTCAAAATTCTACAAACTACACCCCATAATGACAATGTGAAAGGTTTTTTATTTTTGTGTAAAAAGGACTAACAAGCAAAACAATCACATATACATAAATATTCAGCCACTTAGAATTAAGATGTGGGGTGTATTCCAGCAGGTAACATGATATACCCACATAGTTTGAAGAGCTCCTATTATGGGTTTTTGGGAATGAGCTTCCATGTAGCGTGTAACACAGCTCTAAGTGAAGTGAAACATCCAGCTAAGGCTTAAATCTGAAAGTGTGCCGTGTTTAAAACTATTAATTAATTTATAAATAAGGCGACTCATAGTGCTTAAAATGAATCATCTTGATAACGTGTCTTTAGCGGTTTCTGGGTGACGTCGATACGAAACCTAAGCCCCGCCCAATTGTTTCGCGCGCAAACCCGGGAAAATTTAAACCTGCGGCTCCACCCACAAACAGTAGCGAAGAAAAAGAGGAAGACAAGCACTGTAGCAGTCAGACGCCAGTTGAATTAAGTCATGAAGACGCTGTGCTCTGCTGGATATTATTGGAAGTGTGAGGGAAAGTGAGTGTTATTTTCTCTACCCAAAGATGAAACTGTGAAGAGTCAGTGGTTGAGGTTAATTTTTTGCAAAAATACCTCAGCATTATTGCCCAGGCTTGAGCAGTTCGAGTGCTTTTGGAACCTACACGCTTACAACGGGGCATTCGGGCGTTTGTGAGTTCTCATTCCACTGCTGTTTGTCAATGCTATGGCCACCGTCAGCTGTTTTTAGACATGTGCGCTGGGGTGGGCGGGGGAGCGGGGTTGTTGGGTGTTTGAAATTACGGGAGTTAAATAACAAAATGGCTGGAGATGGGTCTGAAATATGGGAGACTCCTGGGAAAAACAGGAGTGTTAGCAGGTATGCTCACTCATACACTCTTGCATTGGCTCCCTATTAAACATCATACTGTAGAAGTTTTAGCATCTTATTGACTACCTACAAAGCCCTGAACGGCTTAGCTCCCCAGTATTTGAGGGAGCTCCTGGTGTATTATGTCCACTACGCTCAATTAATTCTGGACATTTGATTATTCCCAGAATGTCAAAATCAACCGGGCTAGATCTTTCTAATATCTGGCACCTAAACTCTGGAACAGCCTTCCTAGCACAGTTCCTAGTACACTTCGAAAAGGACAAACTCAATGTCAGGGTAAATCTAGACTAAAGACACATCTTTTTGCATTAGAATACACATAAAACACAAACGCATAACTTAGTTTCACAAAAAATATTTCCAGACATGTGCATAAAAATGGCATGCAATTTTGCCTCAACAGATGATGTGACTGGATAAACTAACCAGTGAACTGATCTCGTATCAGCTGAAATGTTTTTCATTTATGCTGCAAGTACCAGGGCGAAAGAGCATCCTCAAAAGATGCTGTACCTTCTTGAACTGTCTTTTTTCTTATTTTCAGACATACTGTATGCCCCATTTAACATCAAAACCTAAAAAAAAGTGTGTAAATATTGCAAATCCCCCCCAAAACTGTAACAATTTCAATTTGTAACAAGCATTGTAACAAGCATACCAAAAACCATACAGTATATACACTCTAAAAAATTACTCAAGAGGTCTGTTACCACTACATAGTTTAATACATTGTTGTAACTTAAAAATTCTAAATTGCCGATTAGATTAAAACTTTTAAGTGGTCAAAATAATTTTATTAGGTTTTCACAACAGGAAAATATTGCTAATTACATCAACTAAAAAATGCAGCTAATTTAAGGGTAAATATGTCAGTCAATTAGTTTGAAACAATATTTAACAATATTTAACTAGTAGCAACCCAAAGAAAGTTCTGGATTTCAGAGCTCCTCCCCCTCTGAACTAGCAAGAAGCAAGTCTGGACAAGTTTTTCGGCAGACTGTTTGGCACCAAGGACATTTTACATTTAATTAAATAAAACTCATATCTGAGTTTTATTTAATTTACAAATCAATGTTCTCCATTCCACTAGAGTGTTGGCTACTCCTGGTAAATACAGTTGATGTTAGCAGTGTTTTTTTGACTCAAAAAAGTTTTTTTCTTGCTTTACAAAAATACACAAGAATTTGAGAAGGACCTTAATGAGGAGGCAAGTAATGACAATTGCCATTATTAGATCAGTCTACAGAAATTTAACCACAAGATGAAAACCATCATAGTTGAGGGCATAAGAATCCTAAATGAAATGGATATTTCAAGGTGCTGTGGTCTGCTGATGGGCATAATATATACTCTGAATCTGAACTACCTCAAGGCACTTAAATATACTTGTGAAGTTTCTCGAACTTGATGGACTGAAGGCCAGTGCAAAAGTAATGCGTCTCAAGAACATTATTTTTTGAAGTCTCTACTTATTTCAGAGTAGATTTTGCTCTTTATGTTGTTTTGTATTTTTAAGTCCACACACTGATGTTTTTTGATATTTTTCATACTGTTTATATGAGACAGTACATATTTTTGTTTTGTAAAATACTGAAAGACTGTGGTTTAAAACAAAAAAAAATTACAGGAAATCAAAAATGTTGTTGTTGAATGTATTTGTTACAAGCAACTAAATGAACCGTAAATTTAAAAACATACAATTAACAATTTCAGCTATTTAATTTATTTGAGGTTCTAAACTTGAAAACTTGAAGTACATAACACTGGATTTATTTTAAATTTTAATTTAAAAAAGGGAGTTGAAACAACTTAATTTTTTGAGTACTCAACTTAAAAAATGGAGTTTATGCTATGTAAAAGTGGAATAGGAAAAGGCCATTTGGCTAACATAATAAAGTTTGTTGTCTGAACTTCATTTTGTTAGATGTTGTTTTAACTTGAATATATTGATGCAAACTGTTGCGTAAATTTTTTTTGTTTGGTCTAAATAATATTTTTAGAGTGTATATATATGCTGATCTTACAATGCCTCAGTCAAGCAAGCCAAGCGGTCAGATAATTAATGAAAAAGAAATGGTGGAGAATTATCAGCAAAAAAGAGGAGTATGAACTTTACCTGTAAACAGGCTGTAAAAGCAATCTGGGTTTCTGCTTCCTCAGATTATTGTTCAGATTTCTGAATATTGCAAATGCTTATGATGAAAATGTTTTAAACATGTCTCTAAAACTCTTAAATCTGACACAAAGACATTGAATGACCACGATAAACTGCAATCCCAGCATAGAGGTCTTTAGTGAATGTGGTGTTGAATGTGTGTAAGTGTGTGAGTGTGTGTGTGTCAGAGACACTGTAGAAGGACAGAGAGCCAGATGGCACGTCCACATACACTCCAACCTTTTGACTATTAGACTTGGATGAAGAGGAAGAGATGTTTGTGCTCTTATTATTGTGCCAGGCAATGTAAATGTTATCGCAACAGTAAAGATTCCAGGACTGTTCTGTGAGTCCAAACCTGCAGTCGCTCCCTTCTTTCCTGCTGATTCCTTTATATGTCACTGCTGCGTGACCCCAGCCGCTCCATTCAGCCTCCCAGTAACAGCGTCCAGTCAGAGTCTCTTTACACAGAACCTGCTCGTGGTGCTCGAATCTGTCTGGATGATCTGGATACGGCTGATGCTCTGTCACATGTGTTATTGTTTTGTTTCCCTCAGAGAGGATGAGTTGAGTGTGTGCTGTGTTTGGATCCAGAGTGAGATCAACCGCATCTGAACACAAGAAGAGAGATCAGAACAGATGATGTTAAATATGCTTTGTGTTCTGTTTGATAATCCAGTACTCATGTCTATGTACAAAAATATTCCAATTCAAACTTGATTTGTCACATACGCATCCATACACAGTACAATATCCAGTGAAATGCTTAAACTTGGCTTAAAAAGCTTACATATGGACTATGGTTTTTATGGTTCATGATGATTTAAAGTGGTTCAGTTTGGTCAAGATATAAGTTAAATATATTTAATTAGTTTACCTACATCTGTGCACATTTTCCCATCAAGTGTAGAGTTTTTTATAGATCACAACTTTTGAGTGAGAAGTGTTGTATGCAAATTTCTGCCCATGTTTTGTGCATAAGCCTCATTAATAAATTGCTTTTTAATAGTTTTTTATGTTAAAGAGCCAGATATATCCAACTGCAGGCCTGCAGACACACACATTTCAGGCCACTAGATCCAGATCTCATAAAGACAACTATATCAAGATCCTTAGATCCAGATCACTAGATCCAGACCGCTAGATTTGAACCAGTAGATCTAGGCCACTCGATCTAGATTACTTCCCTTAGGATCATTACTTCCTTAGGATCCCTATGTCCATACCACTAGATTAAGACCACTAGGACTGGACCACTAGATCCAGACCAATAGATACGAGCCACTAGATCCACACCACTAAATCCAGACCACTGGATCTAGACCAAAAGATCAAGACCATTACATACAGGCCACTAGATACTGACCACTTCATCAACATCCCTAAATCCAGACCACTAGATCTAGACCACTAGATCCGGACCACTAGATACAGACCACTAGATCCAGACCATTAGATCCGGACTACTAGATGCAGACCACTAGATGCTGGACACTAGATCAGGACTACTAGATCCATACCACTAGATGCTGGCCACTAGATGCTGGACACTAGATCCAGACAACTAGATGCTGGACACTAGATCAGGACTACTAGATCCATACCACTAGATGCTGGCCACTAGATTCGGACCACTAGATCCTGACTACTTGATCTAGACCATTGGATCCAGCCCACTACATCCAGGCTACTAGATTTAGACCACAAGATCCAGACCACTTCATCAAGACCCCTAGATCCAGACCACTTGATCCAGACTATTAGGTCCAGGCTGCTAGATCCGGACCACTAGATCCAGAGTCCAGACCACTAGATCTAGACCATTAGATCCAACCCACTACATTTGGGCCATTACCTCCAGGCTACTAGATTTAGACCACTAGATCCAGACCACTATATCCAGACCACTACATTCAGACCACTAGATCCAGACCACTAGATCCAGGCCACTAGATCTGGAACACTAGATCTGGAACACTAGATCTGGAACACTAGATCCTGACTACTTGATCTAGACCATTGGATACAGCCCACTTCATCCAGGCTACTAGATTTAGACCACAAGATCCAGACCACTTCATCAAGATCCCTAGATCCAGACTATTAGATCCAGACCACTAGATCTAAACCATTAATCGCAACCCACTACATTTGGGCCATTACATCCAGGCTACTAGATTTAGACCACTAGATCCAGACCACTATATCCAGAGCACTAGATTCAGACCACTAGATTCGAACCACTAGATCCAGACTACTAGATGTGGGCCACTAGATCCAGGCCACTAGATCCTGAATACTTGATCTAGAACATTGGTTCCAGCTCACTACATCCAGGCTACTAGTTTTAGACCACAAGGTCCAGACCACTTCATCGAGACCACTAGATCCAGACTATTAGATCCGGACCACTAGATCTAGAGTCCAGACCACTAAATCTAGACCATTAGATCCAACCCACTACATATGGGCCATTACATCCAGACCACTATATCCAGACCACTATATCCAGAGCACTAGATTCAGGCCACTAGATTCAGGCCACTAGATCCAAGCCACTAGATTCAGTCACTTTTTGAGATTTTTCTCATACCATTTAATGTGGTTATATCAGCCTATACATTAGCCTATTGGATACCAACTCAGTAAATGTGTCATTTTAAGGACTCAAGATATACCTGCAAGTGGTTTTTAGACGGCCAGGTTATTAATTTGGTCCTTGATGAGTAACGTACTATGGATAGTAAATTTGAGATGGCTAATTTCCTTAGACATTGTCCAAACTGAAATAACGCAGGCTAAAGGGCAAAGCAACTGGGAGAAAATACCTTGACATGCATGAAAATAAATCCATAAATTAAACACAACATAAGAGTTACGTGTGTTTGTGAACTTACATTTTCTCAGTCCTGGCTTCATCCTGAAATGTCCTCCATTGTCCAAACTGAACAGAAACAGAAGCATCAAATTAACAGAATGAACTGATAACCAATGTCTGGTGTTACAGCTTGACCAGTGTGTAGAAGAGATACAGCAGTACCATACTTTGAGGCAAGAGGGTTACAGTTATTCAAACTCAAGGTAAAGAGACTCAAAGCACAACATGCTGGATTGCTTCACACACGGTTATCGGGAGCACATTAATCTCAACCATCAGCAGCAAGTGTGGGATAATGCTCATTACAACAGAATCATTTCAATTAGTCACAAAAACTAAACTTGTAAAAGATTTAAGGTGAAAACACTTAAAATAGAAGCGGTAACACTTTATAATAATTACATACTGTAAAGCATAAATAGTCCTCACTTTAGATTACACTGTAATAAATTCCCAGAATTTCACAACATGTTACTGTAATTTTTCACAGTAAATTACATTAGTGTCACTTTACAGGATTTAACTGTTAAATTTTATTTATTCAGAATTTTATTGTGAAATTAAGGCAGGCATCATGATTACAGCAAATTACTGTAAAATGGCTGTATCTTTTGCATGTAAGTTATAGGAATTCAAACACTATTAATATTTTATTCAACAGAAATTACTACACATTAACTTGTATGCTAGTACAGGCATTTTTATGATATTTAGAAATATTTACATAATTATTGTTATTATGAAGTACCTCAGTAATTTACTGTGCATTTACATACAGTATCTTACTGTGAAGGTAATGCAATTATTAGCCAGTAATTTACTGTAAATTTAAGATCAAATATTTTACTGTGTAGATTACAAATGTGCTAATAAGTCAAGAACAAAGCATTTGTAAATTTATTTATAAACTGCTCATTAATGACTTATCAAGTAGAGTTAATGCTAAACAAATGATGAATTAACTATTTGATAATACTAAATAAATGATGGAAAGTGTGTAGTTATTATAAAGTGTTACCATGAAAGTAAATGACAGTAAAAATTAGATGACTTCAGAGCAGAAACTCAAAGTTCAACTTATAAAATCATTGTTCGATTAAAAGATGTGTGATCTAAATATGATTTGATGATCATTTTATGCTCCTTTTACATCTTCAGGGTTTATCATGGCAAAGTACCAAAATTAATGAAATTTATGATAATAGGTGATTTTTTTTTCCACACAAGAACTCAACATATGTCATGAGAAGGACCACAGAAAACTGATTTCTGCTGGTTTTTAAGCCCATCATTCAATATATTTATTTACTAATGTAAATGAGTTGAAATAATATTTATTTTTATTTTTAGACTAATTATGTGCAACACAATTTGGAATAAGGGGTTATAAATAGATTTGCATTGTAAACCAAAACATTTATATAATTTTATGTGTTAGATTTTCAGCTTCTATGCATTAAAAATGATTCCCTCAAAATCCTGTGCAGAAATGGCAAAACATCTGCAGATTCTGTCTGGTCCTAGTCATAAGCTACACAATTAAAACTGCACCACTGATAGATCAGCACCTTCCATATACATTCATGTATTTAAAAGAAATGACCCACCAAGTCTTGTGACATTCAGTAATTTGCCACAAATAACAGGACGCTGCTGTATTCTGTCATATAAAACATATTTTGGACATAGAAAGATATTTAAACAATCATAGGTGACACTCATTATATAAATCACATTTGAGGCTTTACTGCCCCACATACTTGAGTTTCTCCAGTGTATATTGTGGATCCTCCAGTGTGTGTTTGAGCAGCTGGACTCCTGATTGTCCTGGGTGATTGTAGCTCAGATCCAGCTCTCTCAGGTGTGAGGGGTTTGAACTCAGAGCTGAAGACACAAAACCACAGCCTTCCTCTGTCACCATACAGCCAGACAACCTGCAGACACACACATGAGGTGCAATGTTAAAGATAGTATTGAATCTGAAGCAATAAATAATCATGACCCAATGTGAAACTCAAACCTCAGTATCTCCAGTTGACAGTTTGGACTCTTCAGTCCATCAGAGAGCAGCTTCACTCCTGAATCCTGCAGGTCATTGTTACTCAGGTCCAGCTCTCTCAGGACACAGTTTGAGGATTGAAGAACTGACGACACAATTTCACAATCCTGAGCAGAGAGATTACAGCCAGCAAGACTGAGGGAGAGGAACACAAATGAGAATTTAGTTTTACCTAACACAAACACAAGATTTATTCATACTAAAGAAATTCCATTCAGAGAAGTTTCTTCGCTGTAAACACCAGATTAAACACTCACAGAGCTCTTGTGCAGTTGCTGACGGCTGGTATCAGTCTTCTTCTGCCCTCATCTGATGTGTTGTATTTCTGGAGCTCCAGCTCATCCAGCACCTCCTCTGACATCTGAAGCATGTAGGCGATTGTTGAGCAGTGAGCAGGAGAGAGTTTCTTCTCTGACTGTTTGTCTGATTTCACAAACTCCTGAATCTCTCTGGACAGAGTCTGATCTTTCACTTCCAGCAGACAGAGGAACAGATTGATGGATCTTTCAGTGGAGAGTCCATGTCCATCTCTGATCTTCTCTTTAATGTACTGTGTGCTTCTCCTGATGCTCTCTGAGCTCTTCTCTGTGTGTGTCAGTAGATCCTGTAAGAGTCTTTGATTGGACTCCAGTGAGACGCCCAGCAGGAACCGCAGGAACAGATCCAGATGCCCATTCTCACTCTCAATGGCTTTATCTACTGCTCTTTTAAGTAAGTTATGTAGTGAGTCTAAAAATGCCTCTGCAGTGTTGCTCATGAAGTAGTAAAACACATAGAAAGCAGCCAGAAACTCCTGAACACTCAGATGGATGAAGCTGTAGACTTTCCTCTGATGAATCACAGATTCCTCCTTAAAGATCTCAGTGCAAATCCCAGAATACACTGAGACGTCAGAGACGTCTATGCCGCTCTCAATCAGGTCCTCCTCATAGAACATCACATTGCCCTTCATCAGCTGTCTGAAAGCCACTTCAGCAAGTTTGACAATCACTTCTCTGTTGGACTGCAGGAGTTTCTCTGGATCTCTCTCTTCATACTTCTGATTCCTCATGTTGATCTGAATCAGCAGGAAGTGGATGTACATTTCAGTCAGAGTTTGAGGGATTTCTGCACTCAGATCTTCTTCCAGGAGCTTCTGAAGCACAGTGGATGAGATCCAGCAGAAGACGGGTATGTGGCACATGATGTGGAGGCTTCTTGCTCTTCTGATGTGTGAGATGATTCTGCTGGCTTGATGCTGCTCACTGATTCTCTTCCTGAAATATTCCTCCTTCTGAGGCTCAGTGAATCCCTGAATTTCTGTCAGACGCTTGATGTATTTGGAGGGGATCTGATTGGCTGCTGCTGGTCTGGAGGTGATCCAGATGAGAGCAGAGGGAAGCAGCTCTCCTTTCATCAGCTTTGACATCAACACAGCCACTGATGAAGTCTCAGTCACATCACAAACTTTCTGAGCGTCTGAAAACATCAGTGTGATTCTGCTTTCATCCAGACCATCAAAGATGAACACAACTTACACTCCTCATAAATCTTGGGCTCCAGATCTTCAAGTTCAGGATGAAAGTCCAGCAGAAGTCTGTGAAGACTGTACTGATGATCTCTGATCAAGTTCAGCTCTCGAAATGGAAGCACAAACATCAAATCTACATCCTGATTGGCTTTTCCCTCGGCCCAGTCCAGAATGAACTTCTGCACAGAGACGGTTTTTCCGATTCCAGCGATGCCTTTAGTAAGAACAGTCTTGATTTGCTCTTTCTCCTCTTTAAAGATGTCATTGCAGTAGATTGGAGTGTGTTGGGAGTGTTTTGTTCTGGCTGTTTTCTCCATCTGTAAAACCTCATGTTCTTCATTCACTCCTCCACTCTCTCCCTCTATGATGTACAGCTGGGTGTAGATCCGGTTCAGGTGGGCTTGAGTCTTTTCTAGTGTGTTTCCCTCAAATAATCTCTCATATTTGTTCTTCATGTTGGTTTTGTGCTGGTCTTTGACTCTCTGCAGGTCTTTAGTCTCCAGTGTGTGTGCTTCAGTGTTTTTCTGTGTAATGTGAGTCTTATAATTGTATGTTGAGTTTGGCACAGATCTGTGTATATTTCTCCTCCTAAAGGATATATAAAATTTGTTATTATAAATGTGTTATTTCATTGAGGGGTTTTATATACTGCAGCACATAAGCAAGTACTTACTGAGGGTCAGAAATCACTGGTTCATTACTGAATACAGGAGGATGCCTGATAGATCTGTCACTCTTTAGAGACACCCCACTGGGTTCAGGAGACTCTGATCTCAGTCTCTTCCTCTTGATTACACTGACAAAAGAAATAAAACAGCATTTCAGACACACTGAGGCTTTTGGTTTAAAGTTATATGACATACATACAACCTTTAACATGTCAGATTAGTCATAGATTAATGACTATAATACTGAATCCTAATCATATGTGGAGTCTCTACTTCAGGCTCATAATTAATATAAGCCGGGACATCATTTTTTAACATGTGGTCATTAACAGGCAGAAAAGAGAAGACTCGGTTGCTAAAAATGCGATAAGCTTCCGTTGAAAAGCACTTAGTGTTTTCATGCCACATTCAACAAAGCTACAAGACAAGATACAATCAATAACAAAACTCACAGCCAATCAGAAGGGCACATAGGCGGGCTCTATCCACAAGTGCACTCATAACCAAATGAGTTTATAATCGTATTAGTTTATAATCTGAGCTCACCGTTTTAACCTTCATGTTTCCTTTAAATTATTTTGAAGATCAGATAAGTGTGTCTTCCAGCATTATTTAGACACTTTTACTATTAACTCAAGTACATAAACAGACCAGATATTATCATTAACACACTTTAAATATTGTAGCCACCTGATGTAGATTCTACAATAATATCCTGTTGCTTTTAGTGGGTTTTTTAAATAATTAATTTTGATTAATACAGAACAGGGCGTCACGGTGGATCAGTGGTTAGCACTGTCACCTCACAGCAAGAAGGTCACTGGTTCGAGTCCCAGCTGGGCCAGTTGGCATTTCCATGTGCAGTTTGCTGCATGTTCTCTCGTGTTGGTGTGGGTTTGCTCCGGGTGCTTTGGTTTCCCCCACAGCCCAAACACATGTAGTATAGGGGAAATGATCAACTAAATTGGCCGTAGTGTATGAGTGTGTGTCAGTAAATGAGTGTGTATGGGTGTTTCCCAGTACTGGTTTCGACTGGAAGGGCATCCGCTGCTAATACAGGAATATGCCAGAAATATACATATGCTAGAGTAGTTGGCGGTTCATTCTGCTGTGGCGACCCCTGATAAATAAGGGACTAAGCCGAAGGAAAATGAATGAATGAATCTACTGATTTAAATGCTTGGGCTATTTAAATAAACAGTGAATTTAATTCTGCATCCTTGGTGCAACCAGGCTTGTATAATTTCATTAAAAGGATTCAGTTTCATGAAAGTAATACTGTGATATAATAAAGTGGTAGATAAATAAAGTTTCAGCTGATTAAAAACACTCAAATGTTAAGTGTTACCTGAGGTCGGAGGTCATGTTTTCACCGGCAGATGAATGATCACGGCCTGATCCAGCAAATGAAGAACTCATTATAGTGTCTGCATCCAAAGAGCGACGAGAGATTGATTTCAGAGGTTTTATGTGGAAAGAGAAATAAAAAATACAAGCACATAAGTGAAATGCAATAATCCTGAATGAGATACTACAGTAAAGTTAACTATACTAGACACATTCAATTACACTATAAATTATATTATCCAATGTAAATGAACAACTGTGTAGTCTAATCACCTTCCATAATTTAAACATATACATATATAATTGTTGTACATTTATAGTAAAGTTTTACAGTTATAGCTCAATGGAGTGCATTACAATAAAACCGTAAGCATTTATATTTTGTTTCTATTGAATGAGCTGACGTTTACATGATCAGTTTTGGGTCTTTAGTCAGAAATATGAATTATATTGCAGGTTAAACCTCAGTCATGTTTGTAATTAATGCTTATTCTTATAATCATTGTTGGCATTATATATAAATAAAGACTAAACAAAGGCTCATCTGTTAGGATGACTTTGTGGAGAAATATATTCACATTAAACTCATTTTTTTTATTACACGATCATCACATGTTAGTATATAATCAGGAGCATGAATGGGGGGAGGGTGTTAATGTTAAAAGGGACTTTAATGCTTTTTTAAAATACAATTTCTCAAATGTATTGTCTTAATAGATGAATTAATAAGTTAAAATAACTATATTTTACATAAAGACTATCTGCTAGGCAAGGTCGAAATTTGATTGGTGTTCAAGTGCACTCAATCTGCAACTCTAAAGAGGTTTTACACTGTTTTTTATTGTAAAGATAATCTAAGTGTAACGGAGGCCAGCTAGTGAAGTGCTGTGCAGGTAAACCTCACTCCTTTGACCTCTAAAGGTGCTCTAGCGACAGACGCTAGAGGCCATGGCCTTTAGCCTCTTTGTTAGAGCAACCAACTCCCATGCGGAAGGTCGCCGGTCCGATACCAGCTCGGAGCGGGTTTGGTGGCATAGGACCGGCGGGGTTACATAAAGATGTAATGAAATATCTTCACCGCTGGAAAAAAAAAAACCCAGCATACTGGTAAGGTATGTTTTGATGCTGGAATACTGCTCTTGCTGGTCTCAATGCTGGTCTTATTGCTGGTCGTGTTGGTTTTAATGCTGGTTCTGACTAGCATAGAGACAACATTGAAACGAGCAAGACCAGCATGGCCTGCATTAAAACTAGCAAGACCAGCGTTAAAACTAGCAAGATCAGCCTTAAAACCAGCAAGAACAGCATTAAAACTAGCAAGACCTGCATTTAACTAGCAAGACCAGTAATGGAACCAGCAAGTCCTGCATTAAAAAAAACACCAAGACCTCCATTAAAACTGACAGGACAAGCATTAAAACCAGCAAGATCAGCATTACCACCAGCAAGACCTGCATTAAAGCCAGCAAGACAAGCATTAAAACCAGCAAGACCAGCATTAAAACCAGCAAGATCAGCATTACCACCAGCAAGACCTGCATTAAAGCCAGCAAGACAAGCATTAAAACCAGCAAGACCTGCATTAAAACTAGCAAGACCAGCATTAAAACTAGCAAGACCTGCGTTAAAACCAGCAAGACCTGCATTAAAATCAGCAAGACCTGCATTAAAGCCAGCAAGACCTGCATTAAAACTGGAAGGACCTGCATTAAAATCAGCAAGACCAGCATTAAAACTGGCAAGACCAGTAATTAAACCAGCAAGACCAGCATTAAAACTAGCAAGACCTGCATTAGAACTGGCAGGAACCGCATTAAAACTAGCAAGACCAGTATTGAAACCTGCAAGACCAGCATACCAGCATCAAAACATTCCTTACCAGCTTCCTCACAGTTCTCACTGTGGTAATTAACTTGTAAGCAGGCGTGTATTGCTTTTGCTGGTGTTGTTGTGCTAACGTGCATGCATTAGCAGTAAAACTTCTGAATGGTGTACACATCTAACCTATTTATAAGCCTGTGGTTATGACGTGTCTAATATGTAGATTAAGATATTTTATTTTAAATTGTTTAAAAAAATATTACATATTAAAATAATAGCGTGCTAGGCTAGGCTGGCACCGAGCTCTGACTTCAGCTAACGGTTTAAACATCTAGATTAGATAGTAACATGAAGCGTACAAAACGTACTTACCACAAAATATGGCGCAATACCTCATTTTCTTTCACTTTCGTTTTTAACTCCGTCGATGTTTCAAAAAGGACTCCCTCTAGCGGAGCACAGAATCATGACATACTCAGAGACGCAATAATTATGAGTAAACACACAGTATGAAAAAACAACAACTGTAAAATAAACTGAACAGCTGACCAAATAAACCGAAAGCAATTTTCCAACCAAGTGAAGTGACCATTTACGTACAGTAATGATTATAATCACATCATGTTACTCTCAATTCCAATAGTATGTATACAATTTTTTTAAATCAGCGTCTCTTCTGAGTTTTAAAAACACAGCTATTATTATGTTTTATATTATTTAATTAATATTAGAATAACACTTGAAAACATGCTGGGTTGTTTTAACCCAACATGGGGTCAAATAAGGACAAACTCAATACTTCCTTTAGTGGCGGAAATAATTAAACTCTATGCCAAAATCAGAAACTTGTGGATCAGAAAGGCGAATAACACCCAGGTATCATGGTGAGATTGATGCAATGTTGAGATGGATATTTTAATATTTAAAGTATGTTGAATCGACATCGAAACTCCAATGAAAGCTGACAGAACAATGGTGTTTACTATAAAAATGTAAAAAGTTTTATTTTTCTTAAAAACAAATGCACAAACTTGTAAACACACACACAAATGTCAAGTAAAGCAGCTAAACGATTACTAAAAATAGCTTTAAACATACAGTTGGAGTTAGAATTATTCGCCCCCGTTTATTTTTTCCCCCAACTTCTGTTTAACGGAGCGAAGATTTCTTCAACACATTTCTAATCATAATAGTTTTAATAACTCATCTCTAATAACTGATTTATTTGATCTTTGTCATGATGACAGTAAATAATATTTGAATAGATATTCTTCAAGACACTTCTATACAGCTTAAAGTGACATTTAAAGGCTTAACTAGGTTAATTAGGGTAACTAGGCAGGTTAGGGGAATTAGGCAAGTTGTTGTATAATGATGGTTTGTTCTGTAGACTATTGAGAAAAAATTAGCTTAAAGGGGGTAATAATTTTGACCTTAAAATGCTTCCTAAAAAAATTTAAAACTGCTTTCATTCTAGCCGAAATAAAACAAAGAAGAAAAAATATTATCAGACATACTGTGAAAATTTCCTTGCTCTGTTAAACATCATTTGGGAAATATTTAAAAAAAAAAAAAAATCAAAGGGGGGGCAAATAATTCTGACTTTATATATATATATATATATATATATATATATATATATATATATATATATATATATATATATATATATATATATATATATATATATATCTGGTGCGAAATGAAGCCCCGCCCTAATTAATGCTTGAACCCGCCCACATGTCAATACAATCTAAATATTCACCAAAATCTCAGTGCAGATGATTTACATGTATTTTTTACTGAAGACTTGAGCAACTTATTCAAATTTACTGTAGATTTATACAATAATATATACAATACAATAATACATAATTTGGGAAATATTCAAAAAAGAAAATCAAAATCAAAAGGGGGGCTAATAATTCTGACTTCAACTGTAATTTGATCAAGTGTTTTATTCTGTTGAGAATGATTTAATGCAGTTAAAGTTTAGCCTAAAGCTTTATCCAGGCAAATATCATTGTGAAAGATCAGTATTAAAAGCACTGCTTCATGAGAGTCAGTGTGTAGAATATTAATGCTTAAAGTGTAAATTAGAGTTCAGCTCAATACTGTCAACTGTTGCATATCATATTCTTATACATACAAATGTATCGGCAAACCATCCAGTCCCCATGTGAATAAATTACCATTTCAGCTGCAATTTTAGGGCCCTATAACGATCTAGGCGCAAAGTCCAAAGCGCAGGGTGCAAAAGCATTAAGGGCATATCCGAATCCACTTTTGCTATTTTAAAGACGGAAAAATCTGCTCTGCGCCACGGCGCATGGTCTAACAGGGTTGAGTTTATTCTCTTAATGAGTTATGGGTGTGTTTTGAGAATAAACCAATCAGAGTCTCATCTCCCATTCCCTTTAAGAGTCATTTGTGTTGCTCCATGGTGCATTTGCTATTTACATGGCGGACTTAGTAAGTGGAATAACTGAGCGCTTCACTGGCGAGAAAACAGTTAAACAGAGCATCTGCAGCGCGAGAGAATGAGAGATAAGCCTCCTCGTTCTTTACTTTCACTTTCACTTCTCATGGATAAGGAAATGTGTTGTACACACAGACATCCATTAGCCTATAAATGATTAATTTTGTTTGTTAAGGTCAAAGATTTGTTTCAAAACTATTTCTAAATTCAGTTCTAATTTCCAGCAAACGAATAAATGAACAATAATAATGAAGTGTGGTCAAAAAACTGAGTTATCCAAATACACATGCTGTGCCCCATATGGTCTAAAAGCTGACAGGTGAGCAAATCTAAGCCTGTTTTTAATAAAACAAATATAAATGTACGTATAATAAATAATACTGCTAATAATAATAACATTATACAAAAGCAAATTGTCGTGAATAAACTGAAAAAGCTCCTCGAGATGAAGAAGGCATGAAGGCAGTGGTTTTTATATTTATGTAGAAAATAATCATTTATGTAATATTTTAATGCTTTAATTATTTTTCATTTGTAAAGATATTTCTGTATTGCTCTACATCCTGTGTGTATTAAGCAATGTTTAAGCGAGACACAGATCTAACGCACTCTGCGGTGGACTTTAGTCCTCCTCTTAGCTGGACTATTGAACAGTCTATTCTAGTTTCTCAAAATAGCAACGTGCCAGCAATGCGCCTTAACAGACCTGAACGCTTATGGGCGCACATATGAGTGCAAATGCATTTGCTATTTAAACAGAGTGGAGAAAAATGTCAAAATGACTCTTGGGTCGAGTTGAAACTAGCAAACAACATTTGCGTCGTGCTTTGTGCCGCATTGCGCCAGGTGTATGATAGGGCCCTTAGTGTCTTGAAGGGGGCAGGATGATCCAGATACTAGAGAGCATCTGATTGGTCAGAAGATTTGATGAGAAACTGCAGTGTGAGGTTACATCTGACTAAAGTGAGAAAATGCAAGATCTTAATGCTAATATCTTCTAAATGTGGTTTTGTCACTGCTTCAAATTGCTACTGACACCCCAAACAAATGAAAGTAATTTTTAGGATAAAAAAAAAGATTAAAAAAGCTTGAAAAAATATATAAAAATGTAACTTAGTGTATGAGGTTAATGGCATTGTTTATTTGACCTGCCACTGTAACCCATGGAATTAGTATTAGGCAAATTTCCGACCAGCTTCAGCATGTTTTTCAGCATGTTATTTTGTGAATCTCTGTCGTTGTATCTTTGTGTATCTTTTTGTTGTTAAATCTGACACAGAGTCAGTGATGATCCAAACACTCTGAATCCAGCATAGAGAGGTTCAGTGAATGTGGTGCTGTATGTGTATAAGTGTGTGAGTGTGTGTGTGTCAGAGATGCTGTAGAAAGACAGAGAGCCGGACGGCACGTCCACATACACTCCAACTCTATTAGGCTGGGGTAAAGAAGCGGGGATGTCAGTTTTCTCATTACTATGCCAGACAGTGAATCTGTTGTCAGTGCAGTACAGACTCCAGGATTTATCATTGTACCCAAACCAAGAGTCACTGCCTCCTTTCCTGTTGATTCCTCTATAGGTCACTGCTATATAAGACCATCTGCTCCATTCAGCCTCCCAGTAACAGCGTCCAGTCAGAGTCTCTTTACTCAGAACCTGCTCATGGTGCTCAAATCTGTCTGGATGATCAGGATACGGCTGACGCTTTTCCACATGTTTTGCCTTTCTGTTTCCTTCAGACAGGATGAGTTGATTGTGTGCTGTGTTTGAATCCAGTGTGAGAAAACAGGAATCTGAAAATGAAAATGAAGATGAGACAAACTTTACAAGAAGGACTATTTTAGATCTGTGTGTGTGTAAAAGAGAAAAGGCCTACATTTTCTTGGTCCTCGTCTGATTCTAATATGTCCTCCATGTTCCAAACTAGAAAGATACAAGTTAAAAAAAGTAAGCATTTTAAAGTCAATAAAACCATTTTAAAACCATGTAAAAACAGGAGGCAAATGCAGGTTTCTGATAAGAAGCAGTCAAATTATATTAGTCTAATGCACGATTTTAGCACTGATTTTCACTCGCCAACGTCGTTTCTGAATTCACTAACAAATGCCTGAAATCAAAACTAAATCTTTGTTATTTATGCAAATGACAATCAAACAGTGTGAATTATTAAAGATGAGGTCAGAGAGAAATCACATGTCAGTGAGGCCTGTGAAACATTGGCATGATAAATATCTGGACCTTTAATGGAGTCAATGTGTCAGTGTGAAGAGCATAGCAGACAAAATTTGTGTCTGTGTTAAGCGTAGATGTCATTCCAGCCACAAAAGACAAATGTATTACTAATATGGGAGAAAAAAAATTCAGTCTTCTCACAGTTTGGTTCTGTTTTCGGTTTTAGGGTACATGAAACTAGCCCCCCAACTACCCCACATACTTGAGTTTCTGCAGTGTATAGTGTGGATCCTCCTGTTTGTGATTGAGCAGCTGGACTCCTGATTGTCCTGGGTGATTGTAGCTCAGATCCAGCTCTCTCAGGTGTGAGGGGTTTGAACTCAGAGCTGAAGACACAAAACCACAGCCTTCCTCTGTCACCATACAGCCAGACAACCTAGAGAAGCACACCAGGGTTCAATTTTAAAGATAGTATTGAATCTAGAGCATTAAATGATCATGACACAATATGAAAGTCAAACCTCAGTATCTCCAGTTGACAGTTTAGACTCTTCAGTCCATCAGAGAGCAGCTTCACCCCTGAATCCTGCAGGTCATTGTTACTCAGGTCCAGCTCTCTCAGGACACAGTTTGAGGATTGAAGAACTGACGACACAATTTCACAATCCTGAGCAGAGAGATTACAGCCAGCAAGACTGAAAGAAGAGGAGAACAAATGATAATTTAGTTGTACCTAAAACATTCTCAAAATGTATTATTCCGATACCACAATTGGAAATTTCATTCAGAAAAGTTTCTTCACTGAAACACCAGATTAAACACTCACAGAGCTCTTGTGCAGTTGCTGATGGCTGGTATCAGTCTTCTTCTGCCCTCATCTGATGTGTTGTATTTCTGGAGCTCCAGCTCATCCAGCACCTCCTCTGACATCTGAAGCATGTAGGCGATTGTTGAGCAGTGAGCAGGAGAGAGTTTCTTCTCTGGCTGTTTGTCTGATTTTACAAACTCAAGAATCTCTCTGCACAGAGTCTGATCTTTCACTTCCAGCAGACAGAGGAACAGATTGATGGATCTTTCAGTGGAGAGTCCATGTCCATCTCTGATCTTCTCTTTAATGTACTGTGTGCTTCTCCTGATGCTCTCTGAGCTCTTCTCTGTGTGTGTCAGTAGATCCTGTAAGAGTCTCTGATTGGACTCCAGTGAGACGCCCAGCAGGAACCGCAGGAACAGATCCAGATGCCCATTCTCACTCTCAATGGCTTTATCTACTGCACCTTTAAGCAGGTTTTCTACTGAGGCAAAATTTCTCAGTCCATCCATAGTTGCATTCACATGGTAGTAAAACACATAGAACGCAGCCAGAAACTCCTGAACGCTCAGATGGGTGAAGCTGTAGACTTTCCTCTGATGAATCACAGATTCCTCCTTAAAGATCTCAGTGCAAATCCCAGAATACACTGAGGCGTCAGAGACGTCTATGCCGCTCTCAATCAGGTCCTCCTCATAGAACATCACATTGCCCTTCATCAGCTGTCTGAAAGCCACTTCAGCAAGTTTGACAATCACTTCTCTGTTGGACTGCAGGAGTTTCTCTGGATCTCTCTCTTCATACTTCTGATTCCTCATGTTGATCTGAATCAGCAGGAAGTGGATGTACATTTCAGTCAGAGTTTGAGGGATTTCTGCACTCAGATCTTCTTCCAGGAGCTTCTGAAGCACAGTGGATGAGATCCAGCAGAAGACGGGTATGTGGCACATGATGTGGAGGCTTCTTGCTCTTCTGATGTGTGAGATGATTCTGCTGGCTTGATGCTGCTCACTGATTCTCTTCCTGAAATATTCCTCCTTCTGAGGCTCAGTGAATCCCTGAATTTCTGTCAGACGCTTGATGTATTTGGAGGGGATCTGATTGGCTGCTGCTGGTCTGGAGGTGATCCAGATGAGAGCAGAGGGAAGCAGCTCTCCTTTCATCAGCTTTGACATCAACACAGCCACTGATGAAGTCTCAGTCACATCACAAACTTTCTGAGCGTCTGAAAACATCAGTGTGATTCTGCTTTCATCCAGACCATCAAAGATGAACACAACTTTACACTCCTCATAAATCTTGGGCTCCAGATCTTTAAGTTCAGGATGAAAGTCCAGCAGAAGTCTGTGAAGACTGTACTGATGATCTCTGATCAAGTTCAGCTCTCGAAATGGAAGCACAAACATGAAATCTACATCCTGATTGGCTTTTCCCTCGGCCCAGTCCAGAATGAACTTCTGCACAGAGACGGTTTTTCCGATTCCAGCGATGCCTTTAGTAAGAACAGTCTTGATTTGCTCTTTCTCCTCTTTAAAGATGTCATTGCAGTAGATTGGAGTGTGTTGGGAATGTTTTGTTCTGGCTGTTTTCTCCATCTGTAAAACCTCATGTTCTTCATTCACTCCTTCACTCTCTCCCTCGATGATGTACAGCTGGGTGTAGATCCTGCTCAGGAGGGTTTGAGTCTTTTGAAGTTTGCTTCCCTCAAATAATCTCTCATACTTGTTCCTCATGCTGGTTTTGTGCTGGTCTTTGACTCTCTGCAGGTGTCTAGTCTCTAATGTCTGTGTCTGCAGGACTGTTTCTGTGTTCTCCTGGATCATATGGCTCTGATTTTGACATTTAGAGGATGATGTAAAATCAATCATGCTGAAATGAAAAAGACAAGAGCAGCAAAATGACAATTGGTATGTTTTCTAAACTGTAGGCCAGCTGATGCTGTATAGGTAAAATCTCACTCCATTGATCTCAACTTTTCTTGCAACAGAAATGATCCATGCTCAAACAAAGCTTGTCGTCGTCTTGTGACAAATATCCTCAAACTACGAAGCAAGAACAGAATCTCCTGAATGTCTGGATGGCTTTCTTCCTTGACCAAGAATGACAGTAACTGCAATTTTCTGGCATATCCAACATCTACTTAGTAAGGGTACTGTTAGCAGTGGAAACACAAGGCTGATCATGGTGGCACATACTGAACTGTACTCTACTGAACCATATTGCTTAGTGGAAAATAGTTATCACAGTGCTTGTCATGAAGATAATATAACAAAGTCAGACAAAGAGATTATGGCCATTTTGCTGTTGTGGTCTGGTTTGATTGATATGCACAAACACGGAAGAAAGCAGTCCTTGGGAACTGTGAATGTCATAATAAACGCCATGAGCCGGCTAGATTAAAATGAGGGCAAATTATGTGAAAATGTTTCTCATTATTTTATTAACTGTCTAATGAGAAGGCTAAAGAAGCCTAGAGCACTTTTGAGATTAGAGGAATGGGGTTTACCTGCACAGCACTTCACAAGCTGGCCCCAGCTCAGCAAAGAAGAAATTTAATAGACACTAATAACACAAAATACCAATTGAAAGAAAATTTATCTCTCCTTTAAGTAGTGTTACACTTAAACTAGGTAGAGTGATGCAACATAAAACTACTTAATAGTGCGTTAGTAACTTAGTGTCTCTTTACATCCCATCTAGGCTACAATTTACTTTATGCCGACCTAAAGAGAGCCATTTTAAAGAGAGTCCAAAGGGGGCATCTCCATCTAATCCATTTGTAGTCTCTTCCCCTTTTAGTCCACGTCTTAATTCTATTTATGTTGACTCGTAGTCCATTTAATTAGTATAGCGTATGGTATATAGTTTTGTATGGGTTATAAAATCATTACTCATCATAGACGCACAGTACAGCAAATCAGAAAGTAAAAGTTGAGAGTCTAACTGAGGGTCAGAGGTCACTGGTTCCTCACTGAATCTCATCGGTTGCTCCATGGACCTGCTGCTCTTCACAGCGGAAAAGACGCGATATGTGAACGGCCTGCTGCTATAGTTAATCCAATATGTGTGCGTATTAGCCTCAGTGTAAGCTCTGAACTCTGAACACACAGTCGGCATAACTTTGTTTAGTTGCAGCAGTTTTGTTTTGTGCAACAGAAACGCGGCGTTGAGAAGCCTTTACGAAATAATAACCGTAATGAATAAAGTGCGGCAAATAGTGAAATCGCCTAATCATTGCATCCCTATTAACGAGATCAGTGCATTGTACAAAAGGCCTTTTCTACAAACATATCCAAATGTTTTCGGCTGCCTGCGCCACTGGCTCACTCTGCGCAGTCTTCAACTGCAGCTCGTGCTGTATTAAACAGACGCACGTCACTTCATGACAATAGCGGTCGTTTTTCGACTGAACTAAATTTATTATTGATGTCTTGGTCACACTATTTGGAGAGCCAGAATAAACTGCCTCAGGGACGGGTACGGCCCGCGGGCCACCAATTGAATAGCCCAGGTCTACATAATCCTGGTCCCAGCCAGTATCCTTATCAGAAGCTGTGGTGGTCATGGAGAAGTGGACAGCAAGAGACTGATTCCGGAAAGACCCCAGTGACAGACGAGTCTCTGCATTGAGCCTGTAGGCCAGCCTGATCACTCGCAGGACTTGTGATCCGAGGTCACAGGTTTGAGACTCTGCAACAGCATAAATTGTAGGTGGCGGGAGTGAAAAACAGCACTCTTCCACTTAAGTACAACTACTCCGGGCATGTGTTCACAGGTGTAAGTCGCTTTGGACAAAACCAATTGCTAAATCATTCAATGCAAAAGTAACTCATATCTCCTCCTCTCTGGAGAAGTGCAGATGAAAACCAAGTTCAGTCGTGCAATACAAAACTACTAGTAGGGCATAAGTTATAAATTAGTGTCCTTTTACATCACAGAAGGCAATATTTGGCAACATTACGCACTGCTGGTGCAACTGGCCCCTGGTATTTGCTGACCTGAAGCAAGCCATCCAACAGCAGGTCAAAGGGGGCATCTTTATCTAATCCAGGCGGAGTCTGTGCCCCTTTTACTCCACATGTCTGAATTCTTTTTATGTTGACTTGTAGTGTAGTTTATTAGTATAATGTAGAGTTTATAGTTTTGTACAGTTTATAAAATCATTACTCATCATAGACGCACTGTACAGTAAATCAGAAAGTAAATGGTTGTACTAACTGAGGGTCAAAGGGCACTGGTTCATCACTGAATCTCATGGGTTGCTCCATGGACCTGCCGCTCTTCACAGACACACCGCTGAACTCTGAAGACTCCAATCTCTGTCCTCTCATCCTGCACAAAATAAAAGCAAAACTGTTTTAAGCCACACTTCAATGGTTAGTCCACATAAGAAGGGAAGAGAAACCTCTCAGCTTTAATTAAAAATGCTTTCATTTTTAAAAAAGATGAGTGATGAGATGAGTGAATTTTGACTTGGTTGAGTAAATGTACGAGAACATGGTGGAAGAAATTACAATATAATGTATATATCTACAAATATATATTATAGTACTGCAGTGTGATCCATTGGTAATCATGTTAATACTGTTGTCTATATAAATGTACTGAATGACAATGATTACAAGAACCTGAGAGACCATGAGAACTATATTGGTTATCAGAGATGTTGGAGTTTAGCACCGCTCATCAATCCGCACTACTGTACAGTGTACATGCTGCATATTTGTATAGTTTATAAATGATCACTAAAACAAAATTAATTGTTGTACCGAGGGTCAGAGGTTCCTGGATCATCACTGAATCTCATGGGTTGCTCCATAGATCTGCTGCTCTTCATAGACACACTGCTGGATTCGGGAGACTCTGATCTCTTCATCTTGCTGATAATGGCAAAACAAAAGGCAGTTTAAAATGTACGTTGGTGGTAAATCTACAACAGGAACTGAAACCTCAGGGTGTGTAAGAGGAGAATAATGGTAAGAAGCTACTTAACGAAAAAATTCTAAGTATATAAGTACACAACTTGATGCAAACAGAATTTTATGGTATAGTTTAATTAATTTAGTTGCCAAATAGGAACAGCAAAAATTTCAGGGAACTGATTCTTTGTTTCTCTGTGTGACAGACTCATGACTGAAGTGCACTTTGAGTCACTGTGGATTAAAAATACACTGCAAAAATGCTTTTCTTACTTAAATGTTTTTGTCTTGTTTTTAGTACAAATATCTAAAAATGTATAAATCGAGAAACATTTTCTAGAAAAAAAAAATTGTCTTGTTTTCAGAAATAATATGCTAAAATTAAGTGAGGTTTTCCCTTAAAACAAGCAAAATAATCTGCCAACGGGGTAAGAATTTTTTCTTTTTTTTTCTTTTGACAAGATTATTCTGCTCACCCCACAGGCAGATTATTTTGCTTGTTTTAACATTTTGACCCATTTCAGAAAACAAGACAATATGTTTTGCTCATCTAGAAAATGGTTTAAGGATTTTTAGACATTTCAACAAGAAACAACATAAAAACTCTAAGTAAGAAACACGTTATTTTGCAGTGTGTAAATGTAAAAAGTAAAGATGTCCAGTGTGTTACCTGTGGTCAGAGCTCAGGTTTTCATCACTGACTGAAAGATGTTCACAAACGTATCCAGCAACTGCAGTCAAAATAAATGCTTTAACCCCAAAACACAGCAGTACAGATACATCATAGTAAGGTGCAAAGTGAAAGTTATAGTTATACAGGGAGTGCAGAATTATTAGGCAAGTTGTATTTTTAAGGATTAATTTTATTATTTAACAACAACCATGTTCTCAATGAACCCAAAAAACTCATTAATATCAAAGCTGAATATTTTTGAAAGTAGTTTTTAGTTTGTTTTTAGTTTGAGCTATTTTAGGAGGATATCTGTGTGTGCAGGTGACTATTACTGTGCAGAATTATTAGGCAACTTAACAAAAAACAAATATATCCCCATTTTAATTATTTATTTTCACCAGTGAAACCAATATAACATCTCAACATTCACAAATATACATTTCTGACATTCAAAAACAAAACAAAAACAAATCAGTGAGCAATATAGCCACCTTTCTTTGCAAGGACACTCAAAAGCCTGCCATCCATGGATTCTGTCAGTGTTTTGATCTGTTCACCATCAACATTGCGTGCAGCAGCAACCACAGCCTCCCAGACACTGTTCAGAGAGGTGTACTGTTTTCCCTCCTTGTAAATCTCAAATTTGATGATGGACCACAGGTTCTCTATGGGGTTCAGATCAGGTGAACAAGGACGCCATGTCATTAGTTTTTCTTCTTTTAGACCCTTCTTGCAGGCCACGCTGTGGAGTACTTGGCCGCGTGTGATGGAGCATTGTCCTGCATGAAAATCATGTTTTTCTTGAAGGATGCAGACTTCTTCCTGTACCACTGCTTGAAGAAGGTGTCTTCCAGAAACTGGCAGTAGGACTGGGAGTTGAGGTATTGCACACCTTGTGCTTTTGGGCACTCCAGTGATGTTGGAGCTCTGAAATATGGCAAAACTGGTGGCAAGTGGCATCTTGGCAGCTGCACGCTTGACTTTTCTCAGTTCATGGTTCAGTTCTCAGTTTATTTTGCGCCTTGGTTTTTCCAGACGCTTCTTGCGACCCTGTTGACTATTTTGAATGAAACGCTTGATTGTTCGATGATCACGCTTCAGAAGCTTGGCAATTTTAAGAGTGCTGCATCCCTCTGCAAGATATCTCACTATTTTTGACTTTTCAGAGCCTGTCAAGTCCTTCTTTTGACCCATTTTGCCAAAGGAAAGGAAGTTGCCTAATAATTATGCACACCTGATATAGGGTGTTGATGTCATTAGACCACACCCCTTCTCATTACAGAGATGCACATCACCTAATATGCTTAATTGGTAGTAGGTTTTCGAGCCTATACAGCTTGGAGTAAGACAACATGCATAAAGAGGATGATGTGCTCAAAATACTCATTTGCAGTGGCGGCTGGTCAATAGAGGGCGCTGGGGCGCCGCCCCCCCTTCAAGTTAGACCCCTTTAATATGTTAATGTTTATTATCACAAATATTAACAAAATAAATTGGTTTAATTATATCATTCTAACATTTATTGTAGTCATACTAACATTTATTGAAAAAAAATGTATGAACAATATTTTTTTCATATGTGTGCGGGGCGCCGGACTAATGGGTGTCTATGTAGGTACACAAACTTTTCCAATGCACATGATGACGATAAGCTCTAATTGGCCTGTTTTAAATTGTCTTTGGGGCGCAGCGCTCTGCCTCCCGAACCCTCCCATTTTTGTTGTTAGAACGAATCATATTTGTTTTTATATGATTGGCCTTATGTGATTGGACCATTCTCACCAAAGAGCTTAGAATGCAATTTCTCGAGATGAAGGAAAATACTGTTGTATCTTTGCAAAGATATCCGTTCACAAGGCGTTTGGATGAAGAAAAAAAAAAAATCAAGAAGCTTGGACCAGATTGACCGTCTTTGCAAATTCACCAGTAGTCAAGTGATGGCGAGCGCGCGTATATTCGGGGCTTTTTCAGCACTTGTCATGACAAATGGAGTTGGCTGGCAGGTTGTGATGTAAATCATGCCTTTTACTATTTCCGTGTTTGCTGTTTCAAACAGCATGACGCAAGAGAGACTGAATGCATTGGCCATGCTGTCAATAGAGAAGAGACTGGTGACTGAGATGACTGACTTTAACCAAAAGGTTATTGAGAAATTATCAAGCCAGAAAAAAAGGAGAGCAAAATTTATTTTCAAGTAGTGCTACTGGCCAGTGATTAGGCAACATTTGTGTGTGTGTTTACTGATTATCTTGATTACTTCATTACTGATAATAAACCCAAATTGAACTAAAATGAACTGATTTGTGATGCATTTATTGTATGCTTTAGTCATATTTTTTTTCATAGTTTTTTGATACATCACCTGAAAAATGGCTTTTACACTCTTACTTTACCAACAGTAAGATTTTTTTTCTGGTTAGATCCCCCCCCCACACACACACACACACTCACACACATATTTTTTAACACCAGCCACCACTGCTCATTTCCCTAATAATCTGCACTGCCTGTATAGAGTTACATATAAAAGTGAAAGTTTAACATTAACTACATATAATCTATGCAGTATAATCACCTTTAATCTATGTAGTATAAATCACCTTTATCGCCCTTATATAACTAAAGTTATGGATTGTTGTACATGTAGGGTTTCACAGCTGCAGTACAGTTAAGTAATTTTCTAACTGAAACTGAAAGTAGCATTTTATGCAAATACAGTTGTAAAACTGTAATCTTTCAAATGAACTAAACACCCGTTTAAGGTACTTATTTAATAGAGGTAAAGTTGGTTTTATATTCGCACATTCGTTCATTTAGAAGTCTCTATATTGTTTACCATGTTACTTTGAATATTCGATCGGAATTAGCATGCAAGTATGGCTTCAAAACAACATTAACACTTTTTATTTGACTGTGAACAATGCTGTACTTTGACAGTCATTTGCTGCTAATATGATTTCCCCATTTAGAATTTGCAAAGAATACTTTTCTGTAATTATATTATTAAGGAGAATGTCTGAATATCCGAATATAAAACTAACTTTACCTCTCTAGTTATTTAATGGTTTCGGTAAGATCTTCTGTACCGTGTTAAAAGCTTCACTGTCTTTAATGGCGCGTATAAACAAACATGCGGGCTCTTGTTGTTTTAATCGGCTATAATCGGTGTTTGTGTTCATATTTTTCTGATACGTACAATAAACCCGCGTCGGTAAAACTACATTTGTAGTATTTTTAAACTAACAAAAATAACGAGTGTAACGCAAAACACGACTGTATAGTTTACTTAAGTTACTTCCGCACTGTTCTGAGCAGCTACTCTCGAGGGAGAACCAAAAATACACGTTTCAGCTAACTGTTTTAGCAGCTAAGTTCATGACTAGAAGGTCACATTGAGTATTTGATATGAATTTGCCGTAAAGTATGCAGCTGTTTGAATAAAAAAGTAGTACAAAGCCCAATGTTTACCTCTTTAACGCGTCCGGATCCTTGCACTTTCTTTTTGATCGCAGCTCCCTCTGGTGGTTCACAGAGTCATTATTATCACATACTCGGAGACCCAGTAACAGAGGAGTGTAAACAGAACTATGAATAAGATATGAATTAAAAATAGACACACACACATACAAAAAAACACAAGACAAAGAGGAAAGCAGACAGTGTGTGAAGTCTTTCGTTGGCAGCAGGTTTTCATTTATCTGTTTTATTCTCACTTTTGATATAAAAATAAACAAGTTTGCAACAGCCTCACCACGTGCTTTATCATATAACACATATAAAAATATTAGAATATATTGTCTTATTTTTAAAAAGGTAATAAAAAATAGCATTGTTAACACAAGTTAAACTGGATAGCTCCTCAAGTGGTTTCAAATCTTTACTAGTTAAACACAAAATAAGTTATTATGAAAAATGATAGAAATCTGTAACGATTGACTTTAATAGTAGAAAAAAAAACAAATACAATGGAAGTAAAAGGTTACAGGCTTCTTCTAAATATCATATTTTGTGTTCAACAGCAGAAATAAAGCAAGTGCAAGTGAGCAAGGGTGAGTAAAAGAGAGAATTGTCATTTTTGGGTGAACTGTCCCTTTAAATGACACTCAGTGTAACAGCCCAGTGAAACTCACATGCAAGCAGATTAAATTATATTATAATATATAATATAATATAACTGTGAAATTATAACTGTGAATACATTTCTGGTAATTGTCACTTGTGCAGTGTAACTTTACATTGAGGTAAAGTTGGTTTTATATTCGCACATTCAGTTAATTAACAGTGTTTACCACGCTACTTTGAATAATGGGTCTGAATTAGCATGTAAATATGACTTTAAAGCATCATTAGCATTGTTGTTGTATTTTGATAGTCATTGGCTGCTAATATGGTTTCACTTTAGAATTTGCAAATAATACTTTTGTGTAATTTATAATAATAATAATAATTACATTTATATAGCACTTTTCTGGACACTCAAAAGCGCTGTACACACTGGGGGGGGCGGGGGGGGAGAGATCCACCACCAGTGTGCAGCATCCACCTGGATGACATGACAACAGCCATAGGGGCATACCACACATCACACACCAGCTGATTGGTGCAGAGGAGACCGAATGATTAAGCCAATTATGATATGGGTATGATTAGGACGCCATGACGGACAGAGGCCAGTGGGCAAATTTGGCCAGGATGGTGGGGTTAAACCCCTGCTCTTTTTTCTGAGGACATCCTGGGAATGACCACAGAGAGTCAGGACCTTGGTTTAACGTCTCATCCAAAAGACGGCGCTCACTGAGCAGGGGTGCGTTTCACAAACAATGACGCAACTCGCGGCTGAAATATCATAGTGCGATGCATCGTTTTGCAAAAGAACGATGTGGCGACGAGTGTTTCCCAAAACCCGTAGTTTCTCTGTCGCAGATCCATCGCTTGAACCACGTTAGTTATAACGTAAAACGCCCATAATGATGGTCTAAACGGGTGGAGTAACTACTTCTTTAGAGAACAACCCCATCATTTCTTTGTGCAAATTATATTGTTTTACACAAACACGCATTTAAAATAAAATCCAATATTATTTTTGGTAAAAACAAGCACTCGCTTTCCATATCAATTTAAATATATGTAAATGGCACATATAGGGCCTGTGTTTGCTTTACTAATATTATTGAGAAGTTGAACATAGTCTATTCTAAAACATAAAATTACTTACAAAAGCTAACACTATTCTAATATCATATATAAATCATATAAATAAATAAATGAGGCGATTTATTATAAATATATTTACTTTAATAATAATATTAATAATATTAATGGTGATGATTATTATTATTATAATTATTATTATTTAGGATATTATTTATTTATTTAAAAAAAAAAATACAATTTGACACATGCAAACCACAGCAGAAAGTTCTAACCAACAGACCCATGCCATATACAGCAGAGAAACTTAATAAATAAGCCACTATAAAATAAAATAATTAAAGTATGCTATGTTTTTTATTTTCACAAGCTTTGGAGACGTAACATAATTTCCGCTTTTAAATATACCTATAGCTTTCGCCATGAGGCTGTGTTCAAAATGATATCAATGCACTGCGAAGGGAGCACAATTGTAAACATGAAGATCGCTAAAACTGAACTGTAAAATACTTCGAAAGCAAATTACACCTAAGAGAGATTAACTTAATGCTTTTTATTTTTATTAATTCCAACTTTGAATGTTAGAATGTTCTAAATGAATAGGGCATAGTAGGGATAAGTGGGAATAGAACACAGCCAGGAACTATGCTTTTAACTACAGCTCCAGAGGTGTCGTTTCAAGTGCTCAAGTTTGCGACGCAGTTTGCGAATGTTCGTTGGAGCGATGGATTCGGGAAACAGCAAATCAACTAAATATGTTTGTAACGACGGAATTTGCGACCTTAGTTGGCTAACGATGGTTTTGGGGAAACGCACCCCAGTATAGAGTTCCCATCACTATACTGGGACATTAGGACCCACACAGACCGCAGGTTGAGCACCTTCTGCTGGTTTCACTAACACCACTTTCAACAGCAACAGTAACAGTAAACCTAGCTTTCCCATGTGGTCACCCATCCAGATACTGACTGGGTGTAGGCCTGCTTAGCCTCAGCAGGTGACTATGTGAAAGTTGCAGAGAGCTAGCTGCTTCCTTAATAATTATATTATTAAGAGGAAAGACTGAATGTGTGAATATAAAAGCCAACTTCACCTCAAATAACCTTAAATCTTAAAATCACAGCTACTTCTCAACAACAACTTTACATCTTACTCTGCTCATTTATAATACAATCATTCATTATAATGTAACTCTAGCGAACATTCTGTTTCTTTCCCTTTTAACCTTCAAAATAGAGTAAAAATAGCATCTTTCTTAAAATATCAATAATTTAAACAATGACCTTTTCAATCTTTTTGTTCTGGAATGGAGGAAATGTGCATCGGTCCCTGAGTTTCCCCTAAAGTGTTTGTTAAATCTGACACAGAGACACTGAAGATTTAGGATATATTCTGAATCCTGCATAGATGTCTTCAGTGAATGTGGTGTTGAATGTGTGTAAGTGTGTGAGTGTGTGTGTGTCAGAGACACTGTAGAAAGACATCGAACCGGACGGCACGTCCACATACACTCCTACTCTATTATCGCGAGATGAAGGAGCAATAATATCAGTGCCCTCGTTATTGTGCCAGGCTGTGTAATTTGTATTCGAGCAGTAAATACTCCAGGACTTTTCATTGAGTCCAAACCAAGATTCAAGCTCTCCTTTTCTGTCGATCGCTTTATAAGCCACCGCTATATAACCAGAGCCGCTCCATTTCACCTCCCAGTAACAGCGTCCAGTCAGAGTCTCTCTACACAGAACCTGCTCCTGTAGATCAAATCTGTCTGGATGATCAGGATACGGCTGAGGATCTTTCATATGCACTGACTTTCTGTTCTCCTCAGACAGCTGGAGTTGATTGTGTGCTGTGTTTGGATCCAGTGTGAGAAGACAGGCATCTGAACACAAAAAGGCAAATCACCCATGCCAACTTTACATATGCACAGGAGAGAGAGAGAGAGAGAGAGAGAGAGAGAGAGAGAGAGAGAGAGAGAGAGAGAGTGTTTGTATGGATGACTCACATTTCAGAAATCCTTGCTTGATCCTCAAATGTCCTCCATAATCCAAACTAAAAACACAAAATAAACAAAAAGACTAAAATAATTTGATACAAGCAGTATTGGATTTAGGCATGGGCAATATATGAGCAATCGCCGTGAGCCCCATAGGCAGGTTTGCTTATGGTGCCATATTCAAGCTATACGAGTTATATAAATATGGGTTTAGTCATTTTTTCATGAAAATAGCATAGATATAAATAAACAGTTCTTCTATTTTTTTATTTTGCAAGATTTGTGGATTATCAGATAAACCGTAATAAAAAGTAATGGAACTATGAATATGTTTCACTATAAATGTTTTATGAAAACATCTCTCGTCTGTGGCCTCAATCATGTAAAGACCTATTCAAAACTACCCCACATACTTGAGTTCCTGCAGTGTATAGTGTGGATCCTCCAGTGTGTGTTGGAGCAGCTGGACTCCTGATTGTCCTGGGTGATTGTAGCTCAGATCCAGCTCTCTCAGGTGTGAGGGGTTTGAACTCAGAGCTGAAGACACAAAACCACAGCCTTTCTCTGTCACCATACAGCCAGACAACCTGCACACACACACAGACATGACTCACCTTAGTATCTTATGATACTCCTCAAGATATTAGACACCGACAGATATTACTACACACCTCAGTATCTCCAGCTGACAGTTTGGACTCTTCAGTCCATCAGAGAGCAGCTTCACTCCTGAATCCTGCAGGTCATTGTTACTCAGGTCCAGCTCTCTCAGGACACAGTTTGAGGATTGAAGAACTGACGACACAATTTCACAATCCTGAGCAGAGAGATTACAGCCAGCAAGACTGAGGGAGAGGAAAATACACAGTAAATAAATTTCATCTAAAACTATTTTAACACAAACACATGATTAAAGACTCACAGAGCTCTTGTGCAGTTGCTGACGGCTGGTATCAGTCTTCTTCTGCCCTCATCTGATGTGTTGTATTTCTGGAGCTCCAGCTCATCCGGCACCTCCTCTGACATCTGAAGCATGTAGGCGATTGTTGAGCAGTGAGCAGGAGAGAGTTTCTTCTCTGACTGTTTGTCTGATTTCACAAACACCTGAATCTCTCTGGACAGAGTCTGATCTTTCACTTCCAGCAGACAGAGGAACAGATTGATGGATCTTTCAGTGGAGAGTCCATGTCCATCTCTGATCTTCTCTTTAATGTACTGTGTGCTTCTCCTGATGCTCTCTGAGCTCTTCTCTGTGTGTGTCAGTAGATCCTGTAAGAGTCTCTGATTGGACTCCAGTGAGACGCCCAGTAGGAACCGCAGAAACAGATCCAGACGCCCATTCTCACTCTCAACAGCTTTATTAATGACTCTTTTATGGAGATTTTCTAATGAATCAAAAGATGCCTCTGTAGTGCTGCTTGCATGAAAGTAAAACACATAGAAAGCAGCCAGAAACTCCTGAACACTCAGATGGATGAAGCTGTAGACTTTCCTCTGGTGAATCACGGATTCCTCCTTAAAGATCTCAGAGCAAATCCCAGAATACACTGAGGCCTCAGAGACGTCTATGCCGCTTTCAATCAGGTCCTCCTCATAGAACATCACATTGCCCTTCATCAGCTGTCTGAAAGCCACTTCAGCAAGTTTGACAATCACTTCTCTGTTGGACTGCAGGAGTTTCTCTGGATCTCTCTCTTCATACTTCTGATTCCTCATGTTGATCTGAATCAGCAGGAAGTGGATGTACATTTCAGTCAGAGTTTGAGGGATTTCTGCACTCAGATCTTCTTCCAGGAACTTCTGAAGCACAGTGGATGAGATCCAGCAGAAGACGGGTATGTGGCACATGATGTGGAGGCTTCTTGCTCTTCTGATGTGTGAGATGATTCTGCTGGCTTGATGCTGCTCACTGATTCTCTTCCTGAAATATTCCTCCTTCTGAGGCTCAGTGAATCCCTGAATTTCTGTCAGACGCTTGATGTATTTGGAGGGGATCTGATTGGCTGCTGCTGGTCTGGAGGTGATCCAGATGAGAGCAGAGGGAAGCAGCTCTCCTTTCATCAGCTTTGACATCAACACAGCCACTGATGAAGTCTCAGTCACATCACAAACTTTCTGAGCATCTGAAAACATCAGTGTGATTCTGCTTTCATCCAGACCATCAAAGATGAACACAACTTTACACTCCTCATAAATCTTGGGCTCCAGATCTTCAAGTTCAGGATGAAAGTCCAGCAGAAGTCTGTGAAGACTGTACTGATGATCTCTGATCAAGTTCAGCTCTCGAAATGGAAGCACAAACATGAAATCTACATCCTGATTGGCTTTTCCCTCGGCCCAGTCCAGAATGAACTTCTGCACAGAGACGGTTTTTCCGATTCCAGCGATGCCTTTAGTAAGAACAGTCTTGATTTGCTCTTTCTCCTCTTTAAAGATGTCATTGCAGTAGATTGGAGTGTGTTGGGAGTGTTTTGTTCTGGCTGTTTTCTCCATCTGTAAAACCTCATGTTCTTCATTCACTCCTTCACTCTCTCCCTCTATGATGTACAGCTGGGTGTAGATCCGGTTCAGGTGGGTTCGATTCTCTTTTACTTGAATTCCCTCAAATAACAGCTCATACTTGTTCTTCATGCTGGTTTTGTACTGGTCTTTGACTCTCTGTAGGTCTCTCGTCTTCAGTGTTTGAGATCCAATGTTGTTCTGTGTAATATTCACAAATCGCTCAGGTGTATCACACCTCCTGTTGAAGTGTCAGCAAAACCAAACAGCTTCAGAAATGTGTATATCATGAGATATTGACACCATTCTTCGATTTGTGCACATTTTGAGGTGTATTAAGTGGTGTTTCTTATTTATTAAATAATTACTTATCTGAGATGACCTGCAGTACAAGTAAACAAGTAAACAACTGTACTAACTGAGGGTCAGAGGTCACTGGTTCATCACTGAATGCAGGAGGTCGCTCTATGGACCAGTCACTCTTCACAGACACACCACTGGGTTCAGGACACTCCAATCTTGGTGTCTTTACCTGATTGACACTGATAAAACAAATAAATAAACATTTTAGACACATCTATTGCATTTGGTTTCTCAAATATTTACCAATTGTTACCATTTACACATCAAATCTCTACATGCAAATGTTAACAACTGTAAAAATGTAAGTAAACATCTGTACTAACTGAGTGTCAGGGGTCACTGGTTGATTGCTGAATGCAGGAGGTCGCTCCATGGACCAGTCGCTCTTCACAGACACACCACTGGGTCCAGAAAGCTCCGATCTTGATTTCTTCTTCCGATTTACACTGGCAAAACAAACAAATAAACATTTTAAACACATATAATGCATTAGGTATCTCAAATATTCACCAAACGTTACCTTTACACTCATTCCAATCACATCAACGTCTCATTCCAAACATAAAATCCCCAAAGCCAGTACTACAGCCTTGAAGGGCCTTGTAGCCTCAAGCCCAGATACAGTTTCTGTAATACCGACTGCATGAATTTCAAAGTAGTGGCATCACAGTTTTTGCATCTCGTTTATATACCCTATGAACACCAGCTACGCTAATTATTCTCTTTATTCTCTATTTCCACCTGGGGATACTCATCACGAGGCCCCCAGAGATTATGTAGTGCCACTGAAGCGTTCCAAGACCTGTAAAGAGATGATCCCAAGGTTTCCACATTCCCGGACCAGGCCATAGCAGCTGCTGTGGTGGTCATGGAGGAGTAGAGAGCATGCATCTGATTCCTGTAAGACTCCAGGGACAGACAAGTCTTTGCTGATGTCCAGTGTTCTCCAGCCTCCGGCGCCTAGACTGCAGCTCTCCACAAGACGTTTGGCCATACAGTATGAGAAATGTTTGTGCCCAACCGAGCCTGGTTACTCTCAAATTTTGCCAATCGGTGAAGTTTTTTTTCTCGTCACGTAGGTCTTCGTCCCAAGGTCACGTAGTAACTATCCTTTGTTATTAACTACATAATGAGAAGTCTTTAGTGGGGAAGAAAGTGTACTTATTTTGCTCACCTGGGTTTCGAGGGGAATTAGCAATTTCTCTTCAACGTTTTTTCTTTTTTTTTTTCTAGCCCAGATGATACGTCAAACAGACAAATTTACACTAGTTTTTCCTCCATTTCTTGGGTCCAAATAGACTGAAAAGAAGCCCTTAACTTCTCCCCCAACCTCCTGCTGGTCTGCAGATATCCACACTATAGGACGCTGCTCTCTCATTTGCTGTAGGTTATCGCCAATGGGTTTTTTTTCAATTGAAACGCATTTCACACGGTATGACTTTGAATCGCCGACAGGTCCAGATATTTAGCATGCCAATTATCTCACGGGTGTCGGCGACTCATCTGTGATTCTCTCAGATCGTATCTTTGATAGTTCACACTGTGTGATTGTTACTCAAGTGAACAAGCACTGATTTGCCAGTGATTTCAGGCATTTGTTGGCGATTTCTCAAAACCTGTCAGCGAGTCAAAATCATGGCTAAAATCATGCAGTCTGACCTCAGCGTAACCCGTCACCTGTCTTTGTTTAGTCCTTGTATTTAAGTCGCGTGTTCTGTAGTGTCTTATTAAGTCGGGTTTTAATGTTCATATCTGTGTATCCTTAAAGAAGACCTAAAATATTGGCTGTTTTTTAAGACCACAATGAAATATTGTCATCTGATTAAATGCTTAAGCTTTTTATGTAAACAGTGAATTTTGATTAGGGTGACATGGTGGCTCAGTGGTTAACACTGTCGCCTCACAGCAAGAAGGTCGCTGGTTCGAGTCCCGGCTGGGTCAGTTGGCGTTTCAGTGTGGAGTTTGCATGTTCTCCCCATGTTCGCGTGGGTTTCCTCTGGGTGCTCCGGTTTCCCCCACAGTCCAAACACATGCGCTATAGGGGAACTGATTAACTAAATTGGCCGTAGTGCATGAGTGTGTGTGAGAATGAGTGTGTATGAGTGTTTCCCAGTACTGGGTTGCAGCTGAAAGGGCATCCGCTGTGTGAAACATATGCTGGAATAGTTGATGGTTCATTCCTCTGTGGTGACCCCTGATGAATAAAGGAACTAAGCCGAAGGAAAATGAATGAATGAATTCTAAATAGCTATCAATGTTTTTATTGTTCATCAAGTGAACAAAAATAGTTCCAGCAATCTCTGTTTCTCTGGGTTATCATTTTGTGCACTTGTAGACTCACCTGTTCTTATATATTTAAATGTCAATTATCTGTTTAAAATTACTATTATAGTGGTCATCCTTGGTGTAATCAGGCTTGTATATTTTTATTAAATTGTTTCAGTCAACAAAGTAGGCCAATAACATAAGTGACATTGTGTCTCTGTTATGTCATCCTTATTATTCTGTGGATTAAAATGTAAAAGTGTCTGGTGTCTTACCTGGGGTCAGAGGTCATGTTTTCATCACAGGTGGAAGGATGATCATGACTTGACGGAGCACTCATGTTAGAGTCCGTGTCCTCCAACTCTCATTCATCAGAGTGCTGAAAGATTGATTTCAGACCTGTTAAGCGAAAGCAGAGATTTACACTTGTGTGATACGATAATCTGTAATGATCGAGAAGGTGCCCAATTAAAAATGCTTTAATCACAGTACATGACAAGGTTGTTTTAGTAAACTACAATTAATTATGAGACTATAATTATTGCTCAAACATATTTTCGTTAACTGAAATAAAAAAATATAATAAATGCAACAATACAATAAACTCAAACTAAAGAACAGTTGCTGAAAAACTAACTAAAATAAAATAATAATTTATATATATATTTCAGACTTAACATCAGTCAAGAGCAGGATTATATATAGAAACATTTCTAACTTAATGTGTTTTATATGGGCAGCACGGTGGCGCAGTGGATAGCACAATCGCCTCACAGCAAGAAGGTCCCTGGTTCGAGCCCCGCCTAGGTCAGTTGGCATTTCTGTGTGGAGTTTGCATGTTCTCCCCGTGTTCGCATGGGTTTCGCTCCGGGTGCTCCGGTTTCCCCCACAAGTCCAAAGACATGCACTATAGGTGAATTGTGTATGCTGAAATTGACCGTAGTGGATGTGTGTGAATGAGTGTGTATGGCTGTTTCCCAGTGATGGGTTGCAGCTGGAAGGGCATCCGCTGTGTAAAACATATGCTGGATAAGTTGGTGGTTCCTTCCGCTGTGGCAACCCCAGATTAATAAAGGGACTAAGTCGAAAAAAAAATGAATGAATGTGTTTTATATTTATATATAAAAATAAATATGTTTAATTTCATATACAGTACTGTATTCTCTTCTTTAATATGATGACGCATGTCTGGTCATCATTCTGTGTGGTTTCGAATTGAATGTTTGTTCATTTTTTTTGTTTTTATTATTACTAAGAGGTTTGCACAAGCGTTAATATAAACTTTGCAAACATTACACTGTGTTCTGGTTGACACTAGACGTCTTCCGTTCACACTGATAAACTAGAATTACTAAAACTAAAAGTGAAACTAAATAGAAATGTCTTTATAAAATAAAAAACTAAACTAAAACTAACTAAATTATTAATGAACCAAACAACAACTCGACTGAAATGTACAGTAAATGTAAAAACAGTATCAAAATATACACTCATTTTAAAATGCTAAACTATAATGACCTTGGTATACAGGTTAGCTGCATCAATGTATACTTTTAATACACTATAACTGTAGAACTGTGCAGTACTCTATATGCACCTTTCATAACATGACAACAATTATAAATTATGGATTGTTATAAACAATCATTTAGTACATTTAGGATATAACTATTGCGTACAGTATTGCGTATTGTGTCTGCAGTCCGGTTTACTACACTTAAATAAAGAAAGACACTGCAATACCGTGCAAATAGAGAGGTTACAGAAAGTGAAACTTTCCAGTGAAACTGAAGCTGCCGTTTAAATCACATCTACTTCATGTTTTTGGTCAGATCTTCTGTATTGTGTCGAGTGCTCCGCTATTACAGGTTAAATCCGTTATTTTTATAATAGCACATATAAACAACATGGCGAATCTGTTCTGTTGCTTCACTTCAGTCTGTGTTCATACTGTTCTGGTTGCTTTAGATGATGGTTGCATCAGTAGAGAAGTGTTTAAACAAACAACAGCGCCTATTACAACACATCAATCAAGAGAAGAATTGTGTACAGAAACATTTCTAAACATCCAATCACTCTCCCTAGGCTTGCAGTTCACACCCAAGAGGCCCCCTTGTACTCTACCTCCAAGGTCTCTGACCCAAGGGAGCTGCCCAAGAGCCAGCCTCTCTCCCTGGGCTTGCAGTTTGGGCCCCAGATGCTCCCCTGTACTTTACCTTCGAGGTATCTTACACCTGGGAGCTGCCCAGGGGCCAGCCACTCTCCCTGGGCTTGCATTTTGGGCCCCAGAGGGGTCCGTTGCCCTTCACCTCTAGGGTCTCTGACCCCAGGGAGCTGCCCATGGGGTAGCCTCTCTCCCCGGGCTTGCAGTTAGGGCTCCAGAGGCCTTCTTGTACTCTACCTCCAAGGTCTCTGACCCCAGGGAGCTGCCCAGGAGCCAACCACTCTCCCTAGGGTTGCAGTTCAGGCCCCAGAGGCCCCCTTGTACTCTACCTCCAGGGTCTCTGACCCCAGGGAGCTGCTCAGGGGCCAGCCTTTCTCCCTGGGCTTGCAGTTTAGGCCCCAGAGGCCCCCTTGTACTCTACCTCCAGGGTCTCTGACCCCAGGGAGCTGCCCAGGGGCCAACCACTCTCCCTAGGCTTGCAGTTCAGGCCCCAGAGGCCCCCTTGTACTTCATTCATTCATTTTCTTTTTGGCTTAGTCCCTTTATTAATCTGGGGTCACCACAGCGGAATAAACCGCCAACTTATTTAGCATTTGTTTTACGCAGCGGATGCCCCTCCAGCCGCAACCCATCTCTGGGAAACATCCATGGACACTCAAACACTACGGACAATTTAGCCTACTCAATTTATATCTTTGGACTGTGGCGGAAACCGGAGCACCCGGAGGAAACCCACGCGAATGCAGGGAGAACATGCAAACTCCACACAGAAACACCAACTGACCCAGCCGAGGCTCGAACCAGCGACCTTCTTGCTGTGAGGCGACAGCACTACCTACTGCGCCACTGTGTTTTATATTTTCTGATTATGCAAAATAAACAAAAAGTATGTTTAATTTCATATACAATACGCTCTTCTTTAATATGCTGATGTTTGTCTGAATTCATATGTTTTAGTTTTGTTGCATTTGTGTTGTTTTGAATTTAATGTTTATTCAAAACATCTTTTATGTTTTTACGCAAGAGCTTTGCACAAAAGGTAATGTAAACACTGCAAACTGTGTATTAGTTAACACTTGATGTGTTCTGTTCACTCGAATAAATTACTAAAAGTGAAACTAAATATGTTAAAATTACATAGAAACGTCTTCAGAAACTGAAACTAACAAAACTATTAATGAATTAAAACTAAACTGAAATCTGCAGCAAATTTAAAAATAGTATTGAAATAAAACCAAACTTAAAAATGCGAAACTGTAATAACATTGGTACAAAGATAAGCCTCATTAACGTTTACTCTTACTATAACCATAGAACTGTGCAGTATAATCACCTTCCATAACATAACAACAATTATAGATTATGGATTGTTATAAACAATCAATTAGGATACAATTAGGATATAAATAGCGTAGGATGTACAGTATTTACAATTGTAGTGAGGTTCAGGCTACTTGCAGAACCTTTAGTTTTAGGCTAAGTTTTAATGGAGAAAAGATACTACAATAGGCTACTGTGCAAATACAAATGTTGTTGAAACAGATGCCACTTTCCCGTGAAGCTGCCGTTTAAATCACATGTACTTCATGTTTTTGGTCAGCTCTTCTGTATGGTGTCGAGTGCTCCGCTATTACAGGTTAAAACCGTTATTTTTTATAATGGCGCATATTAACAAACATGGCGAGTCTGCTCTATCACTTCACTTCAGTCTGTGTTCGTGCTCATATTGTTTCTGATGGCTGTACGCCTACAATAAAACCTCATTCATAAAACACATCTGCAGATAAGCATGTTTAAACAAACAACAGCGCACATTAGCTGAAGTATCCCGCTAAACATGATGGTGTTTTTCGTTTCAACACTATATTTCTGCTTTTTTCTGTCCGCGCTGCGGTTGAGAAAAAATGAGGAAACAAATGAGGAACCAAAAAACCCCAAGTTTCAGCAAACTTCACTACTACTAGATAGGCTACACGAATGGTGTGATATCAACGTGCCACAAATTATAAAGCTGTTTAAATGAAACCGTGATTTAATAAAGACAATAGCTTACCTTTTAACGCGTCCGCCTTCTTTCAGTTTCGCTTTTGGACTCAAGCCTATTTATACTCCCTCTAGCGGCGCACAGAACTATCATCGTCACGTACTCAGAGATAACATCCACTCGAGAATTCATTCATTTGATATTTGCATTTATTATGTCAATACATGTAAATAAATATCGCTCTAGTACAACTTTTTATTATTATGGGAAAGTTTGATATACGTAAAAAATGGACAGGATCAAAGCCAAATTGTGTCCACTTCCTTCAAGAGACTAAGGAATAGTGCACAAGTTTGGAGAACATTGTTAATAAAAAAGCACAGAAGACTTGTACTATTTTTAAGGAATATAGGATTTTTAATTACTGAATGTTTTTTTATGTACACTCTGGCATATATTTTTGTATAATACTGTATAATTCTGTATTTGTTGTTATTAAATTATAAATAATAAAAATTAAAAATAATAAATCATTCAGGTTTTTTTTTATTCGTCTTAGTCCCTTATTTATCAGGGGTGGCCACAGTGGAATGAACCGCCAATTATTCCAGCATATGCTTTACAAAGAGGATGCCCTTCTAGCCGCAACCCAACACTAGGAAACCCAGTTGAGAATTATTAATGAAAATTAAAGTCTAAGTGAATAAATAAATAAATGGAAGAGCTGTTCAAATAAACTGAAAGCAATTTTCGATTAACCTAATAAGTGACTATTTAATAAATGACTTTTAATAGTTTTGTATTATTATACACAAATCCCTAATTTTAATGTCTATACAATTTTACTATTTTTGCTGAGTTTTAATCATAATTTCTTAATTTAAAAGCTATAAAACAAATACATTTTTAAAATGGAATCATTTTAAAATTTGGTTGTATTTGTGTGGTTTTGAATTGAATGTTTGTTCAATTTTTGTTATTATTACTAAGAGATTTGCACAAGCGTTAATATAAACTTTGCAAACATTACACTGTGTTCTGGTTGACACTAGACGTCTTCCGTTCACTCTGATAAACTACAATTACTAAAACTAAAAGTGAAACTAAATAGAAATGTCTTCATAAAATAAAAACTAAACTAAAACTAACTAAATTATTAATGAACCAAACAACAACTCGACTGCAAATGTACAGTAAATGTAAAAACAGTATCAAAATATAGACTCATTCTAAAAATGCTAAACTATAATATAACCTTGGTATACAGATAAGCTGCATCAATGTATAATTTTAATACACTAAAACTCTTAATACACTATAACAAGAACTTATTAAAAGCTATAAAACAAATCCATTTTTTTATTGTTAGCTGTTTTTAAATATAGTCATTGCTTTTAGTGTAGCTCTGCTATACTTAAGTAATTGTGTACATTTGTCAGATTATATTTAATTAATTATTTTAATTAACAATAATCACAGTGTTCAATGTTGGTACCTTCTAATCAATTTATGAGATTTTCTTATAAATTTTTGTTATAAAAATTGTACAAATGAAATTAATACAGATAATTTTGCCTCAACATTTGATTTTTTAAAAAGGTTGCATACCATGAAAAAAGATTTTCTTTAAATTTATGGCTTTATTACTATTGCTATTATCATAATCTTCATTATTTAAATAGTTATTATTATTATTTTTAACGTTGACAAATGTGAGTGATTCTGTTAAACAAAATGCTCAGTAATATATATGCATCACTCAGTGGTAAAAGTGTGTACATAATGTTATTGAGGTACTTAAATTGGCCTTGTATTGTGAAAAACAAAACTATATATATTTTTTTAAAGATTAAGTTATTATTATTTATTTAATAATGATAAATAAATTGAAATAAACACAGCCTAGTTAATGGGAACATGGTCAACATGGTCAACAGGATGTTTAAAACACTGCAATGGTGTTTGATATGGCATGCATTTACCCAATACTAACATGTCGCCACACTTCCTATTGTACTGGGTTGGACCCTGAACTGATGTTGTAACTAGTTTAGTTCCCCAAAAGGCTAAAACAAAAATAATTTCTTTTTTTCCCCTCCTGATTTTATTGAAATCTTATGTCTCACACTCACAGTCACACTGCAAATATTGGTTGCATATTTTGTGCATTGTATAATGTTTCTATGTTGTTTAATGCTTTGTTTCATAACTTATTGTCCTTGAGTATTAAGAAAGGATCATATGAATAGAGTGCATTAGTTTGTAGTGTGAAAGCCTCTGTTCATATTTGAGGGAAGAATGAAGACTTTAATCATACAATTAACAAACAACAAAACAAGTTTAGCAGCAGCCCCTTTAGATCAGTGTTTCTCAACCACGTTCCTGGAGGAGCACCAGCTCTGCACATTTCCCATGTCTCCTTAACCAAACACACCTGAGATCATCGTCATTAGCAGCGACTGAAAGAGCTTGTAATGGGTGTAAAAGGCAAAGGAGACATCCAAAACATGCAGTGCTGGTGGTCCACATGGAGTGTGGTTGAGAAGCACTGCTTTAGATGATTGTTACACAAAAATAAAACAGCACTGTAAATGTCCTGATCCTCTCTCATCCTTCACTTCTCATTAATATTCCCTCTATTCATTTAGCAGATGTTTTTATCCAAGCCACTTACAAATGAGGATTCACTTCTATTCTCCTTCAGGAGCTCCTCAGTGGGACTGATGTATAATGGGACACATTATGAAGTCACTACGCTGCACTCATAATAACATACTTTTAAAGCATTGCTTAAAAACTGAATGCAGTATGTTACAAGGTCTTTTAGTTTGCTTTCAATTTATAGGCTAACAAAGATCAACATAAGTTATGCAACTGAGTGAAAGAGAATCAACATATTTATCAAGCAGATTTGATATGGTCAGTTGGTACATCAGAAATATCTTACCATAAAACGAGAGACAGATTAAACAAAGAGTTGAAATATTTAAAGTTCCTTCTTTCATTTTTGCTTCTACTGTGCCTGTTGAAGGTGCACTTTGGTCTCTGTGTGTTTTGTAAAGTGTTTATGAAAAAAATAAATGAAGTGAATGGTTGAATTGGCATAAACATACAGGCTTTACATGCACTGTTGGAGTGTGTTTGTTTTATATATCCTGACTGTCTTCAGTTTCACTTCTTAGTCAGACAGGGTGTCTCTATCACAGTGTTTAAGGGTAAACAAACATCTCCCTCTAGCGTGACCAGTGCATCATGATCATAATCACCATCATCATCATCACCACCATCATCATTTTCTGAATGCAGTGTGACGGTTTGAACCCTAATCTTTACCTGACTTTATGTAATGTATCAATTTAAAATAAAATGTTCATTATACTAACACTATTAGTATTAATTACACTGATAGCACTTGAATAATCTTTCATGATCAAGAAATATCAATTCAAATTATTCCAAATCATCATTAGTTTAAATGAAAGTATTATTTAAGGGCAGCACGGTGGCGCAGTGGGTAGGACAATTTCCTCACAGCAAGAAGGTCGCTGGTTAAAGCCTCGGCTGGGTCAGTTGGTGTTTCTGTGTGCAGTTTGCATGTTCTTCCCATGTTGGCTTGGGTTTCCTCCGGGTGCTCCGGTTTCCCCCACAAGTCCAAAAACATGTGGGATAGATAAATTGGGTAGACCAAATTGTCCATAGAGTATGTGTGTGAATGAGTGTGTATGGGTGTTTCCCAGTGATGGGCTGCAGCTGGAAGGGCATCCGCTGTGTAAAACATATGCTGGATAAGTTAATTCCGCTGTGGCGACCCCAGGTTAACAAAGGGACTAAGCCGATAAGAAAATGAATGAATTAATTAATAATTTATTTAAGTATTACAGCATGATTTTTCCCAGATGTATTTTGTGCACTGTTTTTTAAACACATTAAACACATTTTAAACACACACACACTGCACTGAATTCAGAATTAGTAATAATACAAAAACTATGTCATGTCTAATCAGCTTGCCATGGCTCTTTGGTGTTTGGCAAATGTAAATTTTAGGCCCATTGAATAGCGTCCACAAAACAACCAAACAAATAATTATGTAGCTGTCACTGGACAGCCCTTTCACAGAAGCAGTGCTCGGCCACTCATATAGAGTATTCCTGGTGTCAGATACAGCACAGACTTGGCCCCCTTCCCGTCCAACCACCTGGACCATTGATATTTCAGTATTCTGAAGAATAATATGATTCTTCGGCTTCAGGCCATCAATTACTGCCTGTGTTCATGAATACAACATAGAGAAATTGAGTGTCATCACTTTTCTGATATTATGAATCCAATTTGCATGATAAAATTTTGTCATGAAGTGTGGAAATCCTACCGAATCAAATCCCTCCTCCACATTTGTCACATTTAGTGTGATCTGAGCTCTGGGTTCTGCAACAGCCTTCAGCAGGTTATAATCAAGTATAAGTGGTTTAGGATCACCTGGAAAGACAGAAATGGATAAAAGATAAATATATTTAAAAATCACCAAAAAAAAAAAAACACCTTTATTTAAAGAAATTGGCCTATTCAGAAAAAAAAACATATGTTCAGAATAATGAATCAAATATGACTATATTGATTTGCTTTCCACTATGTAGTGATGTAGGCATGTGGTGTAAAGTTGAGTAATGCTTAAATAGTTGTAATCTGTTGATATATCTGTATCACCTGAGCCACAGATGTGGTGATATTGGTCCCTCCTGCGCCTCCAACCACCATTCTCACTTTTTTGCTGTCCATGTCCAGTATTATTGTGGGACACATTGATGAAAGTGGCCTTTTACCTGGTCAAAAACAAGTAACAATTGATATGTCAAAATATTCATTTATACAGGCAGTTTTAATATTGTCACTCCTCAAATGTATTTTTCCTCACCTGGTTTAATTGCATTAGGTCCACTTTTCATTTCAGGACCGATGTAATCCGACATCTGATCATTAAATATAATGCCTGTTGAGCGTGACCTCACACCAGAACCGAAACTGTGAGAACACACACATACACACACAATTAAAAAGAGTAAAGGAATAATGCATCATAAACTAAAATAAAGCACATTACCATGGTTTTATCATGAACTCTACTTGGAAATTTGATCTATAATCTTTACTGGAATAACTTCTAAAGCCGTTTAAGCAAAAGTCAAAAACCAAAATGTGTGCCTGTTTGTGTGTGTCTGACTGTGTCTCCGTACCTTAGACGAACTGCCAGTCTCTGTTCAGGACCAATTGGTTCACGGAAATCAGTGGTGTTCTTTTTAATATGTGTTTCCAGTATCACTAGCAAAGTATGAAACTGAGCCATTGACATCCTAAAGTAAATGTTGAATGTGTCAGGATAATCCCGCAGCTCTTTGATAAGGAGGTAGATCTCTTTCCACTCTCCATGATCTAAGGATGGGATGGACCCGATATTTCCTTCTTTTTTGTTTTGTTAAGCAGGAAGAGGACAACAAAATAATCTTCAATACTCTAAGACTCCATTTTGTATTGTTTTGTGAATTATTTTGCAATTAATTAATAGGCATCAGACTCGGTGTGCACAGTTTGTGTATGTGATGTATCTCTTTTGGATTTGAATATGAAAAAAAATGCATACTAAAATTTCGGACTTTAGTGTGCAAAGACCTTTCAGTATAGTATTTGTTAGTGGTGACTTAAATATAGTGATGATGTACTGGCATAGCAGCATAAAATCATGTCTTGTTATGATTCATTTGCCAGCATACACAACAACTTTGGCAACGAGCTATGGATCAACAACCAAGGTTGCAACAGCAAGATTTAAATGGACATTAAATGTAAAGAGAAAGGTTTTGAAAAGTGAATGTGAATTTTACTGTAAGGCTAATGCTGGTCTCTTTGGCTGTTCTGCTCAGCGTGATGAGAGCAAAAATGTATAGACTGATCTTAGGTTTGTTAACCCCTGAAAACAACAGTGTATAAAATATTCCAGCAAAGAGTGGATATTTTAAACAAACAGTTCAGAATTAGATTCAGAAAGAGCTTTATTGCCAGGTATGTTTACACATACGAGGAATTTGTTTGGTGACGAAGCTTCTAAAGTTCAACAGAATTACAGAGAAAGAACAAAATAAACATATCAATGATATTAATAGTTCAGTGATGATGACCTAAGGTAAATCTATTAACGAGGTAATAATAATAATAATAATAAATCCGAGATGATGACCTAGGTAAACATATATTAATAAATCCGCAATGATGACCTGAGGTAAACATTAATGATATATATTATTAAATTTGTGACGATGACCGGAGGTAAACAAATATATATTATTAACAAATCAGCAATGATGACCATAGGTCAACATATTAATGATATTAATAAATAAGCGATGATGACCTGAGGTAAACATATTAATGATGTTAATACATCAGCGATGATGACCTAAGGTCAACATATTAATGATGTCAATACATCAGCGATGATGACCTGAGGTCAACATATTAATGATGTTAATAAATCAGCGATGATGACCTGAGGTCAACATATTAATGATGTTAATACATCAGCGATGATGACCTGAGGTAAACATATTAATTATGTTAATAAATCAGCGATGATGACCTGAGGTCAACATATTATTGATGTTAATACATCAGCGATGATGACCTGAGGTAAACATATTAATGATGTTAATACATCAGCGATGATGACCTGAGGTCAACATATTAATGATGTCAATACATCAGCGATGATGACCTGAGGTAAACATATTAATGATGTCAATACATCAGCGATGATGACCTGAGGTAAACATATTAATGATGTTAATACATCAGCGATGATGACCTGAGGTCAACATATTAATGATGTCAATACATCAGCGATGATGACCTGAGGTAAACATATTAATTATGTTAATACATCAGCGATAATGACCTGAGATCAACATATTAATGATGTCAATACATCAGCGATGATGACCTGAGGTCAACATATTAATGATGTTAATAAATCAGCCATGATGACCTGAGGTCAACATATTAATGATGTTAATACATCAGCGATGATGACCTGAGGTAAACATATTAATGATGTTAATACACCAGCGATGATGACCTGAGGTCAACATAATATTGATGTTAATACATCAGCGATGATGACCTGAGGTCAACATATTAATGATGTCAATACATCAGCGATGATGACCTGAGGTCAACATATTAATGATGTCAATACATCAGCGATGATGACCTGAGGTCAACATATTAATGATGTTAATAAATCAGCAATGACTTGAGGTCAACATATTAATGATGTCAATACATCAGCGATGATGACCTGAGATCAACATATTAATGATGCTAATAAATCAGCAATGACGACCTGACATCAACATATTAATGATGTCAATACATCAGCGATGACGACCTGAGGTCAACATATTAATGATGTTAATAAATCAGCGATGATGACCTGAGGTCAACATATTAATGATGTTAATAAATCAGCTATGATGACCTGAGGTAAACATATTAATGATGTTAATACATCAGCGATGATGACCTGAGGTAAACATATTAATGATATTAAGAAATCGGCGATGATGACCAGAGGTCAACATAATAATGATGTTAATAAATCAGCGATGGTGACCTGAGGTCAACATATTAATGATGTTAATACATCAGCGATGATGACCTGAGGTGAACATATTAATGATGGTAATAACTCAGCGATGATGACCTGAGGTTAACATATTAATGATGTTAATAAATCAGCGATGATGACCTGAGGTCAACATATTAATGATGTTAATAAATCAGTGATGATGACCTGAGGTCAACATATTAATGATGTTAATACATCAGCGATGATGACCTGAGGTTAACATATTAATGATGTTAATAAATCAGCGATGATGACCTGAGATCAACATATTAATGATGTTAATAGATCAGTGATGATGACCTGAGGTCAACATATTAATGATGTTAATATATCAGCGATGATGACCTGAGGTCAATATATTAATGATGTTTTTACATCAGCGATGATGACCTGAGGTCAACATATTAATGATGTTAATACATCAGCGATGATGACCTGAGGTCAACATATTAATGATGTTAATACACCAGCGATGATGAGCTGAGGTCAACATAATATTGATGTTAATAAATCAGCGATGATGACCTGAGGTCAACATAATAATGATGTTATTACATCAGCGATGATGACCTGAGGTCAACATATTAATGATGTTAATTATAGGTGGGCATAAATTAATTTTTTTAATCTAGATTAATCTAGATTAATTTCAAAATTAATCTAGATTAAAATGGCTCATTTGAATTCTGCCGAAGGCATTCAGAATATGTGTGCTACCCAAATAATAAGTCTTTGAGAAGGGGTTTCTCAAGCCAGGTGATGCATTAGACCAGGGGCTCATCTCCTGTTTCCAAAATGCATCACAAACTGCTTGAGAAACTGTTCTACTATGATAATTGGTGATGAAAATAAATTATGTTCAATAAGATGTACTTGTGTTTACTAACTGTTTATTCAGTTAAACATGAATGTTGAACTGTAGGCCTACATAAGCTCGAAACAGCGATTTCATACTTACTTTTGATGTACGTACATACAGAAAATGCTGCTTGGCAAAGGCAAGTTCACAGAGCCCTGACGGTGTGTCAAGCATTGAGTATAATTACATGGGCAACACTACTTTAATACGATTTTAATATGATTAAAGCAATACTCTGATTAAGAGTCTACCATGTAAACAGCAATTTTTGATTACTTAATGCGACTAAAGTCATAACTGAACTAAACAGAAATGGAATTGAGACGTGGAGTGTGCAGATATTAGTGGCAATACTGACAAACTATTCCCGTCATGTACGACTTTTCGCCATATTTTCCGACAAGATCCACACAGGCAGCTGTCAGTAAAGGACCGCACAGACACACAGACGCACACACAAACACACACACATCGCGAAATGCGGAAGTTTTTTTCTTCTCATTTGGCGTGCATTATTAATTCCATAACACTCTCACCTGTCCTTACTCATTTATTTGCGTCTAATACCCCAGTTTGTCACGAAGGCATGAATTAAATGTTCGTGAGTTAAAGTAAAACTGCTGAACTGCAGTTAGAGTCAGGCATCCTGCTGATTTGATTCAGATGGGCACTTCTTTCCCAGAAAAAGCTCACCGGTCAGGTATACATCCGCGCTAAACTATCAAGGTGAAAGTCATCATAGCTTGCGTAGAATAGACCCAGCTCCCACCCAACTAAGAGAATAGATTAACGCCGATATTTTTTTATCGCGCGATAAGAGTCTCGCGTTAACGCAGCACGTTAACGCCGATAACGGCCCAGCACTAATGTTAATACATCAGCGATGATGACCTGAGGTCAACATATTAATGATATTAATACATCAGCGATGATGACCTGAGGTAAACATATTAATGATATTAATACATCAGCGATGATGACCTGAGGTCAACATATTAATGATGTTAATACATGAGCGATGATGACCTGAGGTCAACATATTAATGATGTCAATACATCAGTGATGATGACCTGAGGTCAACATATTAATGATGTTAATACATGAGCGATGATGACCTGAGGTCAACATATTAATGATGTCAATACATCAGTGATGATGACCTGAGGTCAACATATTAATGATGTTAATAAATCAGCAATGACTTGAGGGCAACATATTAATGATGTCAATACATCAGCGATGATGACCTGAAGTCAACATATTAATGATGTCAATACATCAGCGATGATGACCTGAGGTCAAAATATTAATGATGCTAATAAATTAGGCATGGGCCGGTATAAGATTCTGACGGTATGATAACCTTGGATAAAAATATCACGGTTTCACGGTATCACGGTATTGTGATTACTGCTCTAAAATATATTCTTTTTAAATGTCTGGGTAAAAAACTAAAAGTTTTTTTCCCCTTTGAACACAATATATTTTATTTTGAGAAACATTTATAATATTTTGGAGCAGTAAACGTGCCAGGCTAAATAATGAAAATGAATCATTGACTTCTGCTGTCTTCATTAGTTTCAAAAACACAAATTTAAAATGGCATCTTTGGATATCTTTTCTGCTGGAGATGCTGTTGTTAAAAAAAATGTAAATAAAAAAAATCTTACACGTACCTTAGAAACGGTATTAGAGAAAATTTTGACGGTATGATAACCTTGACTTTTCCAAACCGCGGTATACCTTGAAAACGGTTATCGTCCCATGCCTATAATAAATCAGCAATGACGACCTGACATCAACATATTAATGATGTCAATAAATCAGCGATGATGACCTGAGGTAAACATATTAATGATGTTAATAAATCAGCGATGATGACCTGAGGTAAACATATTAATGATATTAAGAAATCAGCGATGATGACCAGAGGTCAACATAATAATGATGTTAATAAATCAGCGATGGTGACCTGAGGTCAACATATTAATGATGTTAATACATCAGCGATGATGACCTGAGGTGAACATAATAATGATGGTAATAAATCAGCGATGATGACCTGATGTTAACATATTAATGATGTTAATAAATCAGTGATGATGACCTAAGATCAACATATTAATGATGTTAATAAATCAGTGATGATGACCTGAGATCAACATATTAATGATGTTAATACATCAGCGATGATGACCTGAAGTCAACATATTAATGATGTTAATAAATCAGCGATGATGACCTGAGATCAACATATTAAGGATGTTAATAAATCAGCGATGATGACCTGAGATCAACATATTAATGATGTTAATAAATCAGCGATGATAACCTGAGGTCAACATTTTAATGATGTTAATAAATCAGCGATGATGACCTGAGCTAAACATATTAATGATGTATTTACATCAGCGATGATGACCTGAGGTAAACATATTAATGATGTTTTTACATCAGCGATGATGACCTGAGGTCAACATATTAATGATGTTAATCCCAGATAGCAGGTAGTAATCGGCCCGAGCTCGGCTGCCCTTCGGCGCCTCCGGCTCTGACTTGGCATCGGCGAGTGTTATCTGGGCCGTAAGAATTAAAGACATCACTACATTTGTAAAGACTTTATGCAGCTAGAAAGTAAAGATCAACTAGAGAATATCAGCAGTATCTAACCCACTGTTGTATTTACACAAGTTGTATAAGCTACAGGTTGATTTACACTAATTCATTATTTTTCTTTTTTAGCACCACTGTCTGAAGTGTTAAAATCACAAGACGACATAAAGCAGCAACTGGTCTTGATTCTCAAAAATCTGCAAAACCAAAACAGACATGATGAAATTCCAGATGTAAGCACATTTGACCTTCCTTTGTCCAGTTTGATTTGGAAAAGCTTGAAAATCAACTAAAGGACCAGCCCGAACAAATGAAGAAAATGGTAAGTTCAAGCTCTTGCTTCTTTCAAAGTGTTTTAAGTTTATTTATTTGATTTTTTGCTTCGTAGGTAGCCTACTTAGGAATTATTGGTGTTTTCCACTAAGGAAGCAGTTTGGCGTATCCTGGGAAAGCTTTTTCTCATGTTTTGCTGTTTGTGCAATTTATTCAAATTATTCTTTTAAGTTTATTTAAAAATTAAGTTTAAGTCTTTATACACCTGCAGTTTTATGTTCATATTTTTTTTTTTTGCTTTATTGTTATTATTATTTTAATGTTTATTAATAATGTTTCGAGACTAATTCAGAATTCGGCAGTTCTTTTTACAACTTTGACTTGTATATTTTACATATTGTCATAGTATTTGTAAGATGTTTCTTGCTATATCTTAAGTTGGTTTCTATATTCAAGTTTATATAAAATTTAGCTGTTTTAAGATGTGTCTTGTACAATTTTTTTAATTCAAATTTGTTGGGAAAACAGGGTTGTTTTGAAAACTTTTGTGTATGTGTGCAATTTCAGATATTTTTTTTTTATATAAATCTTCCTGTGTATTGTGCAGTTTTATTGTTGTTTTTCTTGTGCACTACAAAATAATTTATTAAATTTGAGTATTATTTGTTTCTTGCAATCAATAAACTTTTATGATTTATTTATTTTGTCCTTTTTTTTGATTATTTGCGTTATAGGATATATATGCTGTTTTCATTTTATTTAAAGGTTAAACGCAGTGCCTACACTTTTTGTTTACATAGCCTGCGTTTGCTGTTATATCAACTCAAATGGTTGTAATACCATGTATCAAGTACTAATGTAATACCGAAAGGTTTTATATCAAGGTATATGAAGACTTAGTCGTGCCAGCTCCGGGCCGCAGTGCACATTACTCACGGGCCGATTCCGTATATATATAAATTAGAGGTGGGCATAGATTAATTTTTTTAATCTAGATTAATCTAGATTAATTTCGAAATTAATCTAGATTAATCTAGATTAAAATGGCTCAATTGAATTCTGCCGAAAGTATTCAGAATATGTGTGTTACCCAAATAATAAGTCTTTGAGAACGGGTTTCTCACGCCGGGTGTCGCATTAGACCAGGGTCTCATCTCCAAAATGTTTCCAAAATGCATCACAAACTGCTTGAGAAACGATTCTACTATGAAAATTGGTGATGAAAATAAAAGATGTTCAATAAGATGTACTTGTGTTTACTAACTGTTTATTCAGTTAAACATGAATTTTGAACTGTAGGTCTACATAAGCTCCAAACAGCGAATTCTGATGAGCTTAATCTGACTAAAGTCATCACTGAAATGGAATTAAGACGTGGAGTATGCAGATATTAGTGGCATTATTGAAGTAAACACCGCGGTCTTTAGGACCTTTCGCCATATTTTCCGACAAGGTCCACACGCGGCTGTCAGAAAGGACGGCACACACACATACACAAACACACACACACATCGTGAAATGCGGAAGATTTTTTTCTTACCATTTGGCATGCGTCATTAAATTCCATAACTCTCTCACCTGTCCTTACTCCGTATTTGCGTCTAATACCCCAGTTTGTCACGAAGGAATAAATGAAAAGTGAAACTGCAGTTAGAGCCTCTGCTGATTTGATTCAAAAGAGCAGACGGCTCACCAGTCAGGTATACATCCGCGGTAATATATCAAGGTGAAAGTCATCATAGCTTGCGTAGAATAGACACAGCTCCCAACCCAACTTTGAGAATAGATTAACGGCGATATTTTTTTTTTAACGTGCGATAAGAGTCTCGCGTTAACGCAGCACGTTAACGCCGTTAACGGCCCAGCACTAATATAAATACACTTAGACCACTTAATTTAATGATGTGAAGAGACTTTCAACCTGCATAACAAAAATAGTTTATAACGACAGTTACCTATTTCAAGATTTGTCTTAAAACTGAGTGGGAGCTAAACATTATCTAGAGAGCTTTATTGTTCCGACTCTAAATACAGTAGCTTAAACTGGGTGTTTTAGATTACTTACTAGTTATTAATGCTGCTGGTCACTGCCACTGCACTGCCGTCTTCAGCAATGACAGACAGATGAGATGTACCGTGGTCATCAGGTATAATTTTAATGACTTGGTCATCATAGCTGGTTTGTTTGATGTCATCTTTAATCTTACTCCTGATCCCGTCCGCAAAGATGTCTGAGGTCATGTTTTTAACAAACTGTGAAACAAAATTAGCAAAATATGTAAATATAGGAACAGTGAAACAGAGAAAATCAGAACAGGACAAACAATGTCAGGGCTAATCCACAAAGAGTAATCCAGGCAAATGTCAGGGCAGACAGCAAACAATGAACCATCCCAATAATGCAGAAGAAGTACATGCTAAGAATTGTCTGTATCAAAACAATCCTCACCAAGGTTTGTGAGCAAATGTGGTGCTTAAGTAATTTGCATAATTGTTGAATAGTGCAGCTGTGATAATCAATGAATTAGTTTAGGACAATAAAACAGATGTGGAACTTGTAAATTAAACCAACCATGGAAACAAAACAAAAGAAGCTGTGTCAATCAGAACTGGGGTTCGTTCTTCGTACATGGATTACTCAATTAGCTTTGGTTATTTACAATTACCAAATTGACACCAAAATGACACCATCCACGATCGTTTCGTTCTTTAAAACTCTTTCGAGAGTTGTTGTCATAGCAACAGGTCAGGTAGCTCAAACCTGCTCGGAAGCAGCTTCAAGAGTTCACACTTAGCTGATGATTGATTATAAAGCTTGTTTGGCATGCTGTCCCGGGAGAGAGCACTGAGCTCAGAATCAAGCCCGGAGCTCCCTCCCATTTGCAAGACGAGAGGGGAGTTTGAGATGAGGTATATCTCGAGAACTCCCCTGCTGTAGTAGCTAGTGATTGCTCTTAAGAGATAACTACTTACTAGGAGCATGTCTATGGTGCCGATTTGGATTAGTCATTAAATTGCATGTTTTTGGACGGTAGGGGGACACCGGGGGAAACCCACATGAGCACGAGGAGAACGCGTAAACTCCGCACAGAAATGTCGGATGGCTTGGTAAGAACTAGATCCTGTGATGTTCTTGCTGTGAGGCAACAGTGCTAACTACGCCCACCATGCCACTCATCTAGGAAAAGAGGAGGAGTAGGGATGGAAAGGGGGATTCGTTTTGACAGCTGATATGCCAGTGATTAGATGCTTCGCAAAAGTTGCAGACACCTTTACCAATATCAATTGATGCAAAAATAATTTAAGCCAATATAAGTTATTCCTAACACCTATTAAGTAACTATAATAAAGAAAATCCGCTCTAAATCTAAAACTAAATAAATTGCTAAATGAAAGTGTAAAGCCTGCAGCCCACAAAAAAATGTGTATAGTTATTGTGTATCATATTTAACAAATGGTTTACTACGAATTTTATGTAATTTTGCGCACATGGATAATTGAATATTAATCAGATGATGTCATTACGCTGCTGTGCCATCAGCCAATCATTGCATTGCTGATCATTATTTTAAGGATCGATAGATCTGTCCTTCACAACACACTCAGATCTCAGATCAGTTCATCCAGACATTTTAATCTTGTTCACGAACTTGTTTGAAGAACTAAATTAGCCAGAGATCAGTTATCAAGATTAAAAGATCCAGGATCTGCCAAATCATCTTAGATCATTTAGGCGAGGTACGAAAAACGGACCCCTGGTCAAGAGAAAACAATTTGAAGTCCATAGCTCTATAACAATTGTGTTATATTCTGGTATCACACTGAATCAAATTTGGGCATCAACTGGGTGTCAACACTAAGCTGGTTTAAGATTAGATTTAATCATGTCAGATGTCTCTGATAGATCTGGTCAATCTTTCAGACTTAAGTGTCACCTTTTATATCACCTTTGATTAAATGTGTGTTAGGAAGCATTATAAGTAAATAATAATATTACAACATAATCAGAGAAAGACAAGAAACATGATTGGCAGAGGACTGTACTATTTGACAGGCCATTTCCTAAATGCCAACAACAATGTGAAAACACTCTGAGTCAATCTAAATCTCTTTAAATCTCATAAAAACTCCCCACCACAAAGAAATCCATATAGTTGAACTCACCTCAGTGATGTCTTCATAAAGTGGGTCTGCCAGTTTACCCTTCTGAGCATTAGCAAAGCGGAAAGCCTCTATGATGCGATGATAGGTCAAAGTCTTATTCTCTGTTGTGGACACACTTTTGTTTGAGAGGTTGAAACCTGAAGAATCTGAAATCAAATGTTTAATTAGTATCTAAATGAATTAATAACTTAAAAGGGTGGTCCACTACGATATAATATTTTAAACTTTAGTTGAAGTGTAATTTAGCTATGTGGACATAAACAGCATGAATCTGAATGTAAGATGCTCAAAGTTAAATGCTAAGGGAGACATTGGCTTTTACAGAGATATCTTAGCAAAGCCTACAGAGAACAAATTTGGGGACTACAAAAAAACACAACCAGGTTACTGAGATCATAAACCCTTCAGGTTGTGCGCATTCACCATGCACACACACCCCACACAGCGAAGGGGCGTGGCCAGAGGCACTGTAATGTTATAGCAGAGTAAGCTAAAATGCCATCCAAACGCTGCTATTTCCACAGAGCTCATTCTGTTTCAGTATTTGGGCTTCCAAAGGACACGACACAAAGAGAGAAGTGCTTACAGTTTAATTTTAATAATGTTCCATGTATTATAAAAATAAGATTTAGCTCTCTATCATTTGACAAAGGACAGCTTCTAGAATCTCTCCCAGTTCAGTGCTGGATTCAGCTAAAAACTCTTGAAAGAAGGAGCAGCTCTAACAAGCAGCCGCTGTGGATTGTGAGCCACAACCTGTAAGTAATTTTATTTTGTTAACATTTATCTATTACATGCACAGTGTCGGCGACGCTGTGGCGCAGTAGGTAGTGCTGTCGCCTCACAGCAAAAAGGTCGCTGGGTTGCAGGTTCAAGCCTCGGCTGGGTCAGTTGACGTTTCTGTGTGGGGTTTGCATGTTCTCCCTGCGTTCGCGTGGGGTTTCCTCCGGGTGCTCCGGTTTCCCCCACAGCGGTACAGGTGAATTGGGTAGGCTAAATTGTCCGTAGTGTAGGAGTGTGTGATGTTTCCCAGAGATGGGTTGCGGCTGGAAGGGCATCCGCTGCATAAAAATGTGCTGGATAAGTTGGCGGTTCATTCTGCTGTGGCGACCCCGTAATAATAAAGGGACTAAGCCGACAAGAAAATTAATGAATGAATGCACAGTGTCTAGCGTTAATGCCATGTTGTAGCAAGGATGTAAACAACAGGAAATGCTGTTTGGCACCGCTACCAATTTAGCTACAATTCATATTTATCCATCAAACGACTGTGAATACCCTCAGTCTCTCAATGCGGACGCTTTCCCTGTGTTCTACATCTCAGATAATGAACTAACAAAATAAATGTGATTGTTTCATATTACACAAGTTTATTCCTAATATATGTGAAAGACATGTAACGTGTTGAGTTAGCCCTACTGAAAAAAAGAGCTTAAACCAGTCTAAGCTGGTTGGCTGGTTTTAGCTGCTCAACCAACCTGGTTTTAGAGGGGTTTTGGCTATTTCCAGGCTGGTTTCTAGCCATTTCCACCCTGGTCTTAGCTAAGGCAAAGTACTTTTTACAAAATGCAATGAAGTAAATGTGATTTGCTACTACCTGCTGTACCCTTGCCCAGGAGTATTTTCATTATCAGAGCGAGCACGGGTCCACCAAATGGAGCAGTTGGAGCATGAAATATGTATTTCCCCACTGTAAAGTTTAATGCATACTTTTGCAGATCTGGCTTATAACCCTTAAGGTCTTCACGTGTGATATTTCCTCCTGTGTTTTCAGAAACAAGTTGTTAGCAGATTTGCATTCTTTAAACACATGAGTTCAGTAAAAACTCAAATTTGGCAATAGAGTAAGTTTAAATATGAAATAACCGGCAGCTGTGATTTCATCCAGTATACTCTGAGTCAATGAGCCATCGTAAAATGCATCTGGTCCTTCTTCTGCTACTTTCCTGTAGGTTTCAGCTAGTTTGGGAAATCTGATAATATCGTTTTGCTTCAAGAGGTTATTGTTTGAGTCACAAAACACTTCACTGAAAAAAGAGAAAGACAAGAGCAGAATCAAGAGGATGTTATAATTATTACACATATAATTTGCATATAATGTTATGATAGTATCAGGAACGAAGATTGTTGGGCATTTTTTACATTAATCTGTGGCCAAAACTTACTCCATTTCTATTCTGCCATACTCATACTCTATGTTTGTGTGGTACATAAAGATTCTCACCGCAATGCTATATTGTTCCGAATTTTCATTTCTTCCTTATTGATGGTATTGGCCAGGGCTTTGCCAATCTTAAACCCCTCTGATGCCAGCTGTATACTGGGCTGAAACAGCTCTTTCCATGGCAGTCTCCCGTACCTTTCATGTGCCATTTTATAACCACGCAGTTCTCCTGGTACAGCTATTAATAACCCTGACATTCAGGACAAAAACAAGAAGAAGATTAAGTCATTAAAGGGCTACCATAGCAGGAAGTCATGAGAAAGATTCAATTTGCTGTTGTTTGTTTGTATTTATCAACAACAGGCTCTGTGTGGACTATTGTGCTTATTGAATCTGTGTAAAGTCATAGCGAAGGCTCAACTTGTACATGTGTTTATTAATATTAATAAACATTATATTAATATTGTAATATGTAATATTAATATTATGGTTCTTCTGAGTGTGCCAGTTTAGGTTCAGTTCAAAACACAAAATTAGATTTTTTTATTATAATGTGTTAAAAAGTGTCATTTTGGGGGCGTGTACACAGGTCGTTGTTTTAGGGGCGTGTTGCTTCACATGAAAATTAGTTTCGACTTCCAGCCCAACTTAACAAGGAGGCGGAGGCAAGAGCTCCCCCGCATTGTGTATGGCTACAGACAGGCAGACAGAGAGAAGCAACATGAGTGAGAGGACCAGCATTCAGCTGTACATGCACGACTCGGACACAGACCAAGCAGAGACTACAAAATCATTTGTGTTTTTGTATAGTTTTACAGACAACTGTGTGCTAGTTTAAAGCTCAGAGCTTGTAGCCTACACCGAGACACCAAGCACACTGAATTAATTTGACTGAAGGGCATCACACACCGGATGCACTGCGATGCGGCGCGCACATGACCATTGAAAGTATCACACACTTGCGGCACTGGTGTGTGTCACCTGATAGAAACTTATGTTTCGATTTCAGAAATGCATGCCGCTGCGTGGCGCAATGCTGCTTGTCGCCGAGCGGCGCTTCTGGTGTACGACCTGCTTGAGGCTATAACTAAAGGGCATCATACACCGGATGCGCAGCTCAGAGCCATAACATGGCATACCAGACGCGCACATTCACATGTTATTTAAAATGAAACTATTCAGATAACACTCTGTGGCGAGGCAGAAATATGCAGTGTCCTGAGCAGGGCCAGTGCATCCAGAGAGGCGACCTAGGCGGCAGAATAGTGAGCGAACCCCCCGAACTTTCATCCGCATTATTTCCAATGGAGGGACGCGCACGTTAGGCAACGCGCTCGCACTTTCCAGCTGCACCTAGTTAAGATGACAGGGAGCTTCTGTAAAAGCTGAAAATGCAAACCGCTGAAGTTTAAGGAAGACGCAATGAAAAGTACACATGTATGCAAACCCACCAAAACTCACAAGACTGGCGGCAAGGAGAGCGATAACATGGTGAATAATGAGCCCAATGAGCCTTACATGATCTAAAAATAGAGCAAGGGTGTTTCTTTGGTGACATCGCTTTGACTCACACGCTGAAAATGGCGGACGTGAAACAACATACTGAGCATATGGAAATGCGCACCTGTCAATCAATATTGGTGGGCGGGGGGACCGCACTCCTACGGTCAAGTTGTGGTCGATCTCAAAACCGCTCCAATTGGTCCACCGTTTTTATGTTGTTAAATTGAAAAAAAAGGACTGAGTGTGTTTATATCACCCCAATATGACGGTCTATACACTACACCTACACATATGTCTGTCCAAACAGCTTGAAAAGTAGATTTTTCACCATAGGCGCCCTTTAATAGTGGTTTTTACCTGGTTTCGTTTTTTGGGGATTATTGTCATACATGTCTGCTGTAGCACTCATTGGGGCAGTCTCTCGAGCATTAATTATCTCCACTGTTCCTGTGGATGAAGACATCAAACTTTAAGTTTTCATTTACCACAATGGGGTGCTGGTCTCACCCATAGTCCACAGATTAATTACTGTAGGTTATTGTGATTACTGGATCAGCACCTTTTTATGTACTGGATCAGTTTTACTGTCTAAGCAGCAAAGTCTTATCTAGCCTAGCCATAACCTACCTGTAACATCAATAGGTTGGTAAATGGGATGTCTGCTTTTGAATAAACTTTTCATAAAACTTTGAAATCTTTAGAAATATTTGTTCACTCAGATCATCTCCCAGTGGTGACACGGTGAACAGCATTTAACCTGACCACAGATCAGTTTTACTGGTTTGTAAACATTTTTATATTTTTATGTTAAAATATCATTAAAAGTAAAATAGTAGTTAATAGTTTCTTATTGGCATTTTTAGCAGAATCAGCCATGGAACACACAATATAAGCCTTGAAAACTCATAAATCACAGCCATATCACCCTGCAGCCCAAGAGCGATTACTCACTGAAGCGAAGGAGGGCTGAGCCTAGTCAGTACCTGGATGTGAGACCACATGGGAAAACTAGGTTGCTGTTGGAAATGGTGTTAGTGAGGGCAGCAGGGGGCGCTCAACCTGTGGTCTGTGTGAGTCCTAATGCTCCAGTATTGAGACGTTAAACCGAGGTCCTGACTCTCTGTGGTCATTATATCTGGTAAACAGTAGGGGTGTAACTCCAGTGTCCTGGACAAATTCCCTCCATTGGCCCTTACTGATCATGCCCTTAATGATGTTAGATGATACACTAAGTGTATTTTAATAGGTTATACTTTTAATTAAACATTTCCAATGTGTTTGAAAAACCATTTTAATTTCATCAACATCGTTTTAACCAGCAGGTGTCCCTTTCATGTGGTGAATAATTTTTTTAAGCAATTAGATTGACTGATTCGAATCTTTGAAAAGCTTAATTTCTCCCATCACTACTGGTAAAGGTATGTACATACTACAATTCATTCCTATCATTAACCCTGAAACACAGTTCATGATTAGCAATTATACAGAGAAATGCTGGATGATGTTCACATTCACTAGGTCAAAGGTTTTGCATGCTTCTGAATTAGTTGCTCATTAAGCCCTGAACTTAAATCTCCTTGTCCAAGTTGCACATGTTTTTGGGGCCGGTTCAAAATCAGTAGAGTAGGGAAGCCCAGCCTATAGTTACCAAAAATGCTGTATATGTATCTCTGTCCCCTTCTTATAACCTCAGGGTGCTTCAGAGAATCGGCTTCTTAGTTTTGTGCAGTATTAGTGACATTTCTTTAAAACAAAGACTGAAAACAAACTGCATACTCTAAAGCTCTCTCAATTTTCCTTAACTTTTTATTATATTTTACATAAGAGTCATCAGTGCACAATGTGCTTTAAAATATATGTATTAATAGGATGTTAAGATTGCACCTAAAACAAGAAATGATGGCATTGTAGTGGAAGTCTGGTTGGGTTTCTCCAAGCCATCCTACCTTTTGATGCACTGTATATGGTGAACACGCCTCCTCCGCCGATCCCCATATTCTGTGGGTTAATCACAGTCCCACACAGAAGTGCAGCGATAGCAGCATCCACTGCTGAACCATTGCGCTCCAGAATGTCCCTGCAAAGACAGAGAGTGACATCCCTACTCTCCAATTGTTTTCCCCTTAAAATACTCATTTGGTCATGCATATAGTATGAGTTAGGGCTGGGCGGTTTTTCCGATTTTTTCGATTAATTCGAATTTACGTTTTAAGACGATTTTATTTTTTACAAAATCGAGGAATCGCGGTTTTTTAATAAAAATATTAAAGCCGCTTTTCCACTATTGTGCCAAACCGTTCTAAACTGTTAGACAACCGTGCTGAATTGTGCTGATTCTGTGTGTTGACGTCGCGGCTCTGTTGATGTGCTGCCACAGCTGGTAGCGGAAGCGCGCCAGGGCGGACCGGCCTTTGGGAACACCAGGACATTTTCCCGCTAGAGCAACAAGCGCCCCGCAGTCAGCCAGCCAGCTTCGCGAATGATTCCATGCGCGTCATGCTGTTGTTCGCGTCCCGCAGCCGTCTGTGTCTCCCGCGCGAGCTGCGAGACGGGGACCCGCGCTCCACCTGAAGGACGGTTATGGCGTGTTGTAAATGTCGGTCACCGCAGAAAGTCAAATCTTTCTTTAATTTGGACTTTTGCTTGAATTACGGAGTGGCACAGTAGCTGTCAAGGTACTGTATGAATTAAATCATAACCCATATGTGCACCAATAAACAAGTAAAATGAATGAATGAATAAAATAAATATGGATTCTTAAATGTCGGCAGTTTTTACTCCAAAAAATATATAATACGTATCGACAAATGTTTTATAAAAATAAAGCAATTTCCAACATTTCAGCTATAGGCCATTATACGATTCAGTTAAATATAAGATAGACCTTTAAATGTATATAGATATGTAACAGGTTTCTGTGGGTTTTTTTTTTCACGGTGATCTTTAATATACACTGGGTGGTGTATATTTTCTAAAACGTCAAGCAGGAGTTTGTCTATAGCTCGTTAGTTATTTATGAAGACAAAAAATAATTAAAATAACAAAAATAAAACTAAAAAATTACAAAGATAAATGAGCAGCATTCTGCTAAATATAGTCCTTTATATCCTGATATGCTGTGTTGTTTCATTCGTTTTTTTATATTTAACTTGATGCATTCGTTATTTAATATTTAAATACAAAATCGTTTAAATGGTTATATTTTACCATCAAAATGTAGTATATTTTATATCATTACCATTTTTTGATATAAAACCGCTGTTATTTTATTGATTGTTATGAAATAATTTAAGTGCTATATTTTTTATTAGTGAAAGTGCCCGCTCACTTTGACAAGGCCTGTCTAAATATATATTTCTGCCATGCCACTAATACAGATAAACTATTGTTGCATTATCATTGTTTATTTTTCTGTTATGTACAGAGATTTGAATATTTATTTCCCCTCCAATCATTTTTAATCTTCAAGTTACATTTTGGTCATTTTCTCTCCAAATAAAATTTGCCCAAAGCTGCACAACATATGACCTGCTGTGACTTCTATTGTAGCTATGTTTAGCATCCCTATATGAGAGAGTGCCATAACCGCGTTTAGCCACACTATTGCTTTTCTTTTACAAGTGAGCATGAAAAAAACTAGTTTCAGCATTTATTTAAATTTAAATGAACAAGGTAAGCTGGTAAGGTAGTTACACAGTAAAAAAAAAAAAAAAATAAATAAATAAAAAATCGAAATCGAAATCGTGAATCGGTCAAACTTTATGAAAAAAAAAGAGATTTTTTTTTTTTGCCATATCGCCCAGCCCTAGTATGAGTAAAGCTAAACTGGCAGCAGCATAATAAACGTCTTTAGTACAGCATAACTAATTATACTTAAATTATGCAAATACATTTTCTTGCTTGCAAAAATAAAAAATGCTATGAATAACTGGTTTTCTAATAAGGAATGCATTTTACGAGGTGTGGTTTTTGTTGTTGTTGTGATTTTTTTTTGTTTAGTTTTTTTGGCCTAGGTAGTTCAAACCTTAATATTCATGTTAAAATTATGCTCTCCAGGAGTGTATAATGGTCATGTTACTACCCACCTTTGGTTATAAGAAGTTACGAAAATTAGCCATTAAGCCCGTCACTGGAGGCTTATTTCCACTAAGACCTTCCTGGTTGCTTATTACACATAGGAACCCAATAGTTCTAAAAATTTGAGGGTTGCAGAATTATCACTGCTCACATAATGAATTCCATAGGCTACATGTGGAAACATGAATGTAGAGGCTCTTTAAAATCATACCTTCCAATATCTGAGCAGGTGTCTGAATCTGCTGCCACTGCTGCTTTAGCATAGCATTTTCCAATGGGTGCTACATTGGGTGTAGTGGGTGTCACAGTGGATATAGAGTGTGGAGTGTGTGTCACAGCAGATCTCTGTGCCAGTGTCAGAAATAGAACTATTCCAATCAGAAAAGCGATCAATATATACCTGAAAGAAAAACAGTAGAATTTGAGATTTTTTTTAATGTTTGATATACTTGGATATTTATTTATTTATTGCACAAACAAAGTTCTAAAGTTCCGTTCTTTGTTTGGTCCTATCATCATCCCCATGATTGGGTTTCTGTTCCTTGGATGTGTATGTACTTTAAAACTGACTGTTGTTGAACACATAAAAAATATTCTGATGCCTGCAACACACCCCAAAAAGCAAAGTTTTGAAGCAGTCCATAATAAGCAGGTGAAATGGTGATGCGTGAGGGCTTCAGTTTTTGCTAGTAAAGCAGGATCATCATGGCTCATCATTTTGTGCCAAAAGTCATGTGAGGATTTTCAAACAGATTGAAAATTACTTCAATCAGTGCAAAATTACAATCAATTTTAGTCTTTCACCAACTACCATATTTAAAATTGTGAAAACATTGACAAAATCTAGAGAAATCTCAATCTATGTGGGGCAAGGCAGGAACCCTCAACTGACTGTGCTCCAGCTTTGAGTCTCAGATGTCATGTTGTGTAGTTAAATAATGCCACATGGTGGAGAACTTCAGAAAAAAAATACTGCAACTGAACATAGTCTGCTGCTGCATCAAGACACGCTACTTCATTTGTTGTTGATGGTAAAAACTGTATATCAGGTGTGTGTAGTAGTGGTGCTGATGGTTCTCAGGATCAGAACTAATCTCAGATCATCAAGAACACATGAAATATGTGTGCTGAACTAAGAAATGTCTATATTTCTCATTGTTTCTGAGAAAAGCAGACATTAAGATCCAAGTCTACAAGTTCAGAGAGACCATCCAGACTTTCATGAGCAACAGATGCAAAATCAAACATCTGTCATGGTTCAGGGAACAGCAGACCAATGGCGGTTCCCCTCAGACCTCCAGCACTGCCATTTCCCCTCAGACCTACAGCCCTGCCGGTTCCCCTCAGACCTACAGCCCTGCCATTTCCCCTCAGATCTCCAGCTCTGCCATTTCCCCTCAGACCTACAGCCCTGCCATTTTCCCTCAGACCTCCACCTCTGCCGGTTCCCCTCAGACCTACAGCCCTGCCTTTTTCCCTCAGACCTCCACCTCTGCCATTTCCCCTCAGACCTCCAGCTCTGCCATTTCCCCTCAGACCTACAGCCCTGCCATTTTCCCTCAGACCTCCACCTCTGCCATTTCCCCTCAGACCTCCACCTCTGCCATTTCCCCTCAGACCTCCAGCTCTGCCATTTCCCCTCAGACCTCCAGCCCTGCCGTTTCCCCTCAGACCTACAGCCCTGCCGTTTCCCCTCAGACCTACAGCCCTGCCGTTTCCCCTCAGACCTACAGCCCTGCCATTTCCCCTCAGACCTCCAGCTCTGCCATTTCCCCTCAGACCTCCAGCCCTGCCGTTTCCCCTCAGACCTACAGCCCTGCCGTTTCCCCTCAGATCTACAGCCCTGCCATTTCCCCTCAGACCTCTAACCCCGTCGACTCAGCAATACACCCAAGTTCTTCCAATCAACCCCTCAGTCCACCCTTAGCCTAAGACTTCAACAACTCCACCATGGTCCTCCTGTCGATTACCTCATCTCTTCGGCACCACCATAGACTGTCATCTTTCATCCATCCCCACAGGACTCCCTCCCTCCAGCTCCAACAGGGTTCTTCATACCTTTGCACTCCAGTCATGGCATTCAATGTCCCTATCACCCTGGACCTTTGGCTTTCTGTCTAATCCTTTGGCTTCTCCACCACCTGCTTTGCCACCATCAGTCAGTCCTCAGGATCATCCAACCCTGCTCCCTCTATGGCTCCTCCCACGGGTCCTGACCCCTCCCTCTGTCAATCTCACCCTCCTGTGATGATTGTTTCCTTTGTGCTGTGTTCCTGTTTCTTGAATTTGTATGTACTTTAAAACTATTATAGCGGATTTAAATGAATTCCAACTAAATTAATTTCAAAACAAAACAAACAAGCTGCTTTAGGTTTTAGGTCACAGTGGTTCAGAAAAAAGTTGACCCGCACTATGTTTATCTGTTTAACATTTAACACATGAAAGTCTATGTAGCGAAGGGGACGGAGCGGGAAGGGAGAAGCTAAGGTGCTCAAGGGTAGCTCACTTTGAACCACAACCCAATGACTAATCTAAATTTTGATTTGATACAGACTACGCCACCTGGGATTCAAACCCAGGAAAAATATAAACAGGGCAGACAGATTTGTCTCTTTTTACAGTTTAAGGAGCAGACAGGAGACACGAGTAGATACAAAAATACAAAGGTTTATTCACAATAATTCTTTTAAAAAGGACACAAAACACTAAAATAGGTCCTAATGGCCCGTCAGCTCTAGAGCGCTTGCTCACAAAAGGCACTGAAAATGGTTAACATTCAACCCGCACACACAAAATACTTAATATCATACTCTCAAATCAGTCAAAACAAAAGAAGAAACACAAATGTTCTCAAATTGAAGTAACTCACAGGACTGGGGCTACCCACAGGAGTGATCACCCGTGAGAGTTATCCACCATACACTTTCACACCACACTCCAGTCACACACCCTGATGCATCAAAAAGTGTCCCACAGCACAAATTGGCACAGCAGCACCACCACCAAAAAGGGTTCCTTCACCCGTGGGCCCTCAGCCCCTGTAAGAAAATAAAAGAAAAGACAACAAGAGCCACCAATGGAAAAGGGACTACACGCTCAACTAAAATCACAGCAAAGTACCATTTACAAAATACACTTTAGTGCAAACGAACACAATTTCACCACATCAAGGATGGATCACTCAAAGTTGTCCACTCCAGGTCTGCCAACATGACCGGACCTTCAATTCACTTTAAAATACGCTCAAAGGGTATTTAAACTAAATTCAGACATTACTCAGTGCATCGCTCAGACAGTAGAATCGCTTAGACCGTAGCATCACTCAGAAAGTAGCGTCGCTCCAAAAGTAGCATTAAAAGCTTCTGGATTGTAGCATGAACATTCCTAAACCGCAGCGACAAATGTGGGCACGTTTACAATCCAAACGAGAAGGAGAATCCTATAACACATACAAACAGTTAAAAATCATTGTATTTGTCCACACTCCCACTTACAATCACATGCAAAACACTTACCAAACATGAATGAGGTGCTCTTATATCAAACTCGCCGATCGATATAAAGTCTCCAACCACACTAAAACTGACAGTGGGGCAGTCAGTCGTCCAATCAGTCCAAACACTGACGGAAACACACACATACAAACCAGGCAGGCTGGAATGCAACACAAGATCAGCGTTCACCCTCAGCCACTAAACAATTAGCAAACCGCTATGCTAACTGCACCTTACCTGGAAGCCAGTGCTGGCGCACACACACCCCCACACAGGAAGTGGAATTCAGAACATGCCTCCCGACAGGCTACAGCCCTCATCTTTAAATAGGGGAGTACTCTGCACTGATTGGTCATTGCAGACATCAATCACAATCACTTACCTCATGCACCCTATCACATCTATAAATGTATTTATCCATCAATTAATTTTTTTACTGGATAGACAGACAAATCAGACAGATAGATAGATAGATAGATAGATAGATAGATAGATAGATAGATAGATAGATAGATAGATAGATAGATAGATAGATAGATAGATACTGTACATACCGTAAAACAATATTTGATGAACCAGATAAAATCTCTCGAGGCAAGACGTCCTGATTTCCAAATCTGCTACTCATGTTTACAGACATGACTGGACTGATGATTTAAAGAATCTGTCAGAAACAGAACAACAACTTGTCATCAACACAAATATTTTGTTGTATACATATTTACCAGTTCTGAGCAAATAAAAGTGTTCTATTTCTCTATTTCTGATAATAAAACAGAAATAGCAGAATGAAACACACTTCTAACAGAAACTTATTGATGCAAATGCTACCAAAAACATTAAGATTATCTGAAAATTACGGATTTGTTAGGTTATTAAATTATGCAATTAGTAATTTTGGGGCATTAAACACTGCCTTGAACTGACCCTGCTCACTCAACATATTGTGCTAAATGGTAACAGTGCCATGAACAACCTTTAAATGATGCATTATTTAAAGAAAAGTTGCACCTCTCAATGAGTAAGTGAAAAACAGCCTCAAACTTACTCATGCTTTATTATATCCAATAAATCTTGTAATCAAACAACTCAAACGATATGTAAATTTAGTAGCTAAAGTAAAAATTTTAAATATATATGGACGTTACATCATTAGACTACATTAATTACAGGTGGACCTTGAATTGACCCAGCTCATTAAACTGTGCTAAATGGTAACAGTGCCACAAACAACTCTTACATGCTGCATTGTTTAATGAAAAAATTACACCTATCATTAAGTAAGTGAAATAATCTGAATCAGCCTTGTACTTACTGGTGTTTTACAGCCCAAGTGATCCTTTATTCAAAGTTCTGGAACTATCCACCTACTTTAAACCAAGAAAAAATGACACCGACTTCTTATGTCCTATTAGCCACTAGAGGCTGTCTATGTTTGTAATATATAGCGATCAGCTGCAGAAAAACTGCCCAAGCCAGTCTGTATTGTTTGATTTTATTCCACCTGTCACATTGTTTTGTATGCAAACAACCCCCCCCCCTCCCCCTCTCCAAACAGTTGTATCTAAGCAGCCTGTAAAAGCATACACTATATTAAGTTTATCAGTTCATCACTTTTTTTTTTTAATTTTTGATAAATTTTTGACTTGATACACACAGATCAACTGCTGACACATACAGAACATCTTCAGACACACCTCAAGTGTGTGATCCTCTACTGTCACACACAAACACACACAGTGAGAGAGAGAGAGAGAGAGAGAGAGAGAGAGAGAGAGAGAGAGATCGTCTACAGACACACAAAGTGAAAATGCAGATAAGTTTGCTGTCATGTATATTTTAAGAGGCTGTCCTGAAAAAGCTAAGAAAGTGAGTCTTATTTCTTGGTATCAATTTGAAAAGTTATTTGTTGTGAATGCTTAAACCAGGTGACATTGTTGATGTATTCTGTTTAGTCAACAGACAGCACTGAAATCGAAACTACTCAACTCCAGGTAAAAGTTGATGTATTTAACATATTTAAAGGAAGTTAACATATTTACATTTTTTAAAGTTGATAAGTTTTAGTGTTGTAAGTGTTAGATGTTAGCACATCAGCTTATCATGTTTATGCAAAATAATAATTAATTTTGTACATTTTTTGTAATCTTTCTCTAAACGTTTGTATCTCAAGGGATGCAGTGCATCTGGAAAGTATTGATAGCGCTTAATTTTTTCCACATTTTTTATGTTACAGCCTTATTCCAAAATGGATTAAATTCATTTATTTCCTCAACATTCTACACACAATCCCCATAATGACAATGTAAACAAAGAGTTTCTGAAATTGTTGCAAATTTATTAAAAATAAAAAAGCTGTAAAATCATCAAAAATGTACATCAGTATTGACAGCCTTTGGCGTGAAGCTCTAAATTGAGCTCAGGTACATTCTGTTTCCACTGGTCATTCTTGAGATGTTTCAGCAGCTTCATTGGAGTTCACCTGTGGAAAGGCATACACCTGTTTATATAATGTCCCAGGGTTGACAGTGCATGTCAAAGCACAAACCAAGCATGAAGACAAAGGAATTGTCTGTAGACCTCCAAAACAGGATTGTCTGGAGCCACAAGCCTGGGGAAGGTTACAAAAACATTTCGGCTGCTCTGAAAGTTCCAATGAGCACAGCGGCCTCCATCATCCGTAAGTGGAAGATGTTTGGAACCACCAGGACTCTTCCTGGAGCTGGCCGACCATCTAAGCTGAGTAATCTGGGGAGAAGGGCCTTAGTCAGGGAGGTGATCAATAACCCGATGGTCACTCTGTCTGAGCTCCAGCGTTCTTCTGTGGAGAGAGGAGAACCTTACAGAAGGAAAACGATCTGTGCAGCAATCCACCAATCAGGCCTGTATGGTAGAGTGGCCAGACTGAAGACACTCCCCACCTGGAATCTGCCAAAAGGCCTCTGAAGGACTCTCAGACCATCAGAAACTAAACTCTCTGGTCTGATGAGACTCAAATTGAACTCTTTGGAGTGAACGCCAGGCGTTACGTTTGGAGAAAGCCAGGCAGCGCTCATCACCAGGCTAATACCATCCCTACAGTGAAGCATGGTGGTGGCAGCATAATGCTGTGGGGATGTTTTTCAGCAGCAGGAACTGGAAGACTAGTCAGGATAGAGGGAAAGATGAATGCAGCAATGTACAGAGACATCCTGAATGAAGACCTGCTTCAGAGTGCTCTTGAAAATTTTGCAGTTCGCTCTGATACAAAGTTTAAGATTGATGAACTCTGACCTGCGAAATCGCATCATGTGACTGCGTGAGACCAATCGAAGATCAAAACATGACCTCTCTTTACAGAAGTTTAAAATATGGACCAATCGCTTGTTTTTTTCATCTTGTTCTAATCATCTTGTTGGTTTCATTCATCCATTTTCTCATTACCTCTACCCTTTTTAAATTTATGCTTGATTGTGTGTATTTGTTTGTTTAGTCATTGTTTATCCCCTTAGAGCAGTAGTCTCAAACTGAATTCCTGGAGGGCCACAACTCTGCACAGTTTAGCTCCAACCACCACCAATTCACCCCTCCTCAATGGTCTCCAGTAGTCTTGAACACCTTGATTAGTTGATCGGCTTTGTTTGATTAGGGTTGGAGCAAAACTGTGTAGAGCTGTGGCCCTCCAGGAATCCAGTTAGAGACCTATGCCTTAGAGTAATAAAACATTTGTGCACATTTCCCACGAGTACTGAGTCTGTGATGATAATTGCTTGCATCAAAGTCTTTTTTTCTGAGCTTATAAATAGTTATTTTTATGGGCCGACTATTAAGAACTAATGCAATCAATGATGAATGCTTGCCATAGGTGTCGACAGAAATGCTCACTCACAGCAGCAGCAAAGAGGACAGTGATTGCATACTAATACAGTTAATAATTCCTTTAAAAATATAGCTATCAGAAATAGAGGCAAGGCAAGGCATGTTTATTTATATAGCACATTTCATACACAGTGGCAATTCAAAGTGCTTTACATAAACAAGAATAAAAGAGACAAGTGTAAGAGAAAATAAAAACAGATAATAAAAAAACAGATAAAAACAGATAAAAATGTGTTAAAACAGGTTATAAAAGAATGAAAAAGAAGAGAAAAACATAATAGTGTGATCTATCGGACGTAGCACAGTGCTCATTCAGTAAAGGCACAGCTAAACAGATGTGTTTTCAGTCTGGATTTGAATGCGCCTAATGTTGGAGCACATCTGATCATTTCTGGAAGCTGATTCCAGCAGCGAGGGGCGTAGTAGCTGAAAGCCGAAATAGAGAGATAAAGAGAGAGATTCCCAACTGAATTAACATGTGTCTGGCAGCTGCATCTCTGCAAATAGCTAAACTGAGTTTATGTCAACAAAATGAGCCACTATTATGGAGATTTGAGTCACTGACAGCAGACTGATTAATGCAGTCATTCGAGATATCATTGTAGTTTTTTTATGTTTTCGGCTGTTTAAAGTAAATGAGATAGTAGCAAGAAGCTGTAATGCAAGACTTGCCTAGATCTGCTTGGCAGTAAATCCGTCCACCCCCCCTGAGTTTCCCTTACCAATCCCAACCTCCCCCCACCACCATCCTTTTCATTTACATACCACTTAGATGGCCTGAGGTACAATATCTTTCCTAGACGAAAATACTGTCCTAGTCTGCCAGTGGCCTTCCCCATTATTTTTTGAGGCTGAGACACATTCTCTCAGTTTAAAACTAAATTAAAGACATATCTCTTTAGCAAAACATACACAGTGTATCCTGTAACTATACACCCTATATCCTGTTACGCAAATCCTCTTTCTTTTGCTTTATGTTTCTACCCTGGAATGTCCATCCAGACATTGTTGACTTAGTTGCTTTGTATACACAAGATTGGGCAAACAAAGGTAGCAGGTTTTCACTTATCTTTTTTTTACTCTGGCTTTTGAAATAGACACAAACAAGCCTGAAACACTCAACACTCAAAAATAATACATATAAGAGTAAGTTAACCAATAAAGAGGCCATTAAAATAACATTGCAAACATGAGTTAAGACAAAAAAATCTGATCAGTCACATCATTTATTTGCATTTGTACAGGTTGCCTTTTATTGCTCTGATGGGAAAACTGATAGATGCATTAAATGTCAGCCCTGCCCTGAAAATCTAACATCAGTCAATTCACATGCAAGCACTTTATATTTAAATGATGTCTATTATAGAGCCCCTGTTATGGGTTTTTGAAAATGAGCTTCCATGCAGTGTGTAACACAGCTCTAAGTGAAACTGAAAGTGCACCATGTATAAAACTACTTATTCTCAAAAAAAAAAAGAGTAGACTCAGTGATTTGAATGATTTGTCATAAACTTGGATCTTTAGCCGGCTCATTGTGATGTCTGAACAAATGTTGCCCTCGTTACATGCTCAGACTTGGGAAAACTTAAACCCTCTCCTCCTCAAACACTATAGCAGATTGCGGAGGATAGGATTGATCATGACGTGAAAATGACTGATCACTGAGATACCTTGAGATGAGGCTGTGAGGAATAAATTAAGTTCATTTTTACAACAATATCTCATTATTGCAACACAGGCTCATTCTGAAAACGTAGCCCTATATACGTTTCTGGAGATTGCAAATTATGTAGCCCGAAGTACGTATGACTGCATTTTGTTTTAAAAACTAACGCTACGGCGCGGTATGATGCCATTCTTTTTCGCATTTACCAGCTGACTGCTTACCTCCATGTGGACGGCTTTCCCGTTGTTACCAGTTTGTCCAGTTAGCCCGCTGGGTATGTCGGCGGACTTGAGATGCAGAGAGGAGTTGACCATGATGACAGGGTTTGAGTCTGGCAAAAAAATGGTTCCAGAAAGGAGGTAAGACAAAACCAAAAGCTAAAAAATAAAATAAACAAGTAAATAACAGGGTGAGAACATGGTAAAATCTGAAATCGTGGTAAAATTCAGACGAGGGCTTTTCTTTTTCTGGATTGCTTTTTAAAGCCGTCGGTTGGGTTTAGGTAAGTGGGTGGGCGGGTCAATCGGTGCTTTTTTTAAATACTATTGGTTGGATTTTAGGAAGGAGGAGGGTGGGTCAGTCGATTGGTCAGTCAGTCAGTCATTCAGTCAGTTGACAGCGGCCTCTGGTGGATTTACGTGAGAAGAGCAGGCGCGAATGGCACTCATGAAAGAAATTTGAGATCTCAAAAAGCATTCACAGCAACCTTTGGTGGATATGAGAAAACAAAGACCGCAAAAAAATTTGCTCCTGGGACGTATTTGGAGCTGTCCAGAAATGTATATAGAGGTACATTTTCAGAATGAGCCTGGGTTGCATTATAGCCAACCTTGTGCTGTGTTTCTGTCATTTTTTTTTTTGATGACTGTAACAGTTTAATGCACACTTTATTATTAAAAGAAGAATCAGCACCAAAACTACCAATGTATGGTACTGTCAGTACACAGTTTTTATTGACCAGTTTCATCCTCTGGATCACAACCTGTTAATGTGAATAAAACGGTTGCCTCTTTGTTATTATATCTCTCTAGTTAAAGGTGACCTATGGTGAAAAATGTACTTTTCGAGCTGTTTGGACAGACCGTCATATTGGGCTGATATAAACACACCCAGTCGTTTTTTTTCAATTTAACAACATAAAAACGGTGGACCAATTGGAGCGGTTTTGAGACCGACCGTAACTTGACATAGGAGTGCGGTCCCCCCGCCCACCGAATTGATTGACAGCTGCATATTAACATGTCTCTGTAGTAACGCTATAATCCTATCAACAAGACAGGACGAGCGCAAAGCAAGCGGGAAAAAAAGATCTGTTCAGTTTGCTAGGACCATCCATTTTCATATAATGTGATCAAGAGTGAGTTTTACAAGTTTAAAATGTTTTAAAACAGCGCATGTTAATGAATTACAGCCATTTACTTCAGCTTTACTTCATCAGCACAGCCGCGTGTCAGAACAATTATAAAAGAAGACGCTTCAATCCCGGTTTGTGGACGTTAAATCAGGTTTATTTTGTACATTAACGTAACAGATATCCATACAGCAGTGGAGATTAACCTGTATCCTGGCACATTTGCATGTAAAGACAGTGCAAAGCTAAATGCGCGCTGTATGTGTGTGTGTGTGTGTGTGTGTGTGTGTGTACGTGTTTTTGTGACATATCAGGACACAAATCTGTATAATGACATGGGTATGACACAGGTATTACTAAAAGCAGGTGAAATATGAGGACATTGGTGACGTCCTCACTTCTCAAAAAGCTTCTAAATCACACAGGATGAGTTTGTTCAGGGAGTAAAGCTGTACACTGTCTCCTGTGATGGTTGGGTTTAGGGGTAGGGTGGGGTGAGGCCAATATAATATACGGTTTGATCTGTGTAAAATGAATGGAAGCCTATGTAATGTACCCACTTTTCACAAAAACAAACATTTGTGTGTGTGTCTGCGCTCTCTCTCTGTGTGTGTGTGTGTGTGTGTGTGTGTGTGTGTGTGTGTGTGTGTGTGTGTGTGTGTGTGTGTGTGTGTGTGTGTGTGTCTGTGCGTGAACTGTGTAACAACATTGTGTGTGACTCATCATTGCTGCTCCACAACAAATGCATCAAATACTCATTGGTAAAGGTCTTACTGTTTTATTTCTCACAAACGTTACGTGAGATCTGCTTCCTTTATGTCTGTCAGGTGTCTGAGGCAGCCGAGGGCGGAGACTGAGGCACGCTGACAGGCACGTGGGAACTGTGGGCGGGGAGGACTAGCCTTAAAGGCGCAGTACACAAAAACAGCAACAAGCTGTTGAGAGCTAGAAATTACAAACTAGTGAAAGGTATAATAAATAATCTGATGGGTGTTTTGAGCTGAAACTTTACAGACGCATTCTGGGGACACATAGACTAGACTTATATTAAATCTGGAAAAATTGGTAACTTAGGTGCTCTTTAACTCTTTAAGGGTCTATTCACATATCACATCTAAAACCTCATGAAACATAAAAAGTGTGCTGCCGCCTTTACTAGTTTAAACCCAGTTCAAGCTCCTTTGCCGCCTGTCTTTGTCTTTCATCAGCTGTTCTTACACACCAGACATGGAAAGCACTGCTTTAACTTTCATTTCAATGGTTTGATCAGTGCCAAGAACACACCTCTGATGAGCAATTTTCAAAATAGTTCAACTTTTGCAGCTGTATGTATCAATTCTGAATGAATGTTATTGTCATTATATAGGGTTATGTTAAGAATAGAGCAATATACTGGTGTTTAACAGCATTGCTTTAATGATTTTCTGCATTGGCCTCACACATATGGCTGCTAATAAGCTGTGGTGGGCGTTTCATATCTGACTTGCGCTGAACGCAGTCGACCAATCACAACAGACTAAACCCCTAAACCAATCATCACAGATTAGCATCATGGAAAGGTGAAGTTTGAAAAAATGTATTGCTCAACAAATCAAATAAGAGTCATCTGTTTAATTAGATAACAATTAAAGCATATTATAAGACAATGAAAGTGTTTTTTGACCTTGCGTGCAGATCAGAATCTTAATAACAGGTGAAATATTGACCTTTTTCATTTTTTTTTTGCTCTGATATGTTGTAAGTCTCTGAATTTCTTTGAAGTGTTTGTTAAATCTGACACAGAGACACTGAAGCTTCAGGATAAATCCCAAATCCTGTATAGAGGGGTTCAGTGAATGTAGTGTTGAATGTGTGTATGAGTGTGAGTGTGTTTGTGTCAGAGACGCTGTAGAAAGACAGAGAGCCGGACGACACGTCCACATACACTCCTACTCTATTAATAGAAGATGAGGGAGCAATAATATCAGCGCTCTCGTTATTGTGCCAGACTGTGTAATTCGTATCACAGCAGTACAGACTCCAAGAGTTTTCATTGAGTCCAAACCAAGAGTCAAGCCCACTTTTCCTGTCGATCACTTTATAAGCCACCCCAATATGACCAGAGCCGCTCCACTTCACCTCCCAGTAACAGCGTCCAGTCAGACTCTCTTTACACAGAATCTGCTCATTGGTCTTAAATCTGTCTGGATGATCAGGATACGGCTGAGGATCTTTCACATTTCTGGCCTCTCGGTTCTCCTCAGACAAAACAAGATGATTGTGTGCTGTGTTTGGATCCAGTGTGAGAAAACAGGCATCTGAACAAAAGAGCACAGATCACGTCATCTATAGCATCATTTAATATACATAAGTGTGTGTGAGAGAGAGTACTTGCATTTTCTTAGGCCTGGTGTGATCCTAACATGTCCTCCATGGTCCAAACTATACAGAGACAAAAACATAAGTAAGTAAGTAAGTAAGCGAATAAATAAATATTAAGCCACAAATGTAGATAAATTAGAACTGATATCTATTTGCATCTCTGCCCATGTGTGTACGGTGTTGGTTTGTCACTTGTTTGTCACCCACCCTACATTTTTGCTATTTTGGTACCAGGACTAGTCTCTATGGTTCATCTTTCGGTGTTAATTTAGCATTAAAATCTTTTTTAAATGACAACGGCAGCGGTAGAGGAGAGAGTCCTGGAACACTTTAAATCAGCGGTTCTTAATCCTCATTCTCGTTGCCCCTCGCTATGCATATTGTGTATGCTTCTCTTACCGCTTCTGAGGTTTGTTCCACTTGTCCGTAAGTGCTCTGTGAAGTGGAGTGTGGTTCTGCCATGATTCCAGTTTGAAAGTGTGTTCAATTCAGAGGTTACTATGTGGAGGAGTGAACACTGTGTAGGGAACATGTCGATCCCAACACATTTCCTTCATGGAACTCTTCTAATGAGCTTGTTATCTAAATCAAGCCAAGTAGTCAAGTTGAGCTTTGTCATTTCACTGTGTGTGTGGACATGGAATGAAATGTCATGTCTCACAGGACCACGGTGCTACAAAAATAGTTCAAGGGTTCACACTTAGTTGATGATTGTTAAGTAAAAGTGTGTTTGGCACTTTGTCCCAGGAGAGAGTCCTGAGATCGGAATATCCTCAAGCCAGGGGCTCCCTCCCATTTCATCAGAAGAAAGGGGAGTTTGAGCTCAGGTAGGTCTCGAGAACTCCCCTGTATTTAGCAGGAGAAGGAAAAGAAAGAGGGGAAGGAGTCGGGGTGGATAGGGGGATTCTTCAAGTCCCATGACTAGGCCTTGACCCTATCTAGCTTCAGTGGGCAACTAGTCTCGGGCTACAATTTGGACATGAGAAAACACCCTTCTTATGTGACCCCACCATGTACAGACACATGAGTCATAAATACCCCACATACTTGAGTACATACTTGAGACCTAATGGCCCCACTTACTTTAGTTTCTGCAGTGTATATTGTGGATCCTCCAGTGTGTGTTGGAGCAGCTGGACTCCTGATTGTCCTGGGTGATTGTAGCTCAGATCCAGCTCTCTCAGGTGTGAGGGGTTTGAACTCAGAGCTGAAGACACAAAACCACAGCCTTCCTCTGTCACCATACAGCCAGACAACCTACAAACACACACATGGGAAGCAATACACTTTAAAGATAGTATTGAATCTGAAGCATTACATAATCATGACCCAACATGAAAGTCACACCTCAGTATCTCCAGCTGACAGTTTGGACTGTTCAGTCCATCAGAGAGCAGCTTCACTCCTGAATCCTGCAGGTCATTGTTACTCAGGTCCAGCTCTCTCAGGACACAGTTTGAGGATTGAAGAACTGACGACACAATTTCACAATCCTGAGCAGAGAGATTACAGCCAGCAAGACTGAAAGAAAAGGAAGACAAGAAAATTTAAAACAAGCTAAATATACACAAGAAACTGAAAAAGTAACATGATTAAACACTCACAGAGCTCTTGTGCAGTTGCTGACGGCTGGTATCAGTCTTCTTCTGCCCTCATCTGATGTGTTGTATTTCTGGAGCTCCAGCTCATCCAGCACCTCCTCTGACATCTGAAGCATGTAGGCGATTGTTGAGCAGTGAGCAGGAGAGAGTTTCTTCTCTGACTGTTTGTCTGATTTCACAAACTCCTGAATCTCTCTGGACAGAGTCTGATCTTTCACTTCCAGCAGACAGAGGACCAGATTGATAGATCTTTCAGTGGAGAGTCCATGTCCATCTCTGATCTTCTCTTTAATGTACTGTGTGCTTCTCCTGATGCTCTCTGAGCTCTTCTCTGTGCGTGTCAGTAGATCCTGTAAGAGTCTCTGATTGGACTCCAGTGAGACGCCCAGCAGGAACCGCAGGAACAGATCCAGATGCCCATTCTCACTCTCGATGGCTTTATCTACTGCTCTTCTTTGTAAATCATGCAGCGAATCTAAACTTGCCTCTGTGGAGCAGGTTATGCGGTAGTAAAACACATAAAAAGCAGCCAGAAACTCCTGAACACTCAGATGGATGAAGCTGTAGACTTTCCTTTGGTGAATCACAGATTCCTCCTTAAAGATCTCAGAGCAAATCCCAGAATACACTGAGGCGTCAGAGACGTCTATGCCGCTCTCAATCAGGTCCTCCTCATAGAACATCACATTGCCCTTCATCAGCTGTCTGAAAGCCACTTCAGCAAGTTTGACAATCACTTCTCTGTTGGACTGCAGGAGTTTCTCTGGATCTCTCTCTTCATACTTCTGATTCCTCATGTTGATCTGAATCAGCAGGAAGTGGATGTACATTTCAGTCAGAGTTTGAGGGATTTCTGCACTCAGATCTTCTTCCAGGAGCTTCTGAAGCACAGTGGATGAGATCCAGCAGAAGACGGGTATGTGGCACATGATGTGGAGGCTTCTTGCTCTTCTGATGTGTGAGATGATTCTGCTGGCTTGATGCTGCTCACTGATTCTCTTCCTGAAATATTCCTCCTTCTGAGGCTCAGTGAATCCCTGAATTTCTGTCAGACGCTTGATGTATTTGGAGGGGATCTGATTGGCTGCTGCTGGTCTGGAGGTGATCCAGATGAGAGCAGAGGGAAGCAGCTCTCCTTTCATCAGCTTTGACATCAACACAGCCACTGATGAAGTCTCAGTCACATCACAAACTTTCTGAGCATCTGAAAACATCAGTGTGATTCTGCTTTCATCCAGACCATCAAAGATGAACACAACTTTACACTCCTCATAAATCTTGGGCTCCAGATCTTCAAGTTCAGGATGAAAGTCCAGCAGAAGTCTGTGAAGACTGTACTGATGATCTCTGATCAAGTTCAGCTCTCGAAATGGAAGCACAAACATCAAATCTACATCCTGATTGGCTTTTCCCTCGGCCCAGTCCAGAATGAACTTCTGCACAGAGACGGTTTTTCCGATTCCAGCGATGCCTTTAGTAAGAACCGTCTTGATTTGCTCTTTCTCCTCTTTAAAGATGTCATTGCAGTAGATTGGAGTGTGTTGGGAGTGTTTTGTTCTGGCTGTTTTCTCCATCTGTAAAACCTCATGTTCTTCATTCACTCCTTCACTCTCTCCCTCTATGATGTACAGCTGGGTGTAGATCCGGTTCAGGTGGCTTCCGGTCTCTTTTACTTTGATTTCTTCTAATAATCTCTCATATTTATTTTTCATGCTGATTTTGTGCTGGTTTTTAATTCTCTGTAACATATTGTCCATTGGTTTGACTCCAATTTTTTTCCTCCACCTGAAGTCGAAGGTTGCTCGTTCAAAACTAGAAAGTTTCAGACAAAGTTTCTCAAATGTCTACATTCTAAAGCTTAAGTGACTGGATACAATGACATAATTATTGATTATAACTAGGGATGTAACAGATCAGTTGATTCGGATCAGGACCTACAGTTTGCCATGTGTAACGGAGGTCAGTGTATGCATTCAGTGTAAAGCAGCACAATTAATCATTAAAAGATCAGGCACAACATAAATGATAAATGAGGGTCATTTGCATATGCTTATTAATCAGTTATTACAGACAAATCTGTGTTTGATCAAAAAAGCCAGTATTATTTCTAATGTACAAACAAAACACTGAAAGATTGACAAAACAGTTTATAGTTCAGATATAAACACTGATGTTTATGGTAAAGATCAGTACTGATATGCCCTATATACTGACTACACAAGGTCATAAACTCCCGCTCTTCAATACCAGTCAAATCCCATCTTTTTCCACCCCTCACCACCACCTCCCTTTGTCCCCAGAGAATCACCTCTGGTAAAGATTAAAATCACTGTTTAATCCAACTTGAAGCTCAAAATGAAAGTTGTAGCAAGTACATTGTTTAACCATCAACCGGACATCATAATCACTGAATAATTCTTCAATAATGATGCATCTGGTATTAAAACATTAAGGTTTTTTGACTGAGGTTTTAAATCATTACTTCACACAGAGACAAAAAAATAAATAAATGCGTGATGTTGTAGAAGATTATAATGTTAAATCTATACATTTAGCATTATCAACAACAGTAGCAAAGATTATTTTAACAGTTTTGAATATTTTACCATTTATTTTTATTCAGCTGGTTATTTCTTGATTTCATTTTTAATTTAAAGTATTTTAAACATATTAAACATAAAGAGTGAACGTCAACACTTCCCTCACTTTAATTAGTTTACTCTAAGGATTAACTAAATATATGACTCACATTATAATCAAAAAACAAAAATCAGAGGAACAAATAAATAAATTTTAAAAATCCGCACATTTTTACATGACGTGATTAAATGAAGAATAGACTGTTTGAACTTACCACAGAATGTGGGTCTGACAGGTTTACTGGTCCGTTAAGGTTTGAAGTACAAACAGAATGGCATCGTTTCATTATCTCGCCTTCACTGTCCTGTTTGAGGTGTGTCTTCTTTCTTTTTAAACCGGACATGAAAATCTAACCTGCTCCCTCTAATGGCGCTGAGCATCATCACACGTTCAACAGCACTGCAGGAATCACTATCAGCTCTTTAATTATTTTTTTTTTACTTTTTTTGGGAGGACAAGAAATACAGAAGATCTGATTTCATACATCTTTTCCTGACTATTCACTCAAAATGTAGTCTTCTTGATCTGTACATTTGTTATTCTGCAATGTTGTTTTCACATCCTCCAGGGGCTAAAATCTGTTCATGTTATTCTGTTTTACTTCTTTTATATTCATCAACTCAAATTCACTTGTGATTTTCATTCATTCATTAATTAATTTTCCTTCAGCTTAGTCCCTTTGTTCATCAGGGTTCGCCACAGCAGAATGAACCGCCAACTTATTCAGCATATGTTTTACACACTGGATGCCCTTCCATCTGCAACCCATTAATGGGAAACACCACACATTCTTTAGATGCACACACTATTTAGTTAATCAACTTTCGTATAGCTCGTGTGTTTGGACTGTGGGGGAAACCAGAGCACCTGGAGGAAACCCACGCCAACACGGGAAGAACATGCAAACTCCACACAGAAATGCCAACTGACCCAGCGGGACTCAAATCAGCGACCTTTTTGCTCTGAGGCCACAGCGCTAACCAGTCTTTTTCTCCTTTTTTTCTATTTTAAATCTGAACAAACCATAATATTGAGATGATGACCCATCTTGCTAAAATTATTGGTTTGTGCGTATACAATTGAACATGCCTATAGCTACAAATAATTAAAGCTTTATATCCTGCGTTTTTCAACTTTCTTTAGGCGGTTGTAAAAGAAGCTTTGGTAGCACTTTATAATAACTACACACTATGAACCATTTATTAAGCATTAGCAAATAGTGAATTCATTATTTGTTAAGCATTAACTCTACATTAATAAACGTTAGTAAGCAGTTTATAACTGCAGCTACAAATGCTGTATTATTAACTTATAAACACATTTATAATGTACTTAATAACTGTACTTTCATACTTTGTTAATGATTTATTTTTCATTACTAAATTAAGTATCGCATTATTTACAAACCAGTTATTTAGGCATAGTTGGTGATTTTTTAAAATCATTCAGAATGAGTTAGTAAATGATTAATAAACTTTTAAAATTTACATTTATAATTCTTATTATTTAGGCATATAGTAATAGTTAATTAGTATGTTAATAAAGGCTTTATTAACTCAACTTCATCCAGTTTTGTGACCTAATGTAAAGTGAGGACTATTTATGCTTTATAAATCCCTTATAAATTACAATTACAGGCTCAGTTAAATTCTAAACAGGAAAAATGAACATAAACGACTTTATTCATTGCTATTTATTTGAAAATACACAAATGAAACTGAATCAAATGAAAAATAAATCTTTGCAACCTTATCGGAAATAAAATTATTGTACTGTTTAAACATTGCATCCTGTTATATTGTTAATTTATTATATTGTTGTTGATTTATCCAATTTTATGGCACATTTTGACACTCCTGTTATTCAGAAATGTTTAAACTGTACAGTAATTTAACTTTTTAGATAGGATTGCAAAGATTATTGTTCATTTAATACTGAGCCTCTAATTGTCATTTATAAGGGATTTATAAAGCATAAATAGTCCTCACTTTAGATTAGGTCACAAAACTGCATCAAATTGAGTTAATAAAGCATTTATTAACATACATAGTAACCATTACTATATGCTTGAATAATAAGATATATAAATGTTAATTTCAATAGTTTATTAATCATGTACTAACTAATTCTGAATGATCTTTAAAATCTCCAACTACTCATAAATACAAATGGTTTGTAAATAATGCGATACTTAATTTAGTAATGAAAAATAAATAAGTCACAAATTATTAAAGTACAATTATTAAGCACATTATAAATGTGGTTATAAGTCAAGAATACAGCATTTGTAGCTGCAGTTATAAACTGCTTACTAACGTTTGTTAATGTAGAGTTAATGCTTAACAAATAATTAATTCACTAGATGTTAATGCTTAATAAATGATTCATAGTGTGTAGTTATTATAAAGTGTTACTGAAGCTTTTTTTGGTCATGGCAATGATTGACAATCAGGGTCACATGGCAACCCTCAGAGGTAATGTCACAACAAAATGCATGGATCATAATGAATGGTAAAGATATAGATGATATAAGGTAATTATAATGGACCCTTTTCACAAGAAAAATCTAATTAGTTTACAAATGAAGTTCTGTGTAACAAAATGAAATGACAAAAAGTATTGAACACATGCAGAAATGGAGGTGTAGTTGGTCAGGGAAAGCCCAGACAGCAGCTGAAATCTCGCAGTAGTTCTTCAGCAACCCTCTGCCCTTCCTCAGTGTAAATGAATATCAGCTGCTTTAGTCCAACATCTACATTAGCAGGAGGATGAAGATGAACCCCGGGTGAACATTTCAGCAAGACAATGAACTAAAGAGACTCTCAGATGCTTTCAGAGAAAGAAAATCAAGCTGTAGAATGGCCCAGCCAATCACCTGACTCCAATCCAAAAGAGAAAATAAAGCTCAGATTTGATAGACAAGACTCACAGAACCATCACGATTTTTACACTCTGTTGAAGTCTGTAAGAAACTCACACTTAAGCAATGCATGTGACTTCATTTTCCATATGAGTGTTTAAACTGCAGCGCCAATAAACATTTTTAGATAAAGTATTAAATGCATTTCGGTAGTTCAACTCTTTCTCCTTGTGTCGTTCCATTCATATTACACACAACTCAATTGACAGATTTTATTTTATCTTGTATTTTAATGTTTGTATTGTTTGGGTTTTTACCAAAATCTGCTTCAATTCTGTCAACAGCTCCTTTAGAAATATTATTCCCAGGAAAAAACATGACATGTTGAATACTTATTTCTCCCACTATAAATGGACATATATTTTAAAAAAATCTAAATATTAAAAACTCTCGAGAATTTAAGATGCTATCATAACGGTCTTGTGAAAAGGTCCATTCAAGAGTTCACACTCAGCTGATGATCTATCATAAAAGAGGGGGAGATTGAGCCCAGGTAGATCTCAAAAATTCCCCGGCTGAAGTGGCTAAGGTGAACTACCTTGAGAAGGAAAGATACTGATGCTGGGAGCTAGACCAAGTGCCTGTTTTGCTTAGTCTGTTATGCATCATGCATATCTTTGGACGGTGGGAGGAAACAGGAGAACCTGGGGAAAACCCAAGCGGACACGGGAAGAACATACAAACTCTGCACAGAAACACCCACCAGCCCGGTGAGGACCAGAGCCTGCGGTGTTAATGCTGTGGGGCAACACTGCTAACCACTGGGTCGTTGTGCCACCCAATCTATAAGAAAAATAGAGGAAAAGGGGAGGAAGGAGGGTTTCTTCCAGATGAAGATACTGTAAATGTGGAATGAAGACAAGGAAATGTGGTTTTATATATAATATTTTAGGAATCATCTGATTGGAGGATCATGATTAGCTAATGCAGGACCGGCTGTGGTAAATCATAAGCACATGATCCTACCGAAATTAGTTTATAAATAAACTTCACTTACTCTTATAATCCACAGAATGGTGTCGTTCCACCCTTTCGCTTTTACTTACCTGTAAAGTGTGTTGTGTTTATTTTTAAACCGGATATATGAAAAACAAACTAAGCTCCTCTCTCTGTTGGCACTCAGCATCACTGCAGAGGATCCCTATTATTTATTCACAGAAAACACACGTATAACTTAATTAAAATGAGAATAAGAACAAAAATTACACAATAAAATGATTTCATAGATCCTTTTTTTAATTAACATGACTTTTGATAATTTATAAGACATCAGCATGCACTTTACAAAGCATCCCTTGAATTTTGTGCTAGGGTAATTCTTCAACTGAGGGCACTTTTAGGTAGTTTGGTTGTATCTTTAAAAATACATATCATTTTGGTCAAATTTCTTTTTTCTTTTTTAAACACAATAAAACCACCTTAAACATATTTTTGTGAATTCTTCAGTTTTCAACCTCCTTATATGTGTCAAAAATCACTGTTTTCTTCTTGTAGCACACCCAAACTTTTAAACTTAAACAATGCAAAGTAAAGTTTAAAAATATGTCTTATATGGTAACCGATAACAGCTCTGGAAACATAAAAAAAGAGAGACAGAAGTTAGACAAGAGACGACCAGGACACTTTGGGCCCTATTTTAATGATCTAGGCGCAAGGTCTAAAGCGCAGGGTGCAAAAGCATTAAGGTCGTGTCAGAATTCACTTTTGCTATTTTAAGGACGGAAAATTCCGCTTTGCGCCGCGGCTCATGGTCTAACAGGGTTGAGCTTATTCTCTTAACGAGTTATAGGTGTGTTTTGAGAACAAACCAATCAGAGTCTCATCTCCCATTCCCTTTAAGAGTCATTTGTGTCGTGCCATGGCGCATTTGCTATTTACATGGCGGACTTTGTAAGTGGAATAACTGAACGCTTCACTGGTGAGAAAACAGTTAAACAGAGCATCTGCAGTGCGAGAATGAGCCTCCTCATTCTTCACTTTCACTTTCACTCTCTTCCATGGATAAGGAAAGGTGTTGTACCCACAGACATCCGATAGCCCATATAATTAATTTTGTTTGTTAAGCGCAAAGATTTGTTTCAAAACTATTTCTAAATTCAGCAAACGAATAAATGAACAATAATAATGAAGTGTGGTCAAACAACTGAGTTATATTCAAACACACATGCTGTGCCCCATATGGTCTAAAACCTGACAGGTGGACAAATCTAAGCTTGTTTTTAATAAAACAGATATAAATATGCAGATAATAAATAATACTGCTAATAATAATAACATTATACAAAAGCAAATTGTCATGAATAAACTGAAAAACCCCCCCGAGGTGAAGAAGGCATGAAGGCAGTGGTGTTTATATTGATGGAGAAAATAATCATTTTTGTAACATTTCATTCCTTTAATTCTTTTTCTTTTGTAAAGATATTTGCGTATTGCTCTACATTCTGTGTGTATTAAGCAATGTTTAAGCGAGGCGCACATCTAACGCGCTCTGCACTGGACGTTTGACCTCCTCTCAGCTGGTCTATTGCTCAGTCTATTTTAGTTTCTCAAAACAGCAACGTGCCAGCAATGCGCCTTAACACACCTTATTTAGACCAGAACGCCTATGGGCACACATATGAGCGCAAATGCATTTGCCATTTAAACAGCATGGTGAAAAACGTCAAAATGACACTTGCGACAAGCTGAAACTAGCAAACAACATTTGCGTCGCGCCTTGCGCTGCATAGCGCCGAGTGTATGATAGGGCCCTTTATGTTTGTTTTGCTTTCAGTTTGGGGTAGATACTGTGAGGATCTGCTGCCTATTTGTTATACATATATCTCTCCTCCTTCCCAATGGCCAGGGGTCCATTAGACCTCATTACAGTATAACTTTCAAAATGACCAATTATTAACGTCTACACCAACCCCACACCTAAACTATACCTTTTAAACAGAACATAACCTGTTGACATTCTCACTGTATATGGAACTAAAAAATGGAATTGGAAAAGATCATGGGGGGACACTGTGGCTCAGTGGTTAGCACTGTCACCTTACAGCAAGAAGGTCGCTAGTTCGAGTCCCGGCTGAGTCAGTTGGCGTTTCTGTGTGGAGTTTGCATGTTCTCCCCGTGTTGGTGTGGGTTTCCTCCGGATTCACCCACAGTCCAAACACTTATAGAGGAATTGAATAAGCTAAATTGGCCATAGTGTGTATGGGTATATGGGTCTTTCCCAGTGTTGGGTTGCGGCTGGAAGGGCATCAGCTGCGTTAAACATATGCTGGATAAGTTGGTGGTTCATTCTGCTGTGGCGACCCCTGAATAATAAACTGACTAAGCCGAAAAGACAATAAAATAACAGAAACTGCCACTGAATTTGTCTGTAATTGGTGTTTTGGAGTTAGGTTGGAAAAGGGCCTTCGTTTGTTTTTCTGTGATGAACTTCAGCAGGACACAAAGACACTGAAGATCCAGGATAAACCTTAAATCCAGCATAGAGGTCTTCAGTGAATGCGATGTTGAATGTGTGTATGTGCGTGAGTGTGTGTCTGTCAGAGACGCTGTAGAAGGTCAGACAGCCGGACGGCACGTCCACATACACTCCTACTCTATTAGTACGAGATGAAGGACCAAATACATCAATGCTCTTATTATTGTCCCACACAGAGTAAACCTCGTCACTGCAGTACAGACACCAGGAGTGTTCATTGTGTCCAAAACAACAGTCAAATCCACTTTTTCTGCCAATTCCTTTATAAGCCACCGCTATAAGACCAGAGCCGCTCCATTTCACCTCCCAGTAACAGCGTCCAGTCAGAGTCTCTTTACACAGAACCTGCTCCTGTTGCTCAAATCTGTCTGGATGATCAGGATACGGCTGAGGATCTTTCACATTTCTTGCTTTTCTGTTCTCCTCAGACAGCTGGAGCTGAGTATGTGCTGTGTTTGGATCCAGTGTGAGAAAACAGGCATCTGAACACAAGAGATAAATCAGATATTCTGTGAAATTATGAATTATGCACAGAAATTATGTCTGTATTTGTGTATACCTACATTTTCTCAATCCAGATGTGATGCGGAAATGTCCTCTATGGTCCAAACTGAAAATTACAAAAACATACACACAGACAGACAGACAGACAGACAGACAGACATAGCTAGAATTAAAACTACATCACATATGATGCCATGTGTGCATCCAGTGGTGTACCCTTCTTAGAGAAATATTTCTATCCACTAACCTATCACACTCTTTTTCAAGGGTCAAGGGGAAGTCGTAGGGTTATAAAGCAGAATTGGGATTGGGCCCAATTGACCCCGCAAAACCCCATCCCCTTTTCACTCTCTAATGTGCTTTCACAATGCCTTGTGTAACCCCACTGGTCCTACACCACCCAATCCGATCCGAGCTGGGATCAAACGGCGACCTTCTGCATGGGAGTCGGTTGTCTAACAAGGAGGCTAAAGACCATGGCCTCTAGCGTCTGTCACTAGAGCACCTTTAGAGGTTAGAGGAGTGAGGTTTACCTGCACAACACTTCACTAGCTGGCATCCGTTACACTTACCCCCCTAAACCTCAACCCCATCCGGGTCACGGCACCAATGTAACCCCTCCGGTGCTACACCACCCAACCCGCTCTGAGCTGGGATCGAACCAGCAACCTTCCGCATGGCAGTCGGTTGTCTAACAAGGAGGCTAAAGACCATGACCTCTAGCGTCTGTCGCCAGAGATCCTTTAGGCTTCAGAGGAGTGAGGTTTACCTTCACAGCACTTCACTAGCTGGCCTCTGTTACACTTATCCCCCTAAACCTCACTCCCATTCGGGTCACGGCACCAACGTAACCCCACCGGTCTTACACCACCCAACCCCGCGCCAAGCTGGGATCAAACCGGCGACCTTCCGCATGGAAATCGGTTGCTCCAACAAGGAGGCTAAAGACCATGGCCTCTTTAGAGGCTAGAGGAGTGAGGTGTACCTGCACAGCACTTTACTAGCTGGCCTCCGTTACACTTGGCACTCCCATATAAATCTGTGATACAGCTAAAGTATGATAAGAGGAGGTTTAGATATTTTGAATACAATAAAAATGGAACAAATTGATTCCCTAACACATAATTCACAAACATACGCAAAGATATATGCCCAGCCTTCCTGGGTACCTGGTGTCTGCATTGTTAAGCCTGAATGAGTATATTTTCACAATGTTTCATGTTAATCGCTGATGTTACTACACTATGCCTGCTTAGTCTAGCTGTTCTGCTTGTCTAAGAAAGTTGTGCGCTGTGACAGGGGCACAGATTATTGGTACGATTGGTCGGATCGCCAGTCAATTCTGTCTTTTTTATATCTTTTTGCTGGCTCTGGATTCACATGCCAAGGCATTTGCAGCTCTGGTTGATCAGATTTAAGACGTCTGTGAAAAGATGATGCCAATTCAGCGAGGACGTAACAGCACAAACTCGTGATCAATAGACAAATTATGTTATTTCTTATTGTAATGATCAGCTAACCTCATGGAAAATACATAGCTGTGCATAGACATACATGGAATTTACATTATTATCATCTTTTTGAAAAACTAAATCACCATCAGACTCAAGAATTTCAACTAATTGGCATTAGAACATCCCCCCATTCATAATCTTCAACAAACACTTGGACACCCCAAACCCTCCCCATTCTTCATCTTCAACACAGACTCGGACATCACCCTGTTCTTCATCTTCAACACAAACTGGGACCGTCTAGTGAGTTAAGGAGAATTAACAATCTGATGAAAAACCATATAATGGTCTTACTACCCCACATACTTGAGTTTCTCCAGTGTATAGTGTGGATCCTCCTGTTTGTGTTGGAGCAGCTGGACTCCTGATTGTCCTGGGTGATTGTAGCTCAGATCCAGCTCTCTCAGGTGTGAGGGGTTTGAACTCAGAGCTGAAGACACAAAACCACAACCTTCCTCTGTCACCATACAGCCAGACAACCTGCACGGACACAGACAAGAGTGCTATTTATAATATAGTAAAGAATCCATAACTTTAAATAATAATGACTCAACTTGAAAGTCACACCTCAGTATCTCCAGCTGACAGTTTGGACTCCTCAGTCCATCAGAGAGCAGCTTCACTCCTGAATCCTGCAGGTCATTGTTACTCAGGTCCAGCTCTCTCAGGACACAGTTTGAGGATTGAAGAACTGACGACACAATTTCACAATCCTGAGCAGTGAGATTACAGCCAGCAAGACTGAAAGAGAGCAACAAAGAGAATTGGAAACAGGACAAACATACACAAGAAACAAAACAGTAGCACAAATTAACACTCACAGAGCTCTTGTGCAGTTGCCAACGGCTGGTATCAGTCTTCTTCTGCCCTCATCTGATGTGTTGTATTTCTGGAGCTCCAGCTCATCCAGCACCTCCTCTGACATCTGAAGCATGTAGGCGATTGTTGAGCAGTGAGCAGGAGAGAGTTTCTTCTCTGACTGTTTTTCTGATTTCACAAACTCCTGAATCTCTCTGGACAGAGTCTGATCTTTCACTTCCAGCAGACAGAGGAACAGATTGATGGATTTTTCAGTGGAGAGTCCATGTCCATCTCTGATCTTCTCTTTAATGTACTGTGTGCTTCTCCTGATGCTCTCTGAGCTCTTCTCTGTGTGTGTCAGTAGATCCTGTAAGAGTCTCTGATTGGACTCCAGTGAGACGCCCAGCAGGAACCGCAGGAACAGATCCAGATGACCATTTTCACTCTCGATGGCTTTATCTACTGCTCTTCTTTGTAAATCATGCAGCGAATCTAAACCTGCTTCTGCAGTGTTGCTTATGTGACAGTAAAACACATAGAAAGCAGCCAGAAACTCCTGAACACTCAGATGGATGAAGCTGTAGACTTTCCTCTGCTGAATCACAGATTCCTCCTTAAAGATCTCAGTGCAAATCCCAGAATACACTGAGGCCTCAGAGACATCTATGCCGCTCTCAATCAGGTCCTCCTCATAGAACATCACATTGCCCTTCATCAGCTGTCTGAAAGCCACTTCAGCAAGTTTGACAATCACTTCTCTGTTGGACTGCAGGAGTTTCTCTGGATCTCTCTCTTCATACTTCTGATTCCTCATGTTGATCTGAATCAGCAGGAAGTGGATGTACATTTCAGTCAGAGTTTGAGGGATTTCTGCACTCAGATCTTCTTCCAGGAGCTTCTGAAGCACAGTGGATGAGATCCAGCAGAAGACGGGTATGTGGCACATGATGTGGAGGCTTCTTGCTCTTCTGATGTGTGAGATGATTCTGCTGGCTTGATGCTGCTCACTGATTCTCTTCCTGAAATATTCCTCCTTCTGAGGCTCAGTGAATCCCTGAATTTCTGTCAGACGCTTGATGTATTTGGAGGGGATCTGATTGGCTGCTGCTGGTCTGGAGGTGATCCAGATGAGAGCAGAGGGAAGCAGCTCTCCTTTCATCAGCTTTGACATCAACACAGCCACTGATGAAGTCTCAGTCACATCACGAACTTTCTGAGCGTCTGAAAACATCAGTGTGATTCTGCTTTCATCCAGACCATCAAAGATGAACACAACTTTACACTCCTCATAAATCTTGGGCTCCAGATCTTCAAGTTCAGGATGAAAGTCCAGCAGAAGTCTGTGAAGACTGTACTGATGATCTCTGATCAAGTTCAGCTCTCGAAATGGAAGCACAAACATCAAATCTACATCCTGATTGGCTTTTCCCTCGGCCCAGTCCAGAATGAACTTCTGCACAGAGACGGTTTTTCCGATTCCAGCGATGCCTTTAGTAAGAACAGTCTTGATTTGCTCTTTCTCCTCTTTAAAGATGTCATTGCAGTAGATTGGAGTGTGTTGGGAGTGTTTTGTTCTGGCTGTTTTCTCCATCTGTAAAACCTCATGTTCTTCATTCACTCCTTCACTCTCTCCCTCTATGATGTACAGCTGGGTGTAGATCTGGTTCAGGTGGGTTTGATCCTCTTGGAAGTGGTTTCCCTCAAATAATCTCTCATATTTGTTTTTCATGCTGGTTTTGTGCAGGTTTTTAATTCTCTGTAACATATCCTCTGGTTTGACTCCAATGTCTGTCTTCTGCCTGAAGTCAAAGATTGCTGGTTCATCTCTAAAGTTTTCAGATGGGCTGCTGGACTCTTTAAACTCTAATAGTTGTCCCTTTCTCTTGCTGATGCTGACAGGACACAAATTAAAAAAACATTTTACACAAACTTAAATCTTGAATGCTATACATATCTATGCTTATTCATTATCAAATAAGGAACCATGTGATAAATGTTAATATAGTGGAATACAGACTAGAATTGAAATGAATTTAAGAAATAGTTTACATAGTTATTTAGATTTTTATATAAAGAGAGAGCTGCATTAAGCTGCAAGTTTCAAATACTCATGCAGTTGTCGGAATTTTTGCAGTTGATGTGTACTCTGAACATGCTAATCTCACCGGTGTGATTGTACATGTGAAATGGTTCATAGGAATTAGTTTTAGTATATTGTATTAGGAATTAGTATTTTTATTCTCTGTGAAAATAAAATTCAGACAAACTGCTCAGTCAGTACTGAAATGACTAGTGTCTTACCTGAGGTCAGAGGTCACTGCTGCATCACTGAGGTCAGGAGGATACACCATAGACCGATCACTCTTCATAGACACACAGCTTGATTCAGGAGGCGGATAACACATTTCAGAGGCAGAATCCTCATCCTCACTCTCACTCTTCTTTTGAAGACTCATTTTAGTGTTCACCTTCTCGCATTTACTGGAAGAGTATTAAAACACTGATTTTAGACATACTGACGTGGAAACATAAAACAGTTCTCTTGGTACAGTGACCCTAATGTGGATGACACAACATAATAATTACCAACCCCATATTAACAAAGAAATAAAAGTGAATATTAGGGGTTTTCCTCACGGTTTGGTTCAGTTTTTGATTGTAGGGTCAGGTTTCAGCACGGTTTGTTATATGATATGTTCAGTTAAACAAAAGGACACTGTCCAATAAAATAAAGACAAACTCTATAAGGAAAAGCACAAATCAGTACAATATAGAGACACAACCAAAATGAACAGAGCTTTTCAGGTAGTACAGTCAAATATAACACTGCATTCTGTTCATAATCTTTATAAATTACTTTTTAAATATAAAATATTAAACTAAATGTTATTTATTAAATGTTAAATATTAAATTATTAAACTTTATAAATGAAATAAATGTTAAACATTACTGTGCTCTAGCTTTTCAGTCAAGAGCAGAACAGTGAATGATTATATTTTGTTTGATTAAAATAAAAACATCTTATTTCTGCTGTCTGTGTTTCGAACCTTCAGACAATCCACAGATGCAGAACAACTAGAAAGTTTCAGACAAAGTTTCTCAAATGTCTACTTTCTAAAGTTTAAGTGATTGGACACGATGACATACTGTAATTATTGGTCATAATTAGGGATGTAACGGATCAGTTGATTTGGATCATGACCCACAGTTTGGCACAAGTAACAGAGATCAGTGTATTCATTCAGTGTAAAGTTGCACAATTAATCGTTAAAAGATCAGGCACAACATAAATGATAAATGAGGGTTATTTGCATATGCTTATTAATCTTTTGATGCATTACAGACAAATCTGCATTTGATCAAGGAAGAGATTCAGTCTTTTCAGCTAGTATTATTTATAAGCTACCAACAATCGAAACAGAAGTATTGGCAAAACAGTTTATAGTTCAGATATAAACACTGATGTTTATGGTAAAGATCAGCACCGATCTGCCCTATAAACTGACTACACAAGGTCATAAGCTCTCGCTCTTCAATACCAGTCAAATCCCATCTTTTTCCACCCCACACACCACCTCTTGGTCCCCAGAGAGCTGAGAATCACGTCTGGTAAAGATTAAAATCACTGTTTAATGCAACTTGAAGCTCAAAATAAAAGTTGTAGCAAATTACAAAAGTACATTGTTTAACCAACAACCGGACATCATAATCACTGAATAATTCTTCAATAATGATATATCTGGTATTAAAACATTCAGGTTTTATGACTGAGGTTTTAAATCATATTACTTCACACAGAGACTAAAAAAATAATTATGTGTTGTTGTAGAAGATTATAAAGTTAAATCTATACATTTAGCATTATCAACAACAGTAGCAAAGATTATTTTAACAGTTTTGAATATTTTACCATGTATTTTTATTCAGCTGGTTTCTTGATTTCATCTTTAATATAAAGTATTTTAAACATATTAAACATAAAGAGTGAACGTCAACTCTTCCCTCACTTTAATTAGTTTACTCTAAGGATTAACTAAATATATGACTCACATTATAATCAAAGAAAATAATCAGAGGAATAAATAAATACATTTTAAAAAGCAGCACATTTTTACATGACGTGATAATATGAAGAATAGACTGTTTGAACTTACCACAGAATATCTGTCTGACAGGTTTACTGGTCCATTGAGGTTTAGCATAGAGACAGAATGGCATAGTTTCATTATCTCGCCTTCACTGTCCTGTTTGAGGTGTGTCTTCTTTCTTTTTAAACCGGACATGAAAATCAGTCTATTCTGCTCCATCTAGTGGCGCTGAGCATCATCACAGGTTCAACAGCACTGCAGGACTCATCAGGTCTCTAATTTTTTTAAAAACTTTATTGGAGGACTAGAAATACAGAAGAACTGATTTCATACATCTTTTCTTGACTATTCACTCAAAATGTAGTCTTCTTGATCTATACGGTTGTTTTTCTGCAATGTTGTTTTCACATCCTCCAGGGCCCAAAATCTATTCATGTTACTCTGTTTTACTTCTTTTATATTCATCAAGTCAAATTCACTTATGATTTTCTTTTTCCATTTATTATAATAATCAGTTGAACCATTTATGTACAGTTGGTTTACAAAATGTTTGTACAAATTTCATGTTCTTCTTTAATGTTGTTTAAAGGCATTACAGTGTAATCCATGATATTTGCAAGCCTATTTAACTGAACACAGAAATAATGCTAAAGATTACATATTCAATGCAGGAGCCCTTTCAGACACTTTTTGCATTTCCTTCAGTTTCTCAGAGAGAGTTTTTTGTGGAAACCCAACATTTTAAAAGATTAAACCCACATCTATCAGACACTCACCCACACTCCTATATTATGTGTGCATATGATCATATATGCAGAATTTAAACTTGAACAAAGTGAAATGCTGCAACTGACCCCAAGGAGAGGGGCGGTAGCAACATCATTCATTTTCCTTCAGCTTAGTCCCTTTTTTCATCAGGGTTCACTGCAGCGGAATGAACCGCCAACTAATCCAGTATATGTTTTACACAGCAGATGCCCTTCCAGCTGCAACGCAGTACTGGGAAACACCCATACACTCTCAGATGCACACACATACAATTCCTCAATTCCCCTATAGCACATGTGTTTGGACTTGTGGGGGAAACCAGAGCACCCGGAGGAAACCCATGCCAACACAGGGAGAACATGCAAACTCCACACAGAAACACCAACTGACCCAACCGGTGTTCTGTCTATTTGTCCTACCTTGTCAGATTGTCCTACCTCCCATTCAAAAAGTAGGTAGCAAATTCTGATGACGTAATATGCTACCCATCAGATTTTGCTACCATTGTAATTTAGAATATAGATTAGTGTGATATGAAGCTGTAATATCGCCCTAACCTACCTAATCCCTAACCCCAACCTCAGAACCATTCAAATACAGTGTTAATAGCATAATCTGACGGGTAGGATAAAGTGTCAGAACACCGGGACTCGAACCAGCGACTTTCCTACTGTGAGGGCACAGTGCTAACCACTGAGCCGCTGTGTCACCGCTGCAACATCATTCATTAAAATGTAATTTAATTTAAAAAAAAAACATTCTACAACATCAGGATGGATTTTTTGCTTTTGTAAACAAACGAAATGATAAATTGGCCACATAAATACAGACCATACCTGTCAACCCTCCCGTTTTTCCCGGGATTCTCCCGTATTTTACAGTTCTATCCCGCTATCATCCTGTAAAGGTATTTTCCCGTATTTCTCCCGTATTTTACAGTTCTATGCCGCTATCATCCCGTAAAGGTATTTTCCCGTATTTTACAGTTCTATCCCGCTATCATCCTGTAAAGGTATTTTCCCGTATTTTTACCTGTATTTTACAGTTCTATCCCGCTATCATCCCGTAAAAGTATTTTCCCGCATTTCTCCCGTATTTTCAGTCTTTCTCTGAAGGGTGGCAATAAACATTAAAGAGCAGAGACTCCCTATACGCAACCCATACCGCCAAACCACCAGGGGCCGCTCCTTGCTCTTAAATGCGAGTCTGTTCTGTGCTTTCGCTTTGTTTAGGCATGAAAACACTTTGAAATAAATATAAAAACGGCGGGATTCCCTTTCCTTTCATTACAGCTGCCTTCTTCCCTTCATATGCAATCCTCTAAACAGTCATATAGCGGTGCGTGAATGTCAGCTGACGCGCTCCATAGTGATAAATAGAGGCTGTTTCTCAAACAGATTCTGCACATGCGATTTGAAGCAGAGGGAAAGTCTGGGTTTTGGGTGCGTGTTTAAAAAGACATATATACACATAATTAATAATAATAACAACATCTAAAGATGTCGATCTTGGTGGGGTTTTTCAAACACAACTAATTTTGTCCTAAATGAGCATAAAAGTTAGGAAAGCAATCGAATGCTTTCATTATAACGTTAGATGTGTGCATTTTTAAAGTGACGCCTGTTATTTAAAGTAATCAAACGAAAAAAATCTAAATAAATAAGAGTGTCATTCATTGCTATTTAATCAGAATGTGTCAGTTATACAGTGAAGAAACGGCAAATGAGATTTGATAGCTTGATTATTTGATTATAATAGCTTTTCATTTTAATAAGCTGAACTGTTTGCTAATGTATTTGCTGCTAATGTATACTATTTATTTTTTTCTTTTGTAAATAATAGTAATAAAACAAATTACTGTCCATTTAATTGTTTATTTACAATGAAACAGCTCCAAATGAACATATTTTGTAATTTGGGGAATTTCTTTTTTTTTTTTTGTGTGTGTGTGTGTGGGGGGGGGGGGGGGTCCCTTATTATGGTGGGCATATCCCTTATTTTCACATCCCAATGTTGACAGGTATGATACAGACTGGTGAAAGAACAAGCAACAGCCATGTTTTGGTCAATTATCAGGCCTACAACAAATATGAACAAAAATATTTTTACTGAAACTCTACAACTAAACCTTTACTAAACTACTTCTTTGAACAAAAGTTTGTAGCTCTGTGTGGGTGATGTCTCAATCGTCTCTCACAGCTGGTTTTTCAATCTGACACAGAGCGAGTGAGGAATCAAACACTCTGAACCCAGCATAGAGGGGTTCAGTGAATGTGGTGTTGAATGTGTGCAAGTGTGTGAGTGTGTGTGCGTCAGAGACACTGTAGAAGGACAGAGAGGCTGATGGTATGTCCACATACACTCCTACTCTCTTAGAGAGCGGTAAAGAAGTAGATATGCTATTGCTCACATTATTGTGCCAAACAGTGAATCCATTAGCAGAGCAGAACAGACTCCAGGATTTTTCACTGAATCCAAATCGACAATCAGTCACTCCTTTGCTGGAGCTTTCCTTATATGACACTGCAATATGACCCCAGCTGCTCCATTCAGCCTCCCAGTAACAGCGTCCAGTAAGAATCTCTCTACACAGAACCTGAGGATGGTGCTCAAATCTCTCTGGATGATCAGGATATGCCTGACGCTCTTCCACATATGCGATCTTTCGGTTCTCCTCAGATAGTTGGAGTTGATTGTGTGCTGTGTTTGGATCCAGTGTAAGCTCAAATGCATCTGAACACAAGAAGAGGATAAGAGATGACAACTATACAGCAATTAAAATATACTTTAAGCTTGACACCACTGATTATAAATGATCTTAAATTGGCCAAACCATGCATGCAAGTACAGTTTTTGCACATAAAGAAAGAGTGAAAAGGGGCAGAAAAATCCTACATTTTCTCAGTCCTGGGGTGATTCGGAAATATGCCGCATGGTCCAAACTAGAAAGGAACAACATGAACCACAAATGAATAATGTTTGACAATATATTGCCAAGTTCTGCAGTTAGATCGACACAAACTTTAATGACATCCCAACCTTTATCCATAGGATTTAATATGGAGTGGATCAACCTTTGCAGCTATAATGACTTCATATCTTATCTAAAGGTTTTCCAAAAGGTTTAGCAGTGTGTTTATGAGAATTTTTACCATTCCTATAGAAGTGCATTTGTCGAGGTCATGCACTGATGTTGGACAAGAAGGCCCATTTCAGAGTCTACACACAATTCATTCTAAAGGTATTCAGGTTGAGGTCAGAACTCTGATGTGAGGTCCAGTCCAGTTCCTCCACATCAAACACACTCACCAAATCTGTTCCCACAAATTTGGGAGCATAAAATTGTTGAACTAATGGCCCCTGAAAAACAAGCTCACACCATAACCCCCTCCACGACTAAAGAAGATGCTATTTGTAGTATAGCATCCACTGACTGCCACACATACTTGAGTTTCTGCAGTGCATATTGTGGATCCCCCAGTGTGTGTTGGAGCAGCTGGACTCCTGATTGTCCTGGGTGATTGTAGGTCAGATCCAGCTCTCTCAGGTGTGAGGGGTTTGAACTCAGAGCTGAAGACACAAAACCACAGCCTTCCTCTGTCACCATACAGCCAGACAACCTGCAGACACACAAACCAGAGTGCGATCTCTTATAGTATAGAACCACAAGCTGTAAATAATTCTGAATAAAAAGTAACTCAAACCTCAGTATCTCCAGTTGACAGTTTGGACTCTTCAGACCATCAGAGAGCAGCTTCACTCCTGAATCCTGCAGGTCATTGTTACTCAGGTCCAGCTCTCTCAGGACACAGTTTGAGAATTGAAGAACTGACGACACAATTTCACAATCCTGAGCAGAGAGATTACAGCCAGCAAGACTGACAGAGAGGAAATCATATGAGAATTAATTTTTGCCTGAGACCAACTCAAGATCTATCAATACAATGAACATTCCATTCAGAAATATCTCCTCACTGAAACACCAGATTAAACACTCACAGAGCTCTTGTGCAGTTGCTGACGGCTGGTATCAGTCTTCTTCTGCCCTCATCTGATGTGTTGTATTTCTGGAGCTCCAGCTCATCCAGCACCTCCTCTGACATCTGAAGCATGTAGGCGATTGTTGAGCAGTGAGCAGGAGAGAGTTTCTTCTCTGACTGTTTGTCTGATTTCACAAACTCCTGAATCTCTCTGGACAGAGTCTGATCTTTCACTTCCAGCAGACAGAGGAAAAGATTGATGGATCTTTCAGTGGAGAGTCCATGTCCATCTCTGATCTTCTCTTTAATGTACTGTGTGCTTCTCCTGATGCTCTCTGAGCTCTTCTCTGTGTGTGTCAGTAGATCCTGTAAGAGTCTCTGATTGGACTCCAGTGAGACGCCCAGCAGAAACCGCAGGAACAGATCCAGACGCCCATTCTCACTCTCAATGGCTTTATCTACTGCTCTTTTGTGTAAATTATGCAATGAATCTAAACATGCTTCTGGGGAGATAGTTATGTGGTAGTGAAACACATAGAAAGCAGCCAGAAACTCCTGAACACTCAGATGGATGAAGCTGTAGACTTTCCTCAGCTGAATCACAGATTCCTCCTTAAAGATCTCAGTGCAAATCCCAGAATACACTGAGGCGTCAGAGACATCTATGCCGCTCTCAATCAGGTCCTCCTCATAGAACATCACATTGCCCTTCATCAGCTGTCTGAAAGCCACTTCAGCAAGTTTGACAATCACTTCTCTGTTGGACTGCAGGAGTTTCTCTGGATCTCTCTCTTCATACTTCTGATTCCTCATGTTGATCTGAATCAGCAGGAAGTGGATGTACATTTCAGTCAGAGTTTGAGGGATTTCTGCACTCAGATCTTCTTCCAGGAGCTTCTGAAGCACAGTGGATGAGATCCAGCAGAAGACGGGTATGTGGCACATGATGTGGAGGCTTCTTGCTCTTCTGATGTGTGAGATGATTCTGCTGGCTTGATGCTGCTCACTGATTCTCCTCCTGAAATATTCCTCCTTCTGAGGCTCAGTGAATCCCTGAATTTCTGTCAGACGTTTGATGTATTTGGAGGGGATCTGATTAGCTGCTGCTGGTCTGGAGGTGATCCAGATGAGAGCAGAGGGAAGCAGCTCTCCTTTCATCAGCTTTGACATCAACACAGCCACTGATGAAGTCTCAGTCACATCACAAACTTTCTGAGCGTCTGAAAACATCAGTGTGATTCGGCTTTCATCCAGACCATCAAAGATGAACACAACTTTACACTCCTCATAAATCTTGGGCTCCAGATCTTCAAGTTCAGGATGAAAGTCCAGCAGAAGTCTGTGAAGACTGTACTGATGATCTCTGATCAAGTTCAGCTCTCGAAATGGAAGCACAAACATCAAATCTACATCCTGATTGGCTTTTCCCTCGGCCCAGTCCAGAATGAACTTCTGCACAGAGACGGTTTTTCCGATTCCAGCGATGCCTTTAGTAAGAACAGTCTTGATTTGCTCTTTCTCCTCTTTAAAGATGTCATTGCAGTAGATTGGAGTGTGTTGGGAGTGTTTTGTTCTGGCTGTTTTCTCCATCTGTAAAACCTCATGTTCTTCATTCACTCCTTCACTCTCTCCCTCTATGATGTACAGCTGGGTGTAGATCTGGTTCAGGGAGGTTTGGTTCTCTAGGAGTTTTACTCCATCAAATAATCTCTCATATTTGTTCTTCATGCTGGTTTTGTGCTGGTCTTTAGCTCTCTGTAGTTTATCATAAATAGGTAGTTCGTGGTTTTCAGTCTTCTCCTGCTGGTCTGCTCTTGTGTAGTAGTGAGCAGAACTGGATCCCTGTCTGCATCTCTTACTGCATGGAGGACAGTCAATGTCTTTTGAAGGTCTGGATTCACAAACTCCCCATCTGAACAGACTCTGGCTCAGATTATCTTTCTCTCGGCTGAGTCAAATGAGAAATATCAATTCTCATCATATGTTAACAAAGAAGTCCTTCACTTAACTTAACTTAAAAAAAAATCACTCAGTAGAAGATTAATAAAAGGCCCAGATGATTTTCTCAGTATCAGCATTTTGTCTTACCCAAGGTCAGATGTCACAGCTCCATCACTGATGTTAGGAGGCATAACTATAGATGCAGTACTCTTCTCAGACACACAGCTGGGGTTTGTAGAGGCTGGTTTGTGAATATTCTGCCTGCTGACAACAATCAACACTCAATCAGTCTCTAATTATGTATTCAATGAGGTTTAATCAATGTCAGTTGTTTGTTTTACCTGAGGTCAGAAGTCACAGCTTCACCACTGATATTAGGAGGCAGGAATAAAGACGTGTTACTCCTGATAGACACCCCGCTGGGTTCTGCAGTGACCCTCGCCCGCATCTCTTCATCCAGCACCTCACAGAGATGAGCTTTTTAAATGGAATGCTGTGCTGCTCTTTGTGGTATGGCGCCATCGACCCTGTGCCACAGTCAAACACACACGCAAAATACCAATTTAAATAAATGAAGCATCTGCAAACTATATTATGTCAGGGAGCCTGCTGCCTTGTGACAGAGTACAGTAATCAAGTAATCAATATTTCCCGTACACCATGTCACACATCAAGGCATTCTGTTCTGTAAAGTGACTTCACTTTTAAAAATATGCTTATTGAGTTAGGCAGTCGGATTTTACAGTTTTGCATTCCATTCAGCTAATCTCCAGTTCTGGCAGAAGCACTTTTAGCTTAGGTTAGCATAGCATTGATCAGTGTTTAAACTCTGTCCTGGAGAGTTTAGCTCCAACCCTAATCAAACACAAATGAACTAGCTAATCAAGCTTTTACTAGATATACTAGAAATTTCCTGGCAGGTGTGTTGAAGCAAGTTAGAGCTAACCTCAGCAGGACACTGGCCCTCCAGGACCGAGTTTGGACACCCCTGGCATAGATCATTAAATCGAATTAGACCATTAGCATTTTGCTCAAAAATGTTCAGGGCCACAGGATTTCATCTCTGTGATTCACAGACAATGTTGTTCTGTTGGCTTCGTCGTACATGGACCTTCAGCATGCACTGGGGCAGTTTGCTGCAGAGTGTGCTGGCGGCTGGGATGAGAATCAGCACCTCCAAGTGCGAGGCCATGGTATTCCACTGGAAAAAGGTGGTTTGCCATCTCCAGGTTGGAGAAAAGTCCTTACCCTAGGTGGAGGAGTTCAAGTATCTCGGGGTTTTGTTCACAAGTGAGGGAAGGATGGAACGTGAGATTGACAGGCAGATTAGTGCAGCGGCACCAGTAATGCGGTTGATGTATCTGTCTGTTGTGGTAAAAAAGGAGCTGAACCAAAAGGCAAAGCTCTCGATTTACCGGTCAATCTACGTTCCTACACTCACCTATGGTCATGAGGTTTGGGTCATGACCGAAAGGACAAGATCTCGGATATAAGCAGCCAAAATGAGTTGCCTTCGCAGGGTGGTAAGGTGTACCCATATGGATAGGGTGAGGAGCTCTGTCACCCGGGAGGAGCTGGGAGTAGAGGCGCTGCTCCTCCACATCCAGAGAAGTCAGTTGAGGTGGCTCGGGCATCTGTTTCGGATGCCTTCTGGACGTCTATCTACGGAGGTGTTCCAGGCATGTCCCACTGGGAGGAGGCCTCAGGGACGACCCAGGACACGCTGGGGAGACTATGTCTCTCGGCTGGCCTGGGAACACCTCGGGATCCCCCCGGAGGAGCTGGAGGAAGTGTCTGGAGAGAGGGAAGTTTGGGGTTCTCTCCTAAGACTGCTGCCCCCGCTACCCGGCCCCGGAAAATCGGTAGAAAATGAATGAATGAATAAAGAATTTTGATAACATAACATGGTACAGCAAAGTTCCTTGATGATTATGCTGGAATTAGAGTATTTCATAGTATTTCTTGACTTTCTTCCGCTCCCCCCACCCCTCCTCTTCGCTTCACGTCAGCGAAAGGGTGGCATGGAGACTGTGAGGGTGGCACGATCATCATTTACCCAGAGCACCAGTTAAGCTTGCGCTGTACTGTTCCTAGCCATATCAGCCTAGAAAATAGCCGTTAGTCTTAGTACACAGTGTAACTACAGAAGAGTCATGCTTTAAATACGAAAATTAGCTAAACTCTTAGGTCATTTTTGAGTGAAATGCTAATGGTGTAATCCAATTTAATGGTCTATGCTAAGCTAAGCTAAGCTAAGCTAAAAGTCGGATTAGACCATTAGCAATTCACTCTAAAATTATTAAAAAAATTCTGATAACTTAACATGGTACAGCAAAGTTGCTTGATTATTATGCTGGAATGAGAGTATAGTTCCCAGCCAGTGGCGGATTTAGGCATGGGCAATGTGGGCGATTGCTACATCTTGCTACTGCTCACAGAATGTTTTCTCTCCTGCCTTCCAGCAGGCGCTTCAGTCTCCCTCGGGCAAAAACCAGCAGACTAAGGCCTGGTTTATACTTCTGCGTCAAGTGATCGGCGTGACCTACGGCGCAAGCCCCGCGCGTAGCCGTGGATTTATACTTCTGCGCGCTGTTTCTGTTTTTCTGCAATACACTTCCAAGCGCTAGCTGGCAGTAGGTGTTTATGTTTCTTTGTGTCGAGTTTCTTCGCTGGTGTTTTGTTTTTTCTGCCAATTTTCTGGCTTGTTTTTATACGCGTGCTCTTGACGCAGAAGCCAAACCAGCCTTAAGGAACAGCTTTTTCCCCAGAGCTGTGTCCCTTTTGAACTCTGCCCCCACTCACTCCTTTGCCCCCCTAATACAGCCCCCATCCTCCTCTTAATCACTGCACTATTTGACATTTGCACATTTAAAAATTGCACATATTCATTGCACTACATTGCACTTATTGGAACTGTACATACCCACTGCACATATACATCTGTAATTATTTTTATCCATCTGCACACTTCTGATTATTAATAGCAACCTGTACATACTGTATATCCATCTATTGTAAATCTCTGTTCATAGCTAACACAACCTGTATATGTTCATAGTACATCCATTTGTAAATATCACCATAGTTTTTCTATAACTGCACTTTATAACTTATTCCTGTATCCTGCACTTGCTGCTATAGCACTGCTGGTTAGACCTAAACTGCATTTCCCTGCCCTGTACTTGTACATGTGTGATGACAATAAAGTTGAATCTAATCTAATCTAATCTAATCTTGCTAGGGGTGGCACGGAGACAACCCCAACCACCCCCTAGACCCCAAACCACCGTACACCCCCCCCCCCCACCCCCAACCACGACACAACAATGAGTTTGATCGTGGAGATGGTTTAATGTTTAGCCAGTTAAGATCCTTTTATGTAAACTTAGATAGTAGATAATTGTATCACCCCAGAAGGAACCGTATTCTTTCTAGAGCAAGTGTATTGTAAGAGTTATCAGGGTTTAGGTTTATATGAGCATCAGATGCTCCAGTTAAAAACAAACAATATATATATATTTATTTATTTGAAATGTTTCAAGCTTCTCAAATTTCACTCATCAATCTTTTAATAATCAATATCGATTTTCTCCAGAACCCGTTCATTCCCATTTCCTTTAAGCTCAGCTAAAGTCTTATTTTCTTTTTCTTAGGCACAGCTGCTCTAACTGCAAATAAACACCCATGTGTTCAAATTAATCATATTTTGTTATGTTAATATTATTAAATATATTTACCACACTATATGAAGAAACATCACAGCATTAGAAAAAGTTCTGCCTCGGTTCAGCTCTAACATTATTTTTCATCTCGTTAAGTCATGAATGACTCAAATACTTATAAAATATGAAACAGATTAATCTGGTTACTAGTTTATGGACTTAAATGAATCAATTCAGGTTGAAGCTGTGCAATTTATGGATAAACAGTTTTACAGTCTATCATCTGCCTTACAATCATTACATTAAACACCACAAAAAATAAACCTGTTGACAAACGCCTCAGTCATTTTGATCAATGCTTAAGTCATTCATTCACAGGTTGAGCAAATAAATCAGACCAGTTCTCCACAGATTGGAACATATATATATATATATATATAAAACATTAAACTGCGTAAGTCTTCAATACGACAGAGCTTTAAAAATCTACTCACCATGACAGATGATCCCACTGGGTAATGTTGCTTTTTCAGCCTGTTTTCTTTGTCACAGAACGCTGCAGTATAAGTTATACAGAGATTTCAGACTTTTCAGCTGTTCAACCTGCTCGACTGGTTTCATGAAGCACTTCAGGGGGAAAAAACATGTTACAAAATGGAAAAACTAAAGCTATATTTAGACACTGCAGACATGCAAGTGTTAATAACCCAGTGTCAAAAATATCAAGATTTACTGCCTTCTAGGAGATATTTTAGCAGAAATGAATGAACACCTTTAAGAGATAACTTTATCTCAACCATTATTTTTACTGAAATCAAAAATAGCTAACAGGTATTACTCAACTTGCAGTGAGCCAGTACAGCATCTCACATCTGGGAAGTGTGAGAAAAACAAAAATAAATACCTTGATAACGTCTAGGATTTTAGTAATTTTATTTTTTATTAAAACCATGATTAAACAGTGTTATCCTGCATGTGATTATGTAGGTCCGAGACGTATATGTTCCTGGATCAGCATCTGACTTGATCCTACAACAACATTTCAATCAGATTAAAGGGATACATGCAGTATACAGTTTACCTTAAATTAAGGCTAATGTTTAGGGTTTTGTGCTTCTACATCATTGTTATTCAACTACTAATCCTCTCTGGTTTTGTGAATCATTTACAGCTATGTTTTGGGTTTGGGTCATATTATCAAAACAAAATATCAGATGATGTTTTAATGCAGTATTTCCTAACAGAATGCATTCATGCAGCCCTCAGTGTATTGCTTTTATGAGCAATTTTGCCAATTGGTGAAGTTTTTTCCTCACCGCTGTCGCCACTGTCTTGCATGGTTCGCAATCTGTAGAGCTGCGCATCGATGGATTTGCTCTTCAGTGTTTGGACTCTCAGTAGTGATTATTAACCCACACTGAACTGAGCTAAACTGAACTGAACTTCAACACTGAAAACTGAACTGACACTGTTTACATTTACTATAATCTTCTATGTGAAGCTGCTTTGACACAATCTACATTGTATAAGCGCTATACAAATAAAGGTGAATTGAATTTAATTAAATTATGATCACCAGCAATCTAGCAGTTGCAGATCACTGGAGAACTACAATTCTGCCACTGAGCCAAACTATGACTCCTAGAAGTCATTGCTCCAATCACTCCTGCCACAGCTGACAGTCATCTGGACACTGACACACGCACACAGCTGAAGTTCATCACTGAATGATTACTTGGACTATACATAAACCCCACATTCACACAAACTTTGCTGAGTCTTGTTTGTTTAGAGCAGGGATGTCAAACTCAATTCCTGGAGGGCCGCAGCCCTGCACAGTTTAGTTCCAACCCTGCTTCAACACACTTACTGGTAGGTTTCGAACAAGCCTGAAGAACTCAATTAGTTTGATCAGGTGTGTTTAATTAGGGTTGGAACTAAACTGTACAGGGCTGCCGCCCTCCAGGAATTGAGTTTGACATCCCTGGTTTAGAGCATCACGTAAGCGTTATCCCGTGTTTTTGACCTTTGTTTGTTCATCCTTCCTGTTGTTTTGCAACCTGACCATTTGCCTGTTTTTGACTAGGCTCTTTGATTTCCTGTATGCCCCTGTTTGTCCCTGTATTGACCGTTGCCTGCCTGACTATTCTTTGTAATAAACTACACGTGGATCCTCACTTTTGTTGTCCCAGACCCCCTTATGTGACAGAATCGCTGCCTACTCACACCTGCAGCTTCTCCAAGATGGACGTCCAGCGCTCTCGAGCCTCTGGCGCAGCTGCATACGACTGCAGCTCTGCACAAGAAGTTTGGCCAGAAGAGAAATGGTCTCTCTCAAGGTTTTGTTTTTCCTTCACTTTGGTCAAATGGTGAAGTTTGTTCCTCCACGGTCACCACTGGCTTGCTTGGTTTGGGACTTGTGGAGCTGCACATCGATGGATTTGCTCTTCAGTGTTTGGACTCTCAGCAGTAAAAATTAAACCACACTGAACTGAACTTCAACACTGAACTGACACTTGCTGCATCCTAATCCGCATACTATCCGTCCTAAAATTGTATGTGAAAATAGAATTAGTGTGTCCCAAATCGTAGTATGTTGAAAAGAGTATGCCAAAAATTCCCGGATGGTTTACTATTTCCGGTCAAAATGTTAAGAGTAGAAGCGTCCATACTCTAACCGCTGATATTGCCCACAGTACATTGTGCGCTGGACCTGAAATCGATTAGAACTACAAAACGCGGGTAAAAAGTGTAAATAAACTACAAACACGATAAACGCGCGAGACCAACCGTCAAACAGAGAGGCTTCAGTAATGACTGTTAGTTAATATCTAACCCACTGGAGAATATTTAAATGCTGTTGTCTGTGTTATATTTCATCTGCAACAACAATACTGAACTTATATAAAGACGTGTTTGGACATTACCCTCTGAATGCAGAATTATCCAAAGACCTGAGGAGATTTCTCTGCATGAAAGACTCGTGAATGGGAGATTATCCTGCTGCTGCTTCTCCAATAAGGTAGTAAATTAAATACGACAGAAATGTGGATGATTGACAGGGCTCTTAACTAAGCAACACAACGATCTGTGTAATGAGGAAGTAGTATGTCCCAAAGCTTGCATACTCTTCTGTAACTCACTCAAAAGTATATATTTTTCCTTTACAAAAAAAGTACATACTTTTAGGTCGTAGTATAAGTATGCGAATTGGGATGCAACAAGAGTTTCAGTTTACTATAATCTTCTATGTGAAGCTGCTTTGACACAATTTACATTGTAAACAGTGTTGCCAGATGTAGCTGACTGATTCCAGCCCAAAAACCCGCCGAAATGCAAAAACACCCACCCAACAACCGTGATTTCACAAAAAGTGGCGGGGGTGGAGGGAGGGGTTGGGGGTGGGTTGTTGGACTGTCCCAAATCTCACAAAAAAATGGGGGAGGGGGGTGTTGGTCCCAAAGTTCACGAAACTGGGGGGGGGTGACGGTCCCACATTTCAAGAAAAGTGGGGTGGGGGGTGAACGGTCCCACATTTCACGAAAAGTGGGGGGGGGGGATAGGGCAGACGAGCGTGCCTTTACAATACCGCTCTAATATACACTACGCGCCTATGTTATTTTTTACCCGCACACTCGGATTCAAAACCGCCCAATCTGGCAACACTGATTGTAAAAGCGCTATATTAATAAAGATGCAATTATTTGAAAATGAGTGATTCATTGAATAATTCATTTAAAAATGCCCATTTACTGTCCATTATCCACTCACTCAAATGATTCATTCAGAAAGGAAACACAGCATTGCTGCTCAGTTCTGTTTATAATATTTAATTGGCAAAAAGGGCATGCACTTACAAATCACCAGAACAAAAAACAGCCAGGAAAATGCACTCTAACAAACACCAAGGGTTCACAAACTGTGGCTGCGTCCGAAACCGCCTACTACTCAGTAGGTACTGCGTTTGAATTTAAACGTACTACTCGGCCGTTAGAAAAGTACGTTCTATACAATATGAATGGACGAAGTATCAATGGAATTCGGACATACTACATCCGACATTTTGTCATGGTCACGTGACCTACCTGCGTCAGTTGTGTCGCTTCACTTCCATTCATGAATTCTCTCGCGGGGCATCATGGGATAGCGCAGCGTGCATCGGGTGCGCACTTCAGAATCTCGCCGGAAGTAGTAAGTCATCCGGGTACTTCTCGCATACTGATTTTCGAATTTTATGAATTCGGACATACTACTTGGCTCGCATACTGATTTTAGCGTACTCTATAGTATGGAAGTATGCGGTTTCGGACGCAGCCTTTGTGTTGGGGACGATATGTAAACATCTTATGTAAATAATGCTAAATATAAAAATAACACGCATTTTGTATGATCTTTCTTATTTTGATAAAATTGTTAGCATGTCTTTCGATCCTGAAAGAGCTTCACAAACATTCACACAGCACTGTAGATGCAAATGTAAACATTAGTGATGACATCAACTGGAGCATTTATAAGATCACATCAAACGAAGAGCCCAGAGTATTTCTACAGACTATTCCATTAAGTCAGAAAATTCGACTTTTCTGTTGTTGAGTTTCATTTGTTCTCTCTGACACAAAGACACTGATGAGTCAAAAACCATAAATCCAGCATAAAGGGGTTCAGTGAATGTGGTGTTGAAAGTGTGTAAGTGTGCGAGTGTGTGTGCATCAGAGATGCTGTAGAAGGACAGGGAACCAGATGACACATCCACGTACACTCCTGCTCTTTTAGATAAAGAAGAAGCTGATATATCAATGCTCTTATTATTGTGCCAGACATGGAATCCACTAGCAGTGCAGAAAAGACTCCAGGACTTATCATTGTACCCAAAACAACAGTCACTTCCCACTTTCCTGCTGATTCCTCTATAGGCCACGGCTATACGAGTCCAGGTTTCCCATTCAGCCTCCCAGTAACAGCGACCAGTCAGAGTCTCTCTACATAGAATCTGAGGAATATCAGCAAACCTGTCTGGATGATCGGGATACGGCTGATGATCTTTCACGCGGATCACCTTTCTGTTTCCCTCAGAAAGGATGAGTTGAGTGTGAGCTGTGTTTGGATCCAGTGTGAGATCACAGGCATCTGAACAAGCAATAGATAAGGGACACTTTCAGAGAGGCGAGTGTATGTGTGTAAATGTAAATATTTATTAGTAAAAAAGAAAACAACCTACATTTTCTCATACCAGGTGTAATTCTAAAAGACTCTTCGTGGTCCAAACTATTAAGACAAACATCAACCACAAATGATTATTGCTTGATTAAGTATGCAAGAAAAAGTAAACAAGGGTTGTTAAAAGTACAGGTTTCAGTACTGAATTTTTAAAAACGTCAATTCCTGATTTGCTATTCTGTGCATGTGTTCATGAGACTGTGATTGGCTCCAGTGATTACCATTTCACAATCTTCACCAAACACTTATACAGATACACAGACACTGTAGTGTGTGACAGTATTTGGGTCTGTCAGCTGATCAGTGAACAAATTGCTCATATATCCTCTCATGAACGGATACTCTGATAGACGCAGCTTGCAAATGCCTGCGTCTGTGTCGAAGAACGTGGAAGTGATGATCACTGGAGACAATATCAGCCATAGCTGCTGTTTCTTATTATATAACTTTCACACCTACACATTCAACTCAATGCTGAATCACTTTAAAAGGCAGAAGTTGTGTATTTACATTTCAAACAAATGTTTGAAAGCATGTTTAAATCTATGTACATGGTGACATGGGTCATGTCATTGTGTTCCCTGTCAATGATATCACACACCCATTGATTTATCAGTTGGTTATGTAGAAAATAAAGAAAGACGCTTAAATATGTTATACATTTCATTAGACTGGTCACAACCATACAGGGTAGTATTATAAAATGATATTATAAAATATGAATAGAAAACATCGTGGTGAAGAAGGAGCTAAGCCGAAAGGCAAAGCTTTCGATTTACCAGTCAATCTACGTTCCTACTCTCACCTATGGTCATGAGATTTGGGTCATGACCGAAAGGACAAGATCTCGGATACAAGCGGCTGAAATGAGTTTTCTTCGAAGGGTGGCAGGGCGCACTCTTATAGATAGGGTGAGGAGCTCTGTCACTCGAGAGGAGCTCGGAGTAGAGCTGCTGCTCCTCCACATCGAGAGAAGTCAGTTGAGGTGGCTGGGGCATCTGTTTCGGATGCCACCTGGACGCCTTCCTAGGGAGGTGTTCCAGGCATGTCCCACCGGGAGGAGGCCTCGGCGAAGACCCAGGACACGCTGGAGGGACTATGTCTCTCGGCTGGCCTGGGAACGCCTCGGGATCCCCCCAGAGGAGCTGGAGGAAGTGTCTGGGCAGAGGGAAGTCTGGGGTTCTCTCCTAAAACTGCTACCCCCGCGACCCGGCCCCGGAGAAGCGGCAGAAAATGAATGAATGAATGAATGAATGAATGAATGAATAGAAAACGTACTTAGTATGATAAAACAGCACTGCTTCTTCACCACCTGATCACGAGCAGAAGAACTGAAAACAGTGACTATGGCATAATAAAACATCTGCTGCCTTGTAACATGTCACACTAATCTCTCATCAGCAATTCCTTCTTCAGCCCTTTTTTTGCTTTTGCTTTGCTTCATTCAATTTTCATTTCGCTTTATTAATCAGGGGTCGCCACAGCAGAATGAACCGCCAACTTATCCAGAATATGTTTTACGCAACGGTTGCCCTTCCAGCCGCAACCCGTCTCTGGGAAACATCCATACACACTCACTCACCCTCATACACTACTGACAATTTAGCCTACCCAATTCACCTGTACCGCATGTGTTTGGACTGTGGGGGAAACCGGAGCACCCGGAGGAAACCCACGCAAACGTAGGGAGAACATGCAAACTCCACACAGAAACGCCAACTGACCCAGCCGAGGCTCGAGCCAGCGACCTTCTTGCTGTAAGGCGATAGCACTACCTACTGCACCACTGTGTTGCCTTCTCTGCTTCATATTATGATGATAATAAATCTTACTTATATTAGCTCATCAATTAGATCAAAGGTGACAGTTCAATGATGACAACTGCTAGTTCTCCCAGATACTTATTGCATCATCAAACTACGGTTTTGTTTGTTCTGAATACATGACTACCAGCGGTGAAAAATTAAATACTGTACCTTAACTTAGGTGATATTACAAGTGTTAATGATTTAAAATGAAATCATCATACTGTGCCACATACTTGAGTTCCTCCAGTGTATAGTGTGGATCCTCCAGTGTGTGTTGGAGCAGCTGGACTCCTGATTGTCCTGGGTGATTGTAGCTCAGATCCAGCTCTCTCAGGTGTGAGGGGTTTGAACTCAGAGCTGAAGACACAAAACCACAGCCTTCCTCTGTCACCATACAGCCAGACAGCCTGCAAACACACAGACAAACACACAGATGGGTCATCTACAGCAGGTCGCCCCAGGTCACGGCCTAGTACAGAGTTGTGAAAGAGTTGCTACTAGGCCACAAATTATTCTAAACACTGATTTTTATGAGGGTATGCACCCTAGTGTTCATGTTGCTTAGCAATGTATAGAAAACAATGTAAAGATCACCGTACCAAGCACAGTGTGCAACCCGCTTTACAAATCTTGCTCTAAATTGTAAATACAAGACAAGACCTCACCCTGACACAACCCCCACATCAAATTATCAATACAAGCATAGGTCCATGGTATGAATAAGGTCGGAGATCCTTGATCTACAAACACACACAGATCATCTACAAACACACATCAACATTATGCCTTGAAAAAAATTTGTACCATAATCTTACACACCTCAGTACCTCCAGCCGACAATTTGGACTCTTCAGTCCATCAGAAAGCAGCTTCACTCCTGAATCCTGCAGGTCATTGTTACTCAGGTCCAGCTCTCTCAGGACACAGTTTGAGGATTGAAGAACTGACGACACAATTTCACAATCCTGAGCAGAGAGATTACAGCCAGCAAGACTGAGGGAGAGGAAAATACACAGTAAATAAATTTCACCCAAAACTATTTTAACACTAACACCAGATTTAACACTCACAGAGCTCTTCTGCAGTTGCTGACGGCTGGTATCAGTCTTCTTCTGCCCTCATCTGATGTGTTGTATTTCTGGAGCTCCAGCTCATCCAGCACCTCCTCTGACATCTGAAGCATGTAGGCGATTGTTGAGCAGTGAGCAGGAGAGAGTTTCTTCTCTGACTGTTTGTCTGATTTCACAAACTCCTGAATCTCTCTGGACAGAGTCTGATCTTTCACTTCCAGCAGACAGAGGAACAGATTGATGGATCTTTCAGCGGAGAGTCCATGTCCATCTCTGATCTTCTCTTTAATGTACTGTGTGCTTCTCCTGATGCTCTCTGAGCTCTTCTCTGTGTGTGTCAGTAGATCCTGTAAGAGTCTCTGATTGGACTCCAGTGAGACGCCCAGCAGGAACCGCAGGAACAGATCCAGATGACCATTCTCACTCGCAACAGCTTTATTAATGACTCTTTTATGGAGATTTTCCAGTGCATCAAAACATGCTTCTTTATTGATGCTCATGTGGTAGTAAAACACATGGAAAGCAGCCAGAAACTCCTGAACACTCAGATGGGTGAAGCTGTAGACTTTCCTCTGATGAATCACAGATTCCTCCTTAAAGATCTCAGTGCAAATCCCAGAATACACTGAGGCATCAGAGACATCTATGCCGCTCTCAATCAGGTCCTCCTCATAGAACATCACATTGCCCTTCATCAGCTGTCTGAAAGCCACTTCAGCAAGTTTGACAATCACTTCTCTGTTGGACTGCAGGAGTTTCTCTGGATCTCTCTCTTCATACTTCTGATTCCTCATGTTGATCTGAATCAGCAGGAAGTGGATGTACATTTCAGTCAGCGTTTGAGGGATTTCTGCACTCAGATCTTCTTCCAGGAGCTTCTGAAGCACAGTGGATGAGATCCAGCAGAAGACGGGTATGTGGCACATGATGTGGAGGCTTCTTGCTCTTCTGATGTGTGAGATGATTCTGCTGGCTTGATGCTGCTCACTGATTCTCTTCCTGAAATATTCCTCCTTCTGAGGCTCAGTGAATCCCTGAATTTCTGTCAGACGCTTGATGTATTTGGAGGGGATCTGATTGGCTGCTGCTGGTCTGGAGGTGATCCAGATGAGAGCAGAGGGAAGCAGCTCTCCTTTGATCAGCTTTGACATCAACACAGCCACTGATGAAGTCTCAGTCACATCACAAACTTTCTGAGCGTCTGAAAACGTCAGTGTGATTCTGCTTTCATCCAGACCATCAAAGATGAACACAACTTTACACTCCTCATAAATCTTGGGCTCCAGATCTTCAAGTTCAGGATGAAAGTCCAGCAGAAGTCTGTGAAGACTGTACTGATGATCTCTGATCAAGTTCAGCTCTCGAAATGGAAGCACAAACATCAAATCTACATCCTGATTGGCTTTTCCCTCGGCCCAGTCCAGAATGAACTTCTGCACAGAGACGGTTTTTCCGATTCCAGCGATGCCTTTAGTAAGAACAGTCTTGATTTGCTCTTTCTCCTCTTTAAAGATGTCATTGCAGTAGATTGGAGTGTGTTGGGAGTGTTTTGTTCTGGCTGTTTTCTCCATCTGTAAAACCTCATGTTCTTCATTCACTCCTTCACTCTCTCCCTCTATGATGTACAGCTGGGTGTAGATCTGGTTTAGGGGGGTTTGGTTCTCTAGGAGTTTTACTCCGTCAAATAATCTCTCATATTTGTTCTTCATGCTGGTTTTGTGCTGGTCTTTAGCTCTCTGTAGTTTATCATAAATAGGTAGTTCGTGGTTTTCAGTCTTCTCCTGCTGGTCTGCTCTTGTGTAGTAGTGAGCAGAACTGGACCCCTGTCTGCATCTCTTACTGCATGGAGGACAGTCAATGTCTTCTGAAGGTCTGGATTCACAAACTCCCCATCTGAACAGACTCTGGCTCAGATTATCTTTCTCTCTGCTGAGTCAAAGGAGAAACATCAATTCTCATCGCAATAAATAACCAGGGTGTTATTTGGCAAGGCTGCTGATGCTGAAGACATTAATTATCGTCACTTCAAATATCTTCACACAATATATGATTCATAAAAGGTTTCATCCAATCTGTATTTCTGCCTATTTTTCTCAGTATCATTTTTGTGTCTCACCCAAATTCAGAGGTCACAGCTTCACCACTGATGTTAGGAGGCATAACTATAGATGCAGTACTCTTCACAGACACACAGCTGGGGTTTGGAGAGGCTGGTTTGGGAATATTCTGCCTGCTGACAACAATCCAAAAATATCTGTCAGTTTGTATTTATTTAATTTAGATCTAACCTAATCAACTAATATCTGTGTTTTCTCTTACCTGGGATCAGGGGTAACAAGTTCAGGCATAATTATAGATGTGTTGCACCTCATAGACACACCGCTGGGTTCTGAAGAGGATGCAGCCTCCATCTCTCTGCTCAGACTCATTTTAAAAGGCATGTCCTCATCTTCCAGCATAGCTTTTTTATTTGTAATACTGTGCTACTCGTATTTCTCTCTTTGTAAACAAGCTACATTTAAAGACACAAAATCATATAATGTATACTTCATGAAATTCACATTTTCCATCAAGAGCACATTGAACATTGCTGGCATGGCAAAGGAGGGCACGAGAGCACTGACTTTCCTGTGCCACACCCACACAAAGGAAAACTTTTTTAATTCATTAGAAATTATATCAATTATTAATTGTAGGATATGATATAACAAAATTCTATGCAAAATGTCTAATCTGTGTACTTGTTCAAAATTCCCCTCAATGTCAATGCAGAAACCTACCCACATAGCAAAATATCTCTGGCCCACACAATCAGCTTTAGCTTGGCCCACATGCCGCAGTGAATTACGGTACATGACTGGACCAAGTCTGGCTGCCAGACAAGGGCCAAACATGGACCATATCTGGGCCAAGTCTCAGCCAAGTTATAACCAACAACTGTGCCAGATATGTTGGTGTGAAACTACAATGAAACTGATATACCCATGAATCATTGCACTTTAGGCATGCTATGGGCGTGCTTTTTCTTGAAGCGACCTGATTGGTACAATTTCTTTCTTTATTTGAAAATAATAAAAAAGTATTTCAAATGTGGGCCAAGACAGGCCAAACGTACATGACCCACATATCAATTATTAAAATCTGGGCCAAATACAACATTTTACACCTGGCCCAAGTAGTGTGTGCCGCCTTAAAGATGGTGCCACCTCTGCCAAACCAGGGCCATGTTTGGCCCACATGCTGTATGCCAATGCCGGATGAATGCCTGCTGCGCCAGATTTATGCCAAATCTGGGCCAGAATTCTTTGCTACCTGGGTACATAACAGATTGGACAATCTCTGTTATCCTACTGTATTTTAAGACATTTGATTAGCTAGTGCATGTACTCAAGACTAAATTGACATTAGGTGTGAGAGTAAATAATAGATTACTCTGGTAAAATAAAATCAGATTCTCCGTATGAAATAATTTTGGTAACACTTTATTTTGATGGTCCATTTGAGTATTAGTAGACTGTCTGCTTAATATCTGTTGACACTGACATTTAACAGTCCTTCAACAGACATTTAACTGACTATAAGAAACTTTGCAATTACATGTCAACTTACACTAACCCTAACCCCAATCCCAACCCTAACCCCAACCTAACAGTCTACTTATAATCTACTGAGAATTAGTTGCAATGTAACTTACATTCAACAAACGGACCATCAAAATAAAGTGTGACCATAATTTTTCAAAACATCTTTTAAGTAGGAGGCAGTCTACTAAAAACCCACACCCTTCTCTAAAACAGCCATAAATCTGAGAAACTTAAACTTTATAATCCATTCAGACCTTACTTCTGTAGAGTGACCTACTGTATCGTGTTCTCCCCCTCAGCACTCATTTTCAGTGACTGTTACATACCAAAAAAGAACAAACAAACCAACATGGCTTATACCAAGTAGGTCAAATCTATGCAAATATAAATGACGTAAATAATGAATCTATGTAAATAATAAATAAACAGCGTTAGCCATTTATTGAGAAGTCAAGCAAATATGAATAAATTAGATTTTTTAAACAGGTGTAAATATTTATCAACAGTAGCTTTAAATACGTACCTACCGTGAGAGATTATGCTGCGGCTCAATTTTACGTTTACATGCTGTTTCCTTGTTGAGAGAGCTGCAGCATACTTTTGCTTCAAGACTTCTGCCTGTTCTGCCTGTTCAACTTGCTTAGTGTGTGGTTTCATAAAACATTTCATAGAGAGGGGGGGGGGATGTTTTCAAATAGAAAAATCCAATTTATATTTAGCACTGCGTTCTTGTGTCCTGTGTTCACTATTGCATTGCAAACATGCTAAATAAATTATACAATCAGTCAGTAATCTGTGGCTGAACTGTAAATATTAGTGCATCCAGATGTACAACACATTCACATCACTTCTATTTTTTCCTCATTTTGTTTCGTTATTTTGTTTAAACAAACACAAGTTCACTTATACATAATGTACATGAACATTCAGAGCCTTCGTCATTAAACTTGAGATATTGAGATAAAGGCCCATTCAGATTACACAATTTTCTCCAGATTTTGGCATGATATGCTTCACATGATATGCTTGACAAACGGCATGTGAATATATTATCCTGCACATAAATAGCAAATTGTGGCATGTTGCAAAACATATAAGGTCCCACTTCTAACAGTGCAGCTCAAGTGTAAGAATAAGTCTTTGGTGTCATGCATTTAGTCCAGAATGTTTTCGATTTCCGGAGTGAAATCAGGGGGGGGGGGGGGGGGGGGGGGGGGGGGGGGGGGGGGGGGGGGGGGGGGTCTGGGACTGGTGTGTAAGTAAAGTATATGATGGGATATGTAGTTCAGTTCAGTATCAGATGTGTAGTTTGGGTGAATGACCAAGTTTTCTCCAGTGATCTGCATAGGCTAGATCGCAGGTGATCATTACAGATGTATTTGTTGTGGAGTTTATTCATGCCTTTCTGCAATGGTGAGTTACAAATGCAGTTACAAAGTGGGCAGTACACACACACAATTAGCTTTGCACTGTATTTTCAATTCAATTCACCATTATTTCTATAGCGCTTTCACAATGTAGATTGTGTCAAAGCAGCTTCACATAGAAGATTATAGTGAGTTGAAACAGTGTCAGTTCAGTTTTCAGCGTTTCAGTTCAGTTCAGTTCATTTGCACGTCTTCTTGCAGCAGATGTAACAGGATACAAGTTACTACTATAAAACTACTATACTATATAGTAGTATACTATAAAACTACTGTTACTACTATATGGATGATGTCCATAATGCTACTGTACAAAATAAACCTGATGTAATGCCCATAAACCGGGGCTCCTGTTGTATGATTAAAGCATTCTTGTATAACGTACTGTTTTAAAAACAAAAATTCTTGAGCTGCAGCTGACCACAGAGAGTCGGAACAGATCTTTTAATCCAAGATTCTTTGCAAATCTGGTTCTGTGAATTTGTTTATACGCGTTAAGTTTAGAGCATTTAACAAAAATCTGAATCATTAGTTACTTTGATGCAAGCATTTACAATCACAGACTCAACACTCATGAAATGTGCACAAAAGTTTTTTAAGCTATGGTGGACAATGATCAAAGCAACTACGTACAATCAAGCATACATTCAAAAGGGTGGAGGAAATGTGAAAGTGGATAAATGAAATAAAAATGAAGCAAGGGAATGAATGAGCAAGCACAAGTCAGTTTAATCATTTAAAAAAAACTCATTTACTTACATCTTTTACAAAGGGGCCTATAAGCTTCATCTCAACCTCTGCTTAGATAAAATGATTGATACTTGCATATTAATCAGCTATTGTTCAAGCACTCAATGCACTATTGGATGAAAGTCTTGAAGGTTCTGAGGACTATAGGAGCATTATTACATAATCTACACATCGGTGACATACATCAATGTACACAGGATCTCTAGAGGATTATTTTTTATCGTAAATATGATATGAAGTTATTTAAGAATTCTATAAAAATACATCCATTTAGGCCCAATCCCAATCCTATTTTGTACCCCTACCCTTTTCCCTTCCCCTTGGCCCTAAAAATGAGTGTGACAAAACTTACCCCTAAGAATTGGGACAGCACTACAGCACCTGCACACGTCATTATATGTCATTGCGATCTCTTGCTTCATACGAGATCAGACGATGGCGACTGCTGTAGTTATTCCAGTTGTGTTATTTTTTGGTGTTTATCTTCAGGAAATCACTGAAGGCATATATTATGTTATCATAACCATCTAATGCGGCAATAAGATAATAACTGTACTGTGTATTAACACAGTGGCCATATTCATCTATGTAAACACACAAACACAACATTAACATTATAGCAGACACTGTACACAGCTCATTCTCAGACACTAGACTTTTCTGACAGGGTGTTCGAGTGTCAGAATTTTGTGGGACTGGTGTACAGGAGATATTATTATGGATTATAGATCGCCAAATTTAGCTGTATTTATTTTAGCGTTTTTTTATAAAAGCATGATGGTAAAACATGAACGCGGTTATGAATGTAATAAATTGTGTTTGTTTGTTTATTGTAAAAATTCGTAATAATGACAAAAAATAATAATTTGTGACTCTCCTGACTTCCGGGTGCAGTGAAACTGCCGCTGTAGCTGGTGTATTCTGGGAAATTTTCTTACCCCTTGGTTTCGAGTATGGTCCTGAGAAATCTTCGTTCGAAGGGGTGTATACCCCTTCCACTCAGCCCTACGCCTTCAAGCTAAAGAGAATTGGGACACCTCTACCCCTTCACATGAACGCGCAAAACGAGGGAAAGGGGTAAGGGGAAGGGCTAAGGGGTAGGATTGGGATTGGGCCTAAAAGTCGACAAGGCAAACAACATACAAAAAATATGAGTGACACAAGTACTGTTCTGGGAATATGCTGGTTAATTCATGAACACATCTGCCTATGAATTAATAGAGAAAATCCTTTTTATAGGAAGCTTGTGTCTCTCTCAGTCTTTCTGTGGCCTGTTTCTAAGAGTCTGAAGGGGATCTCAAATTCTTTGAGGCCATAAACCTGTATCTACAAACAATTGAGTCTTCGGTCTCGGACACCATAATAGGAAAATAAATATATACAATAAAAAATATGAACAGTAACATAAGACAACAAATAAGGCAACAAAACTACATTTTGTTTCACTTGGTTTCATTTTTTTTATCATGCATGTAAACTTACAAAGTAAAACAGAGTGAGTCAATAATTAGTGTTCTGAATGCAAAAACAATTTAATTGTTTTTTTACGAGCATCTTAATAAAGTTATGCTAATATTAATACTTAAATGAAACTTATCTAACTTATATACTGATAAGAGAAAAAACACATCATTTATTAAGAGGTATGCCAATCCTTATAATAAAAAAAGTCACAAATACTTTTTTATTTTTTACTCCTACTGTGGTTCCAAACCTGATGATTTAAATCTGACACAGAGACACTGAAGAGTCAGGATACAGTCTGAATCCAGCATAGAGGGGTTCAGTGAATGTGGTGTTGAATGTGTGTAAGTGTGTGAGTGTGTGTGTGTCAGAGACACTGTAGAAAGACAGAGAGCCGGACGGCACGTCCAGATAGACACCAACTCTATTAGAGGGGGATGTAGAGGGCCGAATGTTTAAGCTCTTATTATTGTACCAGGCTGTGTAAAGTGTGTCACTAAAGTACAGACTCCAAGAGTTTTCATTGAGTCCAAACCGACAGTCAATCCCACCTTTTCTGTTGACGTCTTTATATGACACTGCTACATGACCCCATCCACTCCATTCAGCCTCCCAGTAACAGCGTCCAGTCAGAGTCTCTCGACTCAGAACTTGCTCAAGGCTCTCAAATCTCTCTAAATGCTCAGGATATGCCTGATGACATTTCACATGTGCTACCTTCCTGTTCCCATCAGACAGCATGAGACAAGTGTGTGCAGTGTTTGAATCCAGTTTAAAACAACAGGAATCTGAACAGAGAAAAACAGCTCACAACATTTAAGACTTGTATAAATATGCACAGATGTGCGTGTCTGTGTGTAAGAAAACTTACATTTTCGCAGTCCCAATGTGATTCTGTAATTAGATCCATAGTCCAAACTGAGAGAAATAAACACAAAATTCAATGAATTGCTAACTATTAGTCATCAGTTCACTAAACAATGTTATGTTTTATGAATGTGATGTGCAGGACTGGCATCAATAAAAATGAACAATAAGAGTGTATAGATTTTAAGAAATGCTTTGTATTATTTGTAGAAATTCTGTCAGTTGTTGGGATGCGGGCTCCTAGCCACTGTCGCCTTTGTTTGGTTTGGGTCAATATTCAACAGAAATAAATGTGTTTTTTATAAAGCATTTATTGTGTATGGGCATACACTCAAACTGCTTTACAATTGTATGAGGGGGGTCTCTATCCTCATGACCACCAGAAATGTGCTTGATGAATTAAATTTGTTTCACAATGACAATGAAAACTTTGTCATTTTTTAAAGTGATATAGAAATTAGGGTGACTTGACAGACTTTAATTAAATCCAAAGCAAACATTACAAAACGTAAAAATCTTGAAAATCGTAAATCGTGAAAAACTTAAGGAAACCCCCAATGAATAAATCTTCTGGGTCCTGACGCCCTTCCTGCAACACTTTGTGTAAAATACACAGAAGTGTGGAGCCACTGACAGACTAAACAGGAATATTATTCTGTGTTCAATAGGCTTGCCACGATAGACGGTGTAGACTGTGTTACCGGTTTTAAGACGCAACACCGGTGACATCACTTTTCCACCGTGACACCGTGCCCACATGTTTTTAAGTATTCCTTTTTTTAATTCAATATTTATTTGAATTAAATGGAAAATATAATTCCAAATAATTTACTTAAGACGATAGCATGCAGTAGGCTGTCTAGTTAAAATCTGAACATAGCTACAATGCTTCATATTTCATTTATCATGTGAGGAGAACCAGATGAGTCGAATCTCACAGTGTTTAGTATTAAATAATCTTATTTTTTATCAAAATAAAAGTGATTGCCGCGCCACTGACAAGCCAACTGCAGAGAAACAAAGCAACCTCAGTGATCACTTTTTCCGAAGTTCATCTGTTCTATTGTGCACTTGATTATTATGAGTTTAATGTTAAAAAAAATCAATAATGAAAAGGTCGACAAGAGTGTATCCTGTGTGTGTGTGTCTTCACTGAAGTCTCCCTCTTCCAAAACCGAAAGTTGCTTTGTCTGTCTGGCAATATTTCGGCTTTTAATCGAATGAAAAGTTAATTTAGATGAGCCTATATTAAAAACTTGCAGTAAAGTAAATGTGACGTGGGGCCACACATCGAAACTGAGGTCTGATCTCATCTCTCTCTCGATGTCATTCATCGATAGATGCCACACAAGTCGCCTGATAATTCAACTCCTGCACTCAATCTGTCAACCCACGCTTGCGTTTGTTTTGATCCAGGAGTGCAATACCTAGTTCAACCACTGGGTGTCAAACTTACATACTGCACCTTTAAATAAAGGGGAATTACCTGAGCTGAATGTTTGACGACGTCTATCAAAACTAGGATGTTATAAAATACATTTTATACCGAGTTATTACCTGAGAATTTCTGCGGTTTTATATTGTGGATGGTGCGCTGGGTCCCTCCGTTAGTGGCGAGACCACTCGATGTACGATGCTAACATTCGGTCGGCGAGTAGCCTAAACAAATATTCATTCATTCATTTTCTTTTCGGCTTAGTCCCTCTATTAATCTGGGCTCGCCACAGCGGAATGAACCGCTAATTTATCCAGCACGTTTCACGCAGCGGATGCCCTTCCAGCTGCAACCCATCTCTGGGAAACAACCATACACACTCATTCACACACATACACTACGGACAATTCAGCTTACACAATTCACCTGTACTGCATGTGTTTGGACTGTGGGGGAAACCAGAGCACCTGGAGGAAAGCCACGAGAATGCAGGGAGAACATGCAAACTCCACACAGAAATGCCAACTGACCCAGCCGAGGCTCGAACCAGCGACCTTCTTGCTGTGAGGCGACAGCACTACCTACTGCGCCACTGCGTCGCCCCTAAACAAACATAATAAATGGAAATACACAGGCCTGTGCGTATCGACATATAATGTAATGCTGCACAGTAACGTGTCATATGTTTGTTACGGTTGTCTTCATTTTAATCTTTTAGTGATGATAAGATGGTGTGCGTTATCCGCCTGATTCCCGCTGAACTGGGCGGGTTGTGTGATGTTTGATTCTGGGGGCGTTCTGGGGGTGGGGTTTGCATGACTCGCTGCGAGCTACTAGCCCGACAGAGGAAACGCGACATGATTTCAGCCTCAATGCTCAACCTCTCAGGCGATTGGCGATAAAAGCCCTGGCTCGCACTGGCCCGACAGTGGAAATGTGGCTAATGTATCCTAATGGCCCCACTTACTTGAGTTTCTGCAGTGTATAGTGTGGATCCTCCAGTGTGTGTTTGAGCAGCTGGACTCCTGATTGTCCTGGGTGATTGTAGCTCAGATCCAGCTCTCTCAGGTGTGAGGGGTTTGAACTCAGAGCTGAAGACACAAAACCACAGCCTTCCTCTGTCACCATACAGCCAGACAACCTGCAGAGACACAGACAAATCATTTATAGCAGAAGTGGGCAACTTTGAATTGTAATTCAAAAAGTGCTGTACATAAACAATAACAAAAGAAATACAACAAGCATAAGAAATAAAATGAATCGTATAAAAATGATTAAAAAACAATTATAATGTGTTTTAAAAGGAATGAAAAAGAAAAGGAAGACATAATAGTGTGATCTGTGGGCCGTAGCACAGTGCTCATTCAGTAAAGGCACAGCTAAACAGATGTGTTTTTAGTCTTGATGTGAATGTGCCTAATGTTGGAGCACATCTGATCATTTCTGGAAGCTGATTCCAGCAGCAGGGGGCGCTGTTAGTAGCTGAAAGCCGATTCACCCTGCTCTTGGAGTTTGTAGTTTATATGATCCTAAAGATCTGAGTGATCTGTTAGGTTTGTATTCAGTGAGCATATCTGTAATGTATTGAGGTCCTAGACCATTTAGTGATTTATAGACTAGTAATAATACTTTAAAGCAGGGGTGTCAAAGTCAATTCCTGGAGGGCCGGAGCCCTGCAGAGTTTAGTTCCAGCCCTGCTTCAACACACCTATCTGTATGGGTATCAAACAAGCCTAAAGCACTCAATTAGTTTAATCAGGTGTGTTTAATTAGGGTTGGAACTAAACTGTGCAGAGCTCCGGCCCTCCAGGAACTGGCTTTGACACATGTGCTTTAAAGTCTATTCTGAATGTACCCGGGAGCCAGTCCTGGCCTTCATAAACTGCTCACTAGTGTTCTCATGTATGCATCTCTTTCTGACAGAGACAGGTCTGTCTTTAATGGCTGGAGTGATCAATATTTCAAAGAAAATACAGAAATGATCAGATAGTGCAACATCCTTAACAACAGTCGATGAAATGTGTAGACCCTTAGTTATAAGTAGATCAAGAGTGTGTCCACGATTGTGTGTGGGTCCTTGAACATGCTGAGTCAGATCAAAAGTGTTAAAAACAGTCATGAGTTCTTTTACAGCATTGATTTCTGGATTATCAATGTGAATATTAAAATCCCCAGCAATAGTAAAATAGTCAAATTCAGAGGTTACTATTGATAACAGCTCTGTAAAATCATCAATAAAAGCTGGAGAATATTTCGGAAGTCTGTAGATAATGATCATTAAAATGCTTGGAGCACCCTTTAGTGCTATAGTGCCTTATAGGGCTGCATGATTATGGATAAAAGGAGAATCACAATTGTTTTTCTTAGAATAAAGATCATGATTCTCTCACTATTCTGCTGAATTTATTTTAAAGATTGTTGAGAATATGTGACCTCAGCTGTTCACTTTAAGTTGCTGAAACTGAAACGATTTCGTCTTGAGTGAAGTCAGATATTTTGTTGAAAATGAAGAGTCAAACTTGATTTAAGTGAATTCTTCTTCTATACGGGTCACGGCACCAAGTTGTTGTAAAAACAATAAATGATGGATAGAGAGAGAACCCGGTCCAGGAGACTTGAAACAAGCTGAAATCCTTTATTGAGACACGTTGGTTAATCTGCAGTCATACAGCGTCTTCGAGAAGTCCATGTGTTTGCAGGAGCCTACTGGAGGTCTGCACTCTGCGAGTTTTATCACAAGTCTGATTTGAGACAAAGATGTCCTGTCTATAATGTCTTCTTAGGAGGAGGGGAGATGGCTAAACAAAGCACGCAAATTCAGCATTGAAGTCAGCATGATACCCGGCACGTAGGTGCTAGAAAACCTGCCCTGCTACTGACCACACAAGTTAATCAACAAAGGGGGTTTCTTAGGCCTGATAGTATGACCCGAAGACAAAGGCAGAGTCATTGAAAGCCTGTCCGTAGCATTTGCATCACTGGCTCAGCCAGTAGTCAGAAAGACAAAGGTTTAATATCCCGCATAGCTGTTGTTAATGAAATGATACAATTAAAACCCAAAGAATATATCTTTTCAGTTATATGTAGATTATTGTTAGGGATGCACCGATACCACTTTTTTACAAATCGATAAGAGTATGAGTATTTTAATTTGTTTACTCGCCGATACAAAGTACCGATACCGATACTTCATAGATTTGGTTTCAATTAAGTTTATTTGTTCGTTTTTTTTTTTTTTTTATTGTTTTTTTGCCTGTAGCAAGGATCAACACAAAAATCTTTAACAGGAGGCTGTTCCAAGCCAAAAATATACACATTGTTGATAACCCTGCAAACCCAGACCTTATCTATTAACGATTAAGCATGGACATTTAAAGGATGAGTTATCCTTGTGCTTACATGTGTGCACAACTTCAAACATTACACAAAGTGTGTGCAGTGTACGTTACCTTATGGAGTCACTCTCGTTGCATATTGGGGACGCATAAAACCCTGTTATGCGCGATTATTTCATATTCAGGAGTCCTGCCTTTGATCAGCCGGTCAGGTAATCAAAAAGTACTAGATGTTTATGGGTGGGTTGCAGGTAGATAAATAGCCATAAATACGAAACGCATACTCTCATTTTAAAAATAACGCGACCATCATCCCACAATGTTTAATAATGAATAATCTTATTTAAATCTTAATCTTAAAAGTTATTTAGCAATGCTGAGCCAATGACAAGCCAACTGCAGAAAAATAAAGCAACCATCAGGGCAATCGCAGCGAGCACTTTTTCCGAAGTTCAGTTCTTTTTTGCACTTGATTATTATGCGTTTAATGTTAAAAAAATCAATAATGAATAGGCCTACAAGAGTGCAGGGGTGCCTGCAGGAATTAACTCCGCGATACGCACAAATCCAGCACCGCCCGCCTCCTTCCCCAATCATGTCAAGAAACACTGATGGTTACTGTCAAAGGCTACATTATTTAGGGCATTCCTTACGACATGATTTGTTTCCTTTTTAGTTTTAATATTTTGTTGAAATCTAAATGTAATAAAAGCACATCAGCACCAAGGAAAAATCTGACACAAGACGTCATCTTTAAAATTATGACATAATAAAAAATTTGCAAATATATGACAGAAGATTGTGATACAATAGTGAAGCATTAATTAAATCCTTACTTTCCACTGACCGAAAATCATCCACAATTGGGCTAACAGTTGGTCTCAAACTAAAATATAATTTGTATATTTTTCTTGGACAAAATATATTTTTAAAACGAATTTCGTATATAGCTTGTCTCTTTAGAGTAGTTTATACTGTTTAATAATCATTTTAAATCATGTCATAAATAAATAAATAAAAAAGCGGCATTGATTCCCGCCCTAGCATGGTAGGTATACGCACAGTGCGTACAGCAGGCACCACTGCAAGAGTGTATCCTGTGTGTGTGTGCATCTTCACCGAAGCCGTTCTTTTCCAAAACCGAAAGTTGCTTACATCAGGCAATATTTCGGCTTTTAATCGAATGAAAAGTTAATTTAGATGAGCCAATATTTTAAAATTGCAGTAAAGTAACTGTGTCGTGCGGCCACACATCGAATCTGAGGTCTGATCTCATCTCTCTCTCGCTGTCATCAAGACATTGATACGGAGACGCCGCAGCTGAAGCCTTTGCGAAATCTGTCAAAATACAGCACTGAAATAAACCGGCATAAATGTCTTTGAGCCAAAAAGTCTATCTGTATGATAACATTGGCTCTGATTGCATCAGATATGTAGAATTTGTGTAGCCTAATAATTATATTAATTCAAATAAAATGAAAACCAAAATCAACAATTCATTGCATTTTTCGTTTGATAAAAAATATACGGAAACGAAAAAAAAAAATCAAAGGGTGACTAGTTTGTATTAATTTGTTTTAATATGAATAAAAATATGCTTAGACTATTTAACTTTAAAATTGTTCTATGCGCTGCCAATAGGCAAGCCATTCAAAGATATTATTTTACTGTGTACTGGGTAATAATGTATAGTCTATATTAACTAGAGAGATTTTAAAAATAAAAGACATTTTAAAAAAGGAACAACACGCAAATCTGCATCAAATAAAACTGGTTTCGTGAAGTTCAGCACTTGTCCTCTTGCCATCGTATGCTGCTGTGTAGTATAGCGCCGTATCAACTGCTGGTAAGAGAAAGCGCACGTGACAGCTCAAAGCCGGTATCGATGTAACCACAAGCAAGATCATATCGTTATAAATATTCCATTAACAATACTTATCAAAATATTTATAATTTACATGGTGTTTATTGAGATTGTGTGATCTGTATAGGCTGTCTGATCTTTACAGAAGCTGTAAACTGACACGCGCGCGCGATGACCGCAGTGATGTTTAAACTCAGGCGCTTTTATTTAGCCTGTAGTAAACTTTTTACATAATGTTCTATTACTTAATTTATTTAATTTGTTTTATTTATAGTTTATATATAAAATGAGTGCTAGCTTGTTTGAGTGCTTAGCTGTGATCATTATGCAAGGATCATATTTCATATTCGGTTCTTCAGTAGCATATATAGATTCGTTAATATTGTATTTTATACAATGATTGTTTATAAGGACAAAGCTATTAATATATAATACATTAGGCTAATTAATACATTAAGACACTGAAGTCAGGTAGGACAACAAATCACATCCATAGTGAATTACTGTTTAGTGGTAGCGGTGCGTGGTATCGGCCTTTCATGTCCGATACGAGTACGAGTATTTTAACCAAGTATCGACCCGATACCCGATACTGGTATCGGTGCATCCCTAATTATTGTTCATTTGAAAATAAATTATATAAATTTATATTTCCACAAGATTTAACCCTGAACATTAGGTTTTCAATAAAGCAAATCCTGAGCAGCTGCTGTGGTGGTCATGGAAGAGTGGAGAGCATGAGATTCCTGTGACGCTCCAGGGACAGACGAGTCTTCGCTGAGGTCCAGCATTCTCCAGCCTCAGGCGCCTAGACTGCAGCTCTGCACAAGACGTTTGGCCATAGGAGAAATGGTCATGCCCAACTGAGCCTGGTTTCTCTCGAGGTTTTTTAAATACTTCACTTTCGCCAATTGATGAAGTTTTTTCCTCGCCGCTGTCGCCACTGGCTTGGATGGTTCGGGATTTGCTCTTCAGTGTTTGGACCCTCAGTAGTGATTATAAAACCACACTGACCTGAGCTAAAATGAACTGAACTTAAACACTGAAAACTGAACTGACACTGTTTCAATTCACTATAATCTTCTATGTGAAGCTGCTTTGACACAATCTACATTGTATAAGCGCTATACAAATAAAGGTGAATTGAATTGAATAAAGATGACAATGAAATAAAACCCGATACTCTTTGCTTCGCTCAAATTTAAAAATGAAAAATAATGCCATGTGTAAAAAATAGAGTTACTGATTTTCTATGCTCAACATTGTATGCTAAAATAAAGGTTAATAATGGTAGACTATTGTTGGTAGGTGAGTTTGATATGAGTTGCAAATGAAATATGCAGGAAAGTAAATCTCAGGGAACAGGATTGGTCACCCCTGTTTTAGCTATAATGTCAAATGATTCCGGAAATGATAGCAAAAGCAGAGCGATACTACATGATTCAGAAGTCTACATGTGTTTGTTGAAAAACATGAATCAAATTTCACAATAAAATTAGCAAAAGATACAATTAAACAGACCTTGTGCCTCTTTGGGATCGTGCCAAGTAAAAAGGTGGCCTTTGGTCCACCGTCGTTTTACACTTATGGAATTTACATGAGAACAAAAAAAACAAGGGTGTCTGAAGCTCACCGTATGGCAATTTTCATATACTGATCTCTTATTGTTAGACTATGCCTAGATACACCAAGATTTTATTTAAAGGGCACCTTTAAGGACTCATTGCTCAAAAAAAACAAAAAACAAGTCTAACATGTGCTGTGGAGAATGGATCTATCAGAATATGCTGAATTGTAAAGACCTGAATTCAGCTAATAATATCAGCTAATGTGAAAATATGAATGACTTGATTTCTAACACATTTCCACTAATATGTAGTGATCATAAATACCTCAGTATCTCCAGCTGACAGTTTGGACTCTTCAGTCCATCAGAGAGCAGCTTCACTCCTGAATCCTGCAGGTCATTGTTACTCAGGTCCAGCTCTCTCAGGACACAGTTTGAGGATTGAAGAACTGACGACACAATTTCACAATCCTGAGCAGAGAGATTACAGCCAGCAAGACTGAAAGAAGAGGAGAACAATAAAACTGAAAACAAGCTAAATATACACAAGAAACTAAAAGGTAACAATTAAACACTCACAGAGCTCTTGTGCAGTTGCTGACGGCTGGTATCAGCCTTCTTCTGCCCTCATCTGATGTGTTGTATTTCTGGAGCTCCAGCTCATCCAGCACCTCCTCTGACATCTGAAGCATGTAGGCGATTGTTGAGCAGTGAGCAGGAGAGAGTTTCTTCTCTGACTGTTTGTCTGATTTCACAAACTCCTGAATCTCTCTGGACAGAGTCTGATCTTTCACTTCCAGCAGACAGAGGAACAGATTTATGGATCTTTCACTGGAGAGTCCATGTCCATCTCTGATCTTCTCTTTAATGTACTGTGTGCTTCTCCTGATGCTCTCTGAGCTCTTCTCTGTGTGTGTCAGTAGATCCTGTAAGAGTCTCTGATTGGACTCCAGTGAGACGCCCAGCAGAAACCGCAGGAACAGATCCAGATGACCATTCTCACTCTCAATGGCTTTATCTACTGCTTCCCTTTGGAGACTATGAATTACATCTAAAAAACGAGATGTGTCCACATTCTGCATCACATAAAGGTGAAACAAATAAAAAGCAGCCAGAAACTCCTGAACGCTCAGATGGATGAAGCTGTAGACTTTCCTCTGGTGAATCACAGATTCCTCCTTAAAGATCTCAGTGCAAATCCCAGAATACACTGAGGCGTCAGAGACGTCTATGCCGCTCTCAATCAGGTCCTCCTCATAGAACATCACATTGCCCTTCATCAGCTGTCTGAAAGCCACTTCAGCAAGTTTGACAATCACTTCTCTGTTGGACTGCAGGAGTTTCTCTGGATCTCTCTCTTCATACTTCTGATTCCTCATGTTGATCTGAATCAGCAGGAAGTGGATGTACATTTCAGTCAGAGTTTGAGGGATTTCTGCACTCAGATCTTCCTCCAGGAGCTTCTGAAGCACAGTGGATGAGATCCAGCAGAAGACGGGTATGTGGCACATGATGTGGGGGCTTCTTGCTCTTCTGATGTGTGAGATGATTCTGCTGGCTTGATGCTGCTCACTGATTCTCTTCCTGAAATATTCCTCCTTCTGAGGCTCAGTGAATCCCTGAATTTCTGTCAGACGCTTGATGTATTTGGAGGGGATCTGATTGGCTGCTGCTGGTCTGGAGGTGATCCAGATGAGAGCAGAGGGAAGCAGCTCTCCTTTCATCAGCTTTGACATCAACACAGCCACTGATGAAGTCTCAGTCACATCACAAACTTTCTGAGCGTCTGAAAACATCAGTGTGATTCTGCTTTCATCCAGACCATCAAAGATGAACACAACTTTACACTCCTCATAAATCTTGGGCTCCAGATCTTCAAGTTCAGGATGAAAGTCCAGCAGAAGTCTGTGAAGACTGTACTGATGATCTCTGATCAAGTTCAGCTCTCGAAATGGAAGCACAAACATCAAATCTACATCCTGATTGGCTTTTCCCTCGGCCCAGTCCAGAATGAACTTCTGCACAGAGACGGTTTTTCCGATTCCAGCGATGCCTTTAGTAAGAACAGTCTTGATTTGCTCTTTCTCCTCTTTAAAGATGTCATTGCAGTAGATTGGAGTGTGTTGGGAGTGTTTTGTTCTGGCTGTTTTCTCCATCTGTAAAACCTCATGTTCTTCATTCACTCCTTCACTCTCTCCCTCTATGATGTACAGCTGGGTGTAGATCTGGTTCAGGGGGGGTTGGTTCTCTAGGAGTTTTACTCCGTCAAATAATCTCTCATATTTGTTCTTCATGCTGGTTTTGTGCTGGTCTTTGACTCTTTGTAGGTCTGCAATCTCCACTGTGTGTGATTCAGTATTGTCTTGTGTAATGTGAGTCTGATAGTTGGATGTAGAGTGAGGCGCTGATTTGATAAGCTTACGTTTCTTTTTTCTCCTAAAAGTACAAAAAAAGTGTACACCATTTTATATTTGTAAATATTTGAAGTGTATTAAGTGTCAACTGTTTTTAAACATTTATTAATCCAAGTTGTGCTACAGTATGTAAGAAATATTATACTAAGTTATACTAACTGAGGGTCAGAAGTCACTGGTTCCTCACTGAATGCAGGAGGTTGATTATGGACCAGCCACTCTTCACAGACACACCACTGGGTTCTGGAAACTCTGATCTCCTGATTACACTGACAAAAGAAATAAAACTGCATTTTAGACACATCTAAGCATTTGGTTTTCCAAATATTTGCCAAACAAACAACCTTTTACACATGATTCATCTTTGAAGTATAAGTTAATGATTCTGTTCCTTCCTTGAAAGTCCACATGCCCAAAACATAATAAATACATAAATGAATACAGTGCAAACGTCTTCCACATTTTATTTCACATTCCAAATTAAATAATCAAGTAGATTATTTTTAGGATGCATTTTTACTCTTATGAATTGAAAAAATTGATCCAGTGATCAGATTGACAGAAATCTCTAATATTTTAATAGTATGTTCACCAAGATTAATGACTATAACACTGAAACCTAACCAGATGCTGAGTGTCACTCACTGTGGCCACTAACAGGCAGAAAAGTGAAGACAAAAAAAAGTGATAAGCCCTTAGTCTTTTCTAAGCATGGGAGGTATACCGCGGTTTGGAAAAGTTAAGGTTTTAAAACCGCCAAAATTTTCTGCTATACCGTGACTAAGGTATGCGTCAGATTTTTTATTCATGTTTTTTTTTTTTGGTTTGTTTGTTTTTTAGGACAACAGTATCTCCAACAGAAAAGATCTCCAAAGAGGCTGTTTTAAACTGTAAAGAAATCTGTGTTTTTTAAACAAGAGCAGAAGTCAATGATTTATTTTAATTATTTAGACTGACATGTTTACTGCTCCAAAATATTATAAATGTTTCTTAAAATAAAATATATTGTGTACAATGGGAAAAAAGTTTTAGTTTTTTACCCAGACATTTCAAAAGAACTTATTTTAGAGATGTAATCACAATACCGTCATACCGTGAAATTGTGATATTTTTATCCAAGGTTATCATACCGTCAGAATCTTATACCGGCCCATGCCTAGTCTTTTCACACCACATTCAACAAAGCTACGAGGCTGTTTATACCTCTCATCATGTGTTTTTCTGATGGGACAGCTATACAATAATATGTACAGGTGTAAATGTCCTCCAAAACACATCCGAGGCGGATATAAAACTGGACAGGCCTACATGCATCTGGTTGTTGAAACCACATATGTAAATCTTACTCCTCCCAGCATGAAAAAAAAAAATAAAAAAAATAAAAATTTGCAAGAGCAATCATGTTATGGCAATACATCCATCAGATATACAGGTCTGATTACTGCCACAATCATACAAAAAAATAAAATAAATAAATCTGTAAGGGGGCAAACACTTTTTTACACCACTGTATGCATTTTAATTCCCTGTGAAAAGTGAGTTTAGTTTAAACTCCTCTGTCAATGGTGAAATGACCAGTGTCTTACCGGGGGTCAGAGGTCACTGATGCATCACTGAGGTCAGGAGGAGTTTTGTCCATGGACCAATCACTTCTCACAGACACACAGCTTGATCCAGGAGATGCAGAACTCATTTCAGAGGCAGAGTCCTCAGATTCTCTCTTCTTTAGACTCATTTTAGTGTTCACCTTCTCTCATTTACTGAAAGAGCATTGAGACACTGATGTTAGACATCATGTTTGGAAACTCTAGAGATCTCTTGGTACAATGGTACAACTAAATGTGAATGACACTACAGTTTAATAATTACCAACCCTATAATTATAAGGACATTTTAAAATGTCAATATAATAATAAAAAATAATAATAAACATTTTAAATAAAATTGATTTCTGATTTAAGTGTAATTTAGAACACATTTGCGCCAAAATGGTTGGTTGGTTGAAGGGTTTTTTTAAGTAAAAAAAGTTTTTATATTTAACAAAACACTGTAAAATAAAGATGTTCACTCAAAGAATCCTTCTCTGGTCATTGCAAACATTAAAATCATCAATAATTTGATTTAAATTAAAGCAAACAAACAGGTTCACAAATGCAAAAAACAAAACAAAAAACTCAGATATAAATGTACGACTAAAATACATCCATAATATTGAACGGTGAAGATACCATCTGAGGTTTTTTTTTATATTATTATTATTTTTATTACTTATTAGTGCTAAAAACTAAATTACACGAATCTTACAGCAACATTATATACACTGATTATATATATATATATATATATATATATATATATATATATATATATATATATATATATATATATATATATATATATATATATATATATATATAGAACATACACTTCTTCATATATTTACAATATTAAAGTCTAAAGTCTATACAGTTACATGAAAGGCTACACCAAATGTTTAAGGTAAACCACATACCTTGAAATCTTTCTATATTACAACACGCTTATCTGTACTGCATTATGTTTTCAATATAAAACAAAGAGAGAGATATAAAAACACCTTATATAAACATGTTGAGCGACAACACTTCCGCCATTTGGATTTTGTTTGCACCAAGGAGTAACTACGCAGCTAAATGATTCGCATTTTAAATCCATGAAAAGACGAAATAAAACATCAGCCCATCTAACGTGGTTACATGAAGAATAGGTTATTTGAACTTACCTCAAAATGTGTGTCCGTTCAAGTTTACTGAGGTTAATAATATGCGTAGAGACACGGAATGTCGTATTGCTACCCTTTTTCTTTCACTTCTTTCACCTGCTTGAGGTGTGTCTTTATTTTTAAACAGGATATGCAAATAAACTGAACTACTCCCTCTAGTGGCGCAGAGCATCATCATCACAGGTTCAACACTGCAGTGCTCACATGTCCTTTACAAAGTATTCACAACAACACATGCAGCTTCATTGCGCACGTTGTTATTGTGCTTCGAATTACATTTGGCCTCGAATCCCGACTTGTACAAATACTCCGAAATCATGATTTTATGTATTTTAATCATGTTACTGTTTTATGGTGTAGTCTAGACAGGATACAGCTGCTGATAGCTACGCCATCAATTTAGCATCATTTTTGTAACACTGTAAAACAATAGTTAATATTTTACAGTACTGTAATGGTTCGGTTTAGGTTTTGGGTAGACAATAATAAAATTCAATAAATGGGAAATGTAATAATATAAATAAATATTGTTAACTTCTGGCCACAACCCTGTCTGATCTAGCAACAACCCTGTTTAATGACCAAACCAAGACCTATTTATTCACAAAGTGTTTATTTGGATGTCAGACCAATGTTGAAACAAAACGATATAAGAACAGAGCAATTCAAACTGATATTAAGCATTTCAAAATAGCCCTATCAGCCTAGTTTTGAACCCACTATCCCTGCAAGGTAGTCAGGAACCCTAACCGCTCCACTAAATTACTTGAAGGTTCAGCCCTGCAAAGTGAGGTTTAATACCTTAATTTGCGCAACTGTTCTTTGCTGAAGCCAGGGGCGCCTCCAAGTCACATCACGGCCACCCCTGGGTAAACTCTGGCCACCCCTGTGGCCACCTCAATATGATTTTGCTGTTGACATTATTAATTTAAATGTACTTATGTAAATTCCCAATATTTCAATAAATAAAATGCAGCCACTAAATTATTGTTGGTGCCACTGACGTAGCTGATTCACTGCTCTCCCCCTCAGCGCTGGTTCAACGCTGGTGAAAGCAAACTGACGCATGCGCGCAGAAAACCATTCCCGTGCGCCTCACGCACTCCTGTGAGAATCCCAGTTGTTTGCATGCATTCCGATAAAATACGTGCCGCTCATGCGCCGTGAAACAGGAGTAACAGCCTTTTGTGCAGAGGTGTCGGCACGCATCGAGTTTTGCAAGTCGACTAAACTAAAGTTTCTATAATATGATGATGTAGTAACTTTCACTAAGCATGGCTTTAAAGCAGAAAGGAGGGATAAAGAGTCAGGGAGGTAAGACTTCATTACATTATGTTGTGTATGGGATGGTTCGCCCATGGTGTCATTTAAACTAGAACCACCACTGCCCTCCCCGATCGTCGTTGACATCACACACACCTTTAATAGACAGCAATGGCAATTTAATATTTACCTTAAGGTACATCAATAGAAGAAGCTGCATTAATAATATTGTGGCTCAAAAAGGAATATGGATAAATGATATTATTAGGGTCTGTATAGTGAGTGTGTGTATATAGTAATGCCTTTTGTTCAGTTTGTTCATTTGTTTGTTTTATTAATTAATATATGAATCTTCATGAATTTTAGACTTGGCATATACCATATTCTGTGCAATAAAAGTATGTGAAAAATAACTAAAACGTTATATATATATATATATATATATATATATATATATATATGAAAAGTGTTTTTAAACTAAATATTGATTTTTATTTGATTTGCACATGTACTTGCTGAATTATTTCAAGGAATAAATTGCAATATTTCAAGAGTAATTAATTAAACGAATTAAAACCACTTTATTTCATTTACCAGAAACAAAAATATAACATTACACTGAATTCATAAATTTTTTTTGTGTGCCACCCCAAGATTTGCTGCGGCCTCTTCTGGCCACCCCTAAAAACATTTTCTGGGGGCGCCACTGGCTGAAGCTGTTCCAGTGCAAAACATTAAAAAAAATGACCACTAGGTGTCACCGTAGAGTGGGGTTTCGAAATGTTTCAAAGCTTCGACACATTTGCTTCGACTGTTTCAGTGTTTCATAAAGCCTCGCTTTGCCCACCACTGTCCAACCAAGGGGCGTTGCTAGACATAAAGCTCTACCCCCCCCCCCCCCCAAAAAAAAAAAAAAAAAAATTATATATATATATATATATATAGTTATATACTATACACGACAAATGATTAATAAATAAAAGTATTATGGTTATTCTACAGTTCCACAGACAATTCTATAGAATACAAAAAAAAACAGGTTTTATAGAATTATCTGTTGTCTTAGACATGGTCGAGAATTAGGTAAGTCTTTACCTCCCTGACTGCATCCCTCCATTTTACTTCATAAAAAAAATCTATCAGAAGACATGCTTAGTAATCACATTATTTAAACTTTAGTTTTGTCGACTTACAAAACTCACTGCGTGCCGTCACCTCCGCTTAAAAGGCTTTTACGGCGGTTTCACAATGCATAAGCGGCGCGTGAGCAGCAAGTACTTTTTTCAGCGTGCATAACAACCGGGGCTCGCACCGGGAGAAGAGCAGCGCATCCGGGTCCAGCAGGAGCGGTGTGTGAGGCGCGTGGATGTGGTTTTCTGCGCACATGCAGAGATGCGTTAGTTTGCTTTTTGATTAAACTACATTGCATTTACCAGCGTTGGTTTGATTGCACACAGAGAATAACGTCTTTATTCCGGGATTACCACTCTTAATACATACACTTGCATATGAAGTAAATCATATCTCATCACGTTTACTGGGGCACTGGTGATTTTTACTGGGGCACGTGCCCCAGTAAATTGGGTCTAGCGACGCCTCTGGTCCAACCCTAATCAAACACAGCTGATCCAACTAAATTAAGGTGTTCAAGACTACTAGAGACTATTAAGCCACGGTCACACTGGACTTTTCTCCTCATAGACTTCCATTCATATGCACGCGAATGCGTCAGACCGGAAACGCAGGGTCATGCGTCGAGTTTCGCATTTTGCTGCGGAGTTTAAGCTTTATGAACTCTGACCTGCGAAATCGCATCACTTGACTGCGTGAGACCAATCCAGGATCAAAGCATGACTCTCTGGACAGAAATTTAAAACATGGAGCAATCGCTCGCTTTTTTAATGTCTAATCATCTTGTTTAATCCCGCACCTTTTCGTAGCACCGTACGACAGAATTTCGCAAGCTCAAACTCTAGTGTGACCACGGCTTTAAGCCGAAGTCACACTAGAGTTTGAGCTTAAAGGTGCGGGATTAAACAAGATGATTAGACATTTAAAAAGCGAGCGATTGCTCCATGTTTTAAATTTCTGGAGGTCATGTTTTGATCCTGGATTGGTCTCACACAGTCAAGTGATGCGATTTCGCAAGGTCAGCGTTCACCAAGCTTGAACTTTGCACAGCAGCAACCTGCGAAATCTGACGCATGACCCTGCGTTTCCGGTCTGACGCATTTGCGTGCGTATGAATGGAAGTCTATGGGGAGAAAAGTCTAGTGTGACCGCAGCTTAAAGCAGGTGTGAGTTGGTGGTGGCTGGAGCTAAACTCTGCAGAACTGTGACTCTTACGGAATTGAGTTTGAGACCAGTTTTAAAGAGATATTTTAATCTGATCTGATTATTAAGTTACTTTACGTGCTGCAACATAATGAAGGCACATATTCTGTCAGATTACTAAATATTTGTATTTTATTTTGAATTAAAGCATGCATTTACATTAGCTGATGACATTTTAACAAAGTACAAAAAATACAAATATATTTATATTATAAAAACTTTAATATGTCAATGTAGACATTAAACAGAATAAAATGAATTACTTTAAAAGTAAATAGTGTTAGACTGAGCAAATAATTAAATATTAAAACAAAATGTGTTGCAGAATATTGAATTTGAATAAGAATAACAAGATAAAGAAGTGATTTACCAGTTTCTCCATCAACTATTTCACACAATGTGCAATTAATGACAGTGTATCAAAGCTTTTATCCACCGGTGTGTTATTTTTCGGTCACCTATGATTGAGCATTGAATAGACCACACGTCTGAAGCCAATGCACTTACACAAAAGGGAGAAACCGGTGGTGCAATAGCAAGCAAAACCTGTATAGATACAAAATAAAAGCCTTCTGCAAATATAAACCAAGGCAAGTTTAATTACATAGCACATTTCATGGTAATTCAAAGTGCCTTACATCAGCAATAATTAAGAAACAAGTATAATAAATAAAAACAAAAAATAAAATGAATAAAAAACAGGTTAAAATGTGTCAAACAGGTTATAAAGTAATGAAAAAGAAGAAAAAAACATAATAGTGCGATCTGTTGGACATAGCACAGTGCTCATTTAGTAAAAGCACAGCTAAACAGATGTGTTTTCAGTGTTAATGTGAATGTTGTACTGGATCTCCTTTATTTAATAACCTTAATTAAACAAAGATAAACCAGAATCCTCTCTTATATTTCTTAGCTAGAGTTTAGTTGAAGGATCATCTTTTAAATGTTTTGCAAAAGGAATACATTAGATCATACTTTACCACACCGGGTAACTCGATGGGCTCTGGCAAATGAAATCAATGTCCACTCCAGCGAAGTAAATTAATAAAATACACTTTTATTAACAAAATGAAATCCAGTGAAAAAGTAGAATAAACAAAAGACAAATAACAGAAACAAAATCCTTATTTTGTCCTCCGTTGAGAGTAAAGGGCTGCTAACCTCCAGTATAGAGAAGTTGGAAAACACACAAAGCTGGTCAGTATGGTCCAGCTTTTATACTTTCACAGTCAAGGCATGCACACACACACACCTCATACATCATTGAGGGTTTGACACAGTGGATTATGTTCATGCGTGTCCATACACATCAACGCTCTGGGTTTCCCCATTACATCTGACAAGAGTTTATAAATCACTAAGGACCAGCAGTATAATGTGGTCAAAACTACTTTGTTAAACATTCCAACAGTCAGCTAAACCTATTTGTCATGTCTAATGCGAACAAATTATAGCTGTTCCTAAAAGAACAATCAGCATCCAAATAGTTATATGCACAGCGTTGAGACAGCTTTAATCCCTAAATGCACAGATAAAGATGTTTCCAAGTGTGCAAACCGGAGAACTTGTCCAAGGAACACAGAGCATGTTGGATATATAGCCTGCTTAAGTCATACCTTCGAGACCATTGTCAGTTATAGCTTGTCAGTTATAATAGTCATTAAGAAATTTAGTCTTCAACCGTGTCCAGTTCCAAACACGCTCCAACACTGAGAGTCATGCATGTAAATTGAGAGGTCAAGTCACCCAAAGTTCCCTCTGGCGGAGGCGCCTGTCCTTTCTCTTCCGCTTTGCTTCATCATTAAGAGCCGTGCCCTTTTGTATGAGGATGTCAGAGTACGTCAACGATCATTTATGTCTCTTATATATAATGTCATAGGAGCAATCAGATATCACAATGTGCCTAATGTTGGAGCACATCTGATCATTTCTGGAAGCTGATTCCAGCAGCGGGGGGTGCTGTTAGTTGCTGAAGGCTGATTCACCTTCGCCGATTTCTAGTTTACATGATCTTAGAGATCTGAGTGATCTGTTAGGTTTGTATTCAGTGAGCATATCTGTAATGTATTGAGGTCCTAGGCCATTTAGTGATTTATAGACTAGTAATAATACTTTAAAATCTATTCTGTAGATGTAGAATGTAACTGGGAGCGTTCTGGATGAGCTGCACTTGTCTGACTGTCTTTTTGGGAAGACAGTCAGACAATCAATAGAAGTTGATTGTCTGGTATCATGTAAGTTAGTTTCACCAAGCAGGATTGAGAAAAACTGCTATATGGCAACATTAATGCATTTCTTCTTCTCAGTTGTGCTTGTGCTCCATATCTTTAATGTGTGTGTGTGTGTGCGTGTGTGTGTGTGTGTGTGCGTATTAAATCTGGCACAGAGAAACTGCAGATCCAGGATAAACTCTGAATCCAGCATAAAGGTCTTCAGTGAATGTGGTGTTGAATGTGTGTAAGTGTGTGAGTGTGTTTGTGTCAGAGACACTGTAGAAGGACAGAGAGCCGGACGGCACGTCCACATACACTCCTACTCTATTCGTTTGAGATGAAGGAGTGGGGATGTTTGTGCTCTTATTATTGTGCCAGACAATGTAAATGTTTTCACAACAATAGAGACTCCAGGAGTTTTCATTGAGTCCAAACCTACAGTCGCTTCCTCCTTTCCTGCTGTTTCCTCTGTAGGCCACTGCTATATAGATCGATCCCCTCCATTCAACTTCCCAGTAACAGCGTCCAGTCAGACTCTCTTTACACAGAACCTGCTCGTGGTGCTCAAATCTGTCTGGATGATCAGGATATGACTGAAGCTCTTTCACATGTGTTGTTTTTCTGCTGCCTTCAGACAAGATCAGATGACTGTGTGCTGTGTTTGGATCCAGTGTGAGAAAACAGGCATCTGAACACAAAAAAATACAGAAGAGTTATGACTTCATTTTGTCCTGTGTTAATGCACATTTTGAAGTACTGCATTGTAAATTCTGAGGGAATAAACCCTTAAAATGCTTTAAATTGTGACACCTATGTTTTAAGTAAATACAAATAATGACATGGTAACATATTTGCCATTTCAATTCTAATGTAGTAAATCATTTGTGGTCAGTGTCTGTGTGTGTGTTTCTGTTAAATTATAAGACCCAATTTTAAATATGGGTATGACACAGGTATTACTGAAACAGGTGACTTTAGGATTTAGCACATGTTCCCATTTTTAAAAGGTTTATAAATAATTTAGAATGAGTTTATATTTTTAGAAAAGTAAAAGTGCAAAACTTTCCCTGTAAATAATGGAAACCTATGGAATATCCATGAGTTATATCCTATGGAGTAGTGTGTGAGACTTACATTTTCTGAATCCTAATGTGATCCTGAAGTTTCCTCCACTGTCTAAACTAAATGGAAACGAAAACAATGATGAATAGCACAAAATGGTTTTGCAGTAGTAGATATAACCATACTATGGTTTGAAGAAGGGTAATTAAAGCTGAAAATTAAAAAAAAAATTAAGTTTAGTAGCTTTTAATACATCAGCCTTGAGGTTGTAACAGCAGCCTTTAAAACTATCCAAAAATGAGCAGCCACATCTGCATTTCAATAAGCCGTGCATATTAAGTCAGCCTATTGCAGTCACTCATTCAGGTTTCCAGCCGGTGGCTCAGGGTTGTGGTCAGAGACATAGGATTAGAGTTTATAAAGGGTCACGAAACACCAGAACACATGTGTTGTACTGTTGACAGTCATATGTGTCCCACGCCTCTATAAACACTATTAGGACACATTTATTGCACTAAAAAGTGAAAATTGGTTGTTTTTGCATTTTTTGAGCAAATTCGTTCAGCCGGATTGAAACTAATTTTTGATGCTGAGTCGTGGCGATTAGATACTTGTGTGTAGTCCAGCGTGAAGACTGGATGTCTGTACCGGCGAGTGCATGGTGACGTCTCTGAGTGTGCAGCATTAATTCATGAGAAAGACTTGGCTTAAACCAATCAGCGTGCTCTATTGTGTATGCGGTGCAACTTCATTAATATGCATGATAGCTTCAAGACTGTTTTACCTGTTATAGTGCTCAGACGACAGAGAGATGACACGCTGTGTTGCCGAAACAACTGGAAGAACAAGAATTTGGAGACATGGGTCATCAGTGTTGTGTTTATTATTGTGCTGCAACGAAGGTTTTGTTTGCATTTCCCCACTATGAGAGTGCAGCTGGACTCACATGTGGATTACAGTGCACGCGACACACAACAGAATGCGTTTGTAAGGAACATTTTTTACCAGAGAGCTTTTTCTCATCTGGAAATGATGAAATCCGGATTTGCCGCTCGTCTCCTTTTAATAAAGACACGGCTCCAGTTTGTGTCGATTGTCCTGTCTCTACAGAATTGGTAAGCGATCAGTGCCCTTTGTTTGTTCATTCAGATGGCCAAGTTAGTTCGTATTGTCAACAGTACTCTTTCAGTGTTTAAAGACAGACCTTAGTCAAAATTATTTGAACTGTTACTGAGTTTACAGTATGTTAATATCACTACAATATTATAGACTGAAAGATCCGCTGTAAATTCTGCTCTCCGAATGTAAACAGCAATCAAACTATTACCGTTGTGTAGAATTTCCGCCGCATTTTGTGACAGGATAGTCTATACACACACGGCTTTCTGATGCTACCTACCGAGTGCATCTAAGTTACAAAGAAATGCGGAGGATTTTTTTTTCTTCCATACGCCGTGCAGTATCAAATACTCCCTTAAAACTCCACTCTCCAGCAGTTTTGAACAGCAGCGTGTCCAAACGAAACTCCCATTTTTGCAAATCCTGCCCTCCCCCGACACTCCCACCTAAACAGAGCTGGACACACCCACTTTCCTGACTTTTTCCAAACTAGAGGTGTGAAAACACCTCTAACACTGTTAGAAAACACTGTTTTTACTAACATAATTTACTATCTTTTGGCATTAAAACTGTAGGAATTTAATAAACATGTAGAGAAGAATTAGTCCTGAAAAGACACGAATAATTATTTTTGTAAATTACAGGCATTTGCACCAGATACACAATCTTAAACTCTGTACTTTACACTATAGGAGCCACCCCAGAATATACATGGTAGGGTCAACATAATGACATAGATATTCTGTTTTTTATGGGATAGTGTTGTTGTTTTTTTCAGCTCTATTTTCAGTGTCCAGTGATAACCTCCTAATCAAAGTTAATCAAGCTTATCATATAATAAAATTACAATCCATTTTTGTAATAAGCAGAATCATGGAAAATAAGGCAAATGAGCCATCCCTTCATCTGTGCAATCCTAGTTCCTTAGACAGCATGTGATCAGTTTTCAAAACATACATCGCGTAGACTAATTCATAAATACAGCAGGGGCATGTCTAAAGTGGTGGCACCAGGCCCCCCAAAATATGTTGGTCTCCCTTGGACCATCCCCCAACAGCAATGACTGATCGGAGAATAACAACTATGGAGCTGGAGCAATTCGGGAGCAATCTCACATGCTGCCACTAATCATCTGCCTTGCACAGGAGTAGAGTGTAATCAATTTTAAAGTTTAAAGTTCAGAGCTCAAATTAATTTAAGTTTCTTTGAAGTGCCAATTACTCTGGCATACGTTTTACCAGTGGATGACCTTCCTGCAATACACTCTCCCATTCACACACTACAGCCAATTTAGTTTATCCAGTTCCCCTACTGCTTATTTTAAGCTTTGTACTGTGGGGGGAAACTGGGAGACACAGAGAAAAACGTATACACGAACCAGCGACTTTCTTTCTGTGAAGCAACCATGCTAACCAATTAGTCACTGTGCCGCTCCCACATCTAGAACACAATAACAAAATTAGAGTTAAATTAAAATTAGGTTCGATTATCATGCCATCGATTCAGTTCAATTTGTTATCTCAGTTCATCATGGTGCATGACGATGCTTCCCATATACACTTCTTATATTTTACTTCACAGCACAAGAATTCTTGTATAAAAAAAATAAATTATATATATATATATATATATATATATATATATATATATATATATATATATATATATATATATATATATATATTTGAAATACAATTTTGCCCTTTAATACACAGTCAGACTTATGAACTGTACCTTTAAATACTCAAGTACACGCACAGAACAACATGATAATTTATAACAAATAAACAAATGTAAAAATCTCCCGCTCGCTTTCTGAGCCCTGTCGAGCAAGTTCGTACACCCTGATGATTGGTCAGGCGCTCAACAGGAAGGGCTGTGATTGGCTCTAATGATCTGACGGTGTTCACGGATGTGTGACACTGATAAATGGAAGTGGCGATCACAGCTTACAGAAGTAACGCTGTAACAGCCGGGATGAGGAACTGTTACCTCACACTAACAGGTCAAAGGTCCACAGTGAGTGAGAGAGAGAGAGGGAGAGAGAGGGAGAGAGAGAGAGAGAGAGAGAGAGAGAGAGAGAGAGATGTGCTTGCAAACACACACACACATGCACACATCTAGATTATCATAAATGAATCATTGTAAATATACTGATTAATACTGTTTTTATTACTGTTTTTAATAAATGTACAGTTTATTCTGATCTATTATTATTTTTGTTTTGATTTGTATGAATAAAATATGTTGAATAATAATACGATATAGTGAATAATAATAAGATATATTGAATATTAATGTGATATATTGAATAATATGATGTATTGTTGATATTTTATTTAATTATTGTATATAAATATCATCTTTTCTTTTTTTTACTACTTTTTATGTAAACTTTAGAACTGCTTTGGCAATACATTTGTAACATTTGTCATGCCAATAAAGCAATTATTGAATTGAATTGAATTGAATTGAGAGTGAGTGAGTGAGTGAGTGAGTGAGTGAGTGAGTGAGTGAGTGAGTGAGTGAGTGAGTGAGAGAGAGAGAGAGAGAGAGAGAGACCATAGTAAACTAATGCAATATAGCAGATATGAGATAAATGACGTCAGTACATAATAACTGGTTATGATCTATTACTGAACTGATACCGAATTTTCCGCATCTGCATCACGGTGCACCGAAAAAAACAATTAATTTTAACACCCCTACATAAAATGTTATGAAATATTCATAACTGATGTTGTGAAAATACTACTATCACACGAAATTGACTGAAATGTATTGGTTGGAGGCATTACAGAAAAAGTGATGTCAATTGACGCATTCCAGCTGAGGTTGAAGTCCTTCAATCTGCCAGTTCAAAGGGCAGATGTCTGACTTCTAGCAGCATTCTAGGTGCTACTTCCAAGTGCGAAGACCAATTCAGAGTAGTTTGAAATGCAGCATAAGTTAAAGACAAACCATGTTGGTTACGCTAACATTATGTCTTACGCACCTCTTGACACATCAAACATTCTAATGCACAGTTTTAGCATTTAAACATGTCATTTTTATTTAATTAATAATTGAAAAAAAATTTAACAGCCCAATCCCAGACCATAAATTTGTTCCTAATAGGGGTGTAACAGATCACGGTTGATCCGTGATTCGTACAGTTCACAACCCATGTGATCTGCAGTTTAATACATTTTTTTGTAGATTAATCCTAAATGTGTAACGATCGCAGAGAGATCGCCTCTCGCATCATTCAAATCACATGTATGAAAGCATTTAGGCTTTCCTGTAATTTCTTCTGTCATATAATTGCGGTGGGTTATTCGGGATGTGATGGTGGGTTTCTTAGGTTAATGATTAATCATTAAAATATCGGGATCTCAACACCCCTGCAACATAAATTATAAATGAGGTGATTTGTGTATTATTCCTTCAAATCGCTGCATTCAAATCTGTTTGAAAAACGCAAAAATCAAGAAAGAAATTCAGTCTTTAGTTACACAGTCAAATAACACGGAAGTACTGAGATAACGGTTTATAATTTAGATATAACCACTGATGTATAAGGTAAAGATTAAAATCACAGTCATATGCTCAAACATGAAAGTTGTAGGCAGCAATTACATTATTTAACCAATAGGTGGCGACGTCCAGCCATCAACTATATGCCACTGAATAATTCTTCAAAAGTGATCATCTAGCAATGAAACACGAAGTTTTATGAGTGAACAACTGAATCAGTTACTGAAAATGAGACTAAAAATAAATATGGGTTGTACAAATATTTTGCAATTTATTTTTATTCATCTGATTATTTATAAGAGTACAGCTTCTAAGTTCTGTTTGTTAAAACCAAAAGTGTCTTGCAGTGCTGTTTCTGTAATGAATGGAAAGCAAATGACATTTGTCTCCTTCCCTTTTGGCGGATCCAAAGAATGGTCCGATCCATGACTAAAAAACCATAACGTGATCCGAACCATGAGACTTGTGATCCGTTATGCCACTGGTTCCTAAAGTATTAAGTGAAAGCAATTCACTTGTACTTCTACAATATGATAACCCCCCATTAAATACTTCCAGCAGTAGTAGCTGACCCAGCTCTAACAGAGTTTTTGTCCAGCAGAACTACAAACATTGAATTTAGTTCCGTTACATACTTGAGTTTCTCCAGTGTATAGTGTGGATCCTCCAGTTTGTGTTGGAGCAGCTGGACTCCTGATTGTCCTGGGTGATTGTAGCTCAGATCCAGCTCTCTCAGGTGTGAGGGGTTTGAACTCAGAGCTGAAGACACAAAACCACAGCCTTCCTCTGTCACCATACAGCCAGACAACCTGCAGACACACACAGACATGACTCACCTTAGTATCTTATTATACACCTCAAGATATTAGACACAGACAAATATTACTACACACCTCAGTATCTCCAGCTGACAGTTTGGACTCTTCAGTCCATCAGAGAGCAGCTTCACTCCTGAATCCTGCAGGTCATTGTTACTCAGATCCAGCTCTCTCAGGACACAGTTTGAGGATTGAAGAACTGACAACACAATTTCACAATCCTGAGCAGAGAGATTACAGCCAGCAAGACTGAAAGAGAAGTGAAAACACAAAGTAATCAATTGCACCCCAAAACTAGTTTTAACACAAACACCAGATTAAACACTCACAGAGCTCTTGAGCAGTTGCTGACGGCTGGTATCAGTCTTCTTCTGCCCTCATCTGATGTGTTGTATTTCTGGAGCTCCAGCTCATCCAGCACCTCCTCTGACATCTGAAGCATGTAGGCGATTGTTGAGCAGTGAGCAGGAGAGAGTTTCTTCTCTGACTGTTTGTCTGATTTCACAAACTCCTGAATCTCTCTGGACAGAGTCTGATCTTTCACTTCCAGCAGACAGAGGAACAGATTGATGGATCTTTCAGTGGAGAGTCCATGTCCATCTCTGATCTTCTCTTTAATGTACTGTGTGCTTCTCCTGATGCTCTCTGAGCTCTTCTCTGTGTGTGTCAGTAGATCCTGTAAGAGTCTCTGATTGGACTCCAGTGAGACGCCCAGCAGGAACCGCAGGAACAGATCCAGATGCCCATTCTCACTCGCAATGGCTTTATCTACTGCTCTTTTGTGTAAATTATGCAGCGAATCAAACAACATCTCAGTGCTGCTGCTTATAAAGTAATAAAACACATAGAAAGCAGCCAGAAACTCCTGCACACTCAGATGGATGAAGCTGTAGACTTTCCTCTGATGAATCACAGATTCCTCCTTAAAGATCTCAGTGCAAATCCCAGAATACACTGAGGCGTCAGAGACGTCTATGCCGCTCTCAATCAGGTCCTCCTCATAGAACATCACATTGCCCTTCATTAGCTGTCTGAAAGCCACTTCAGCAAGTTTGACAATCACTTCTCTGTTGGACTGCAGGAGTTTCTCTGGATCTCTCTCTTCATACTTCTGATTCCTCATGTTGATCTGAATCAGCAGGAAGTGGATGTACATTTCAGTCAGAGTTTGAGGGATTTCTGCACTCAGATCTTCTTCCAGGAGCTTCTGAAGCACAGTGGATGAGATCCAGCAGAAGACGGGTATGTGGCACATGATGTGGAGGCTTCTTGCTCTTCTGATGTGGGAGATGATTCTGCTGGCTTGATGCTGCTCACTGATTCTCTTCCTGAAATATTCCTCCTTCTGAGGCTCAGTGAATCCCTGAATTTCTGTCAGACGCTTGATGTATTTGGAGGGGATCTGATTGGCTGCTGCTGGTCTGGAGGTGATCCAGATGAGAGCAGAGGGAAGCAGCTCTCCTTTCATCAGCTTTGACATCAACACAGCCACTGATGAAGTCTCAGTCACATCACAAACTTTCTGAGCATCTGAAAACATCAGTGTGATTCTGCTTTCATCCAGACCATCAAAGATGAACACAACTTTACACTCCTCATAAATCTTGGGCTCCAGATCTTCAAGTTCAGGATGAAAGTCCAACAGAAGTCTTTGAAGACTGTACTGATGATCTCTGATCAAGTTCAGCTCTCGAAATGGAAGCACAAACATCAAATCTACATCCTGATTGGCTTTTCCCTCGGCCCAGTCCAGAATGAACTTCTGCACAGAGACGGTTTTTCCGATTCCAGCGATGCCTTTAGTAAGAACAGTCTTGATTTGCTCTTTCTCCTCTTTAAAGATGTCATTGCAGTAGATTGGAGTGTGTTGGGAGTGTTTTGTTCTGGCTGTTTTCTCCATCTGTAAAACCTCATGTTCTTCATTCACTCCTTCACTCTCTCCCTCTATGATGTACAGCTGGGTGTAGATCCGGCTCAGGAGGGTTTGGTTCTCTTGGAGTGTGTTTCCCTCAAATAATCTCTCATATCTGTTCTTCATGCTGGTTTTGAGCAGGTGTTTGACTCTCTGCAGGTCTGCAGTCTTCTGCCTTTGTGTCTGCAGGACTGTTTCTGTGTTCTGCCTAAAGTCAGACTGATAGCTGGATGTAGAAGACTGGACATCATGTATTTTTTTCTTGCTGGGAAGAAAAGAGAGAAGCAAAAATGCCAATGGTAGCAATTGTAATGATTATCATAAATATCACAAATGTATGAAAACTCTACTTTTGAATTACATTTATTGTTGTTTTGTTGACTTCCCTAAATGATTTTTAATGATCTGTGATACACTATAGTTAATGAGCTTATAGTTCATGTGTATACTAACTGAGGGTCAGTGGTCATTGGTCCATCACTGAATGTATGAGGTTGATCCATAGATCTGCTGCTCTTCACAGAAACGCCACTGGGTTCTGGAGACCCTAATCTCTGTCTCTTCCTCCTACTGATACTGAAGATTAATTGGAAAAAAAAATAAATAAATTGAGCAGTAGCTTACACCACATATTTACATTTTTCCATCCAAAACATTTAATTGTAAGGAGTGCAATTTGCAACTAAACCCCTTTTGACAAAATTACTGCTCAATATAGACCAGGGGTGTCAAACTCAGTTCCTGGAGGGCCGCAGCCCTGCACAGTTTAGTTCCAACCCTGCTTCAACACACCTATCTGTAGGTATCAAACAAGCCTAAAGCACTCAATTAGTTTGATCAGGTGTGTTTAATTAGGGTTGAAACTAAACTGTGCAGAGCTACGGCCCTAACTGAGTTTGACACCCCTAATATAGACCCTTTTCACATTTTCAGGTTTCTCAGCAACAGAAGAAATCATAGTTGGGTAAACTTAAGAGAGCAGTAAATGGGAGAGTACAACAAATAAAGGTTTTATTTTTATTTGCTCAAATAATAAAAGAAAAAATCCACAGTTGGGTTATCAAAAGTTCCAAAAATAGGGAAAAAAATTGTGCAAGACTAATAACTGCAGCCAGAAGAGAGTATAATGTCTGATTTTGTTTGTCAATTATCTGATTAAGCCTAATTTATAGTTTTGCATTGAGTGCATCTAAATGGTCTGGCGCAGCCTTCGCATAGTTGCATACTCCTTGCCACGGCTGGTGTCGACGTGCCTTTCAAAAAAAAATGTAACTACATATCGCAATGAGGTGTAGCACAAGCTGGGTTATTGCTCGGCTTGGTAGAGGTGACAAGTGTGGGCAGGGCTAAGAGAGTTTAACAAGTGTCGAGTCCCATGAAGGAGCTGCATATGGATACTTTTTATTTACTTTATAATTAAAGTTGTTGCATGTCCATCCGTTCACGCCTCTGATTGAGCTACTTGTACAGTAATTACCATTTCAGGTGTAAACTAAACACCAGCAAAGAAACTCGACACAGAGGAACAAGGAAGACCCACTGCCTGCTATCATTTCAAAAGTATTATAGTCATAAAAACACAAATAGAATGCAAAATTGTAAATGTACAACTACATGCAAGGCATGTGCCATGATATTGGTGATCATTCAATGCAGAAGTATAATGGTCTATATGCACAAGGACTTTTAATTTTCAGCTCAAGCACTACTGATGAACTGTCATGCCATAACAAAATCACCACATTTAGGATCCTGATTGATATACAATATAAATTGAGACCAGACAAGAACAACTGTATTAAATTCCACTGTTTTGTGCCATGTCTTTAAATTATTGAAATTCACAGCACCCACGAAACCTTGGGAAAAATAGACCGGATGAGAGAAAACAAGAAGAAGGAAAAATGGGAAGAGACAGAGAGAGGGGACAAAGCAAAAATAAATAAGACATTTTGGGGTTCGGTTCTCCACACACACACACACACACAATAGGTGCGTTCGACATGAAGCTGCAGCCGGTGATCAACGAGATTAGCCGAGCTCAGGCGGAGTTGAAAACGGAGCCTTCAAGCCGGACACTTCGGGGCTCAAAGTTGCGGCAGTCATGATAACCGATCACCATTTTATTATATTTTTTATAACAACAAAAGATTTACAAATAAAACACAATACAGTCTCTACAAACTATAATTCATTTTTAAACAATAAGGGAATTATGAATTAAATATATTACAAACGCATGAGAGAAATAAGGGGGAACGAGAGGCTAATATAAACACAAAAACGAACAGGCCTATTAAATACAAAGCAATAAGCACAAATTCTAGGAGTTTAAACATCACTCTAGGCTAATACTTCTTGTTTGAATATGCTAAAAATGGCTTTACATTTATAGATATAAAACTTTCCTATATATATTAGTGTAAACCTCAAAACAAGGTGTTTTGATTAAGTCTAAAACAATGATTAGGATTATTTTGGATAATGAAAGCATTTTACCAAAAAGCACTTTAACCCAACAAGATTAACAAAAGGGCATTCCTAAAATATGTGAGCTTTAAGTAGAAGTTTCCCAGAAAGAGCAAGGTACATCAATGTCACTTTTAAAAATTGTGCATAAACAAGACATGATTATAACATATACATTTTTTTCCTATAAAGTGCAGGACCCGAATAAACCTGAAACACAAGTGGTTGTCGTCATGCGGTGAACTCGGCCAATCGTGTAATGTTGGTGTCGTCATTGCAGCTCCAGCAGTCGCTCTTCAGATGCTAAACCGGCTGAATCAGTCGTCTGATCTCGGAGAACTGTCGCGGTACTTTAATGCCACATGTGACAGTCACGTAGCGTTCGCGCAGCATCAATCCGGACAAAATTTTTAACCAGCATGCACCACATTAAGACAGATTTCAATCGATCTGCGCAGCGCTGCATGAAGTCGAATGCACCTAATGCCTCTTGGTCCTTAACCAGCTGAGAGATGCTAAATAGTGGTGGCCTTTAAATGTGCTGGGAGCCCTGCAATGGAATCTATCCACTCATCTGTCTCGGTGTCATCTCCTGTTTATCTGCTTTTAGGTGTGGTTGTATTATTGCCCACACCTGTTACTTGCCCCAGGTGAGTTTAAAGGAGCATCACATGCTTGAAACAATCCTATTTATCCACAATTTGGAAAGGGTGCAAATAATTTTGTCCAGCCCAGTTTTGGAGTTTTGTGTGACATTTTGTCAAATTTGCATTTTTTTTCCCTCCCTTTTTTGTTTTGTTACAATACACACAAAGAGAAAAAACATGTGAATAGCAAAACATGCGTTAACACAATAATCTTCTGTGAGAAATACTTGATTTTCTGGAACAATTTTAGGGGTGTCAACAATTTTGGCCATGACTGTATATACACATACATTATATATACACATACATTTTATATATATATATATATATATATATATATATATATATATATATATATATATATATATATATATATATATATATATATATATATATGAGCAATGTCAGCGTTATGGATGTGACATTTGCAGTAAAATCTCAAAACATAAATTGACAGACAGGAAGTATATGTTAACATCCTATTGAAAAATCTGTTTATATTTTCCAAAACAACTGACCACAGAGTTGTGGAAGCAGAAAAATGTCAGTCTGTAAACATTTTTTAGATTTTAAATGAGGGAAATAAACATGCGTTTATGTGACGAAAAAAGTCTGCGAGTTTACAGTATACAACATACTTTGTAAAATTATGCAAATTAAACTGCACAACCCAAAATAAACTATGCTAATCAAACAGGATAAGAGTTGTCTCTCTGTAGAACAAACGTTAAGAAAAAAGCTTCGTTATGGATGTGACGTCTCTCCATTTTGGATGTGACGGATGTGAAATTGCCACTTGTGTGACTTTTGTAAATTAAATATAATTGTTTGAAAACATTGGCAGAGACAGTTTTTAATATTTTTAAAGCACTGTAAAATACAAGCCTACACAAAAAACGCAAAAATGGTTTCACTACTTTGGCGAAAACTTTTTTTCATGGTAAGGTTGACATTTGTATGGAATTGCTCATATGTATAAAAAAAAAAAAAAAGCCTCCTACTTGCATATACTACACTCACAGGGTAAGTGTGACGTGGGCATAGCAGCCTGGGCATTTCCACTGGACTAATCCATGCTGCACGTCATACTTTTTTAATGCATCACAAAGCAACTGACAAACACTATACACTTCAAGGCAGATCAGATAACTTTCACCTCCCTAAATTATTGTTAAAGCTGTTTTATTATTATTATTATTATTATTGTTGTTGTCGGCGTGAGTGTATTGCGGTTATCACGTATCCCTGCACACCTCTTGATCTTTTATTATTATTACTACTATTATTATTATCACTATTATTATCATTATATTACTATTAATAATCCATCAAATTGTTAGTTAAATTCTTCTTTTTAATATTATTCATTAATTTTGGTTTTTATTATTTGTATATTATCATTATTATAGTAACATTTCTTTTTCTTATAATTCTCATTGTTTTGTTTGCAGCACTTTATTTTTCTACTTTTCTTTTCTTCCACTCTCCCCTTTCCTTTCTGTTTTTTTTCCTCCTACTTTTTTTTCTTCTACTTACTATTATTATTATTATTAATTATTATAATTTTTTGTCCTTTTCCTGATTTCCCAACCTCCCCTCACCTCCTCACTATTATCATTAATAGTTTTACTTTTACTTTTGTTACCATTATTATCCTTACTATTCTGACTTGTTCTACCTTTATCTCCTCATTATCATTATTACAAACCATTGACATTATTCAAGTTGCTGTAGTTGTTGTTATTGTAGTAGTAGTAGTAATAGTCATTGTAGTAGTAATGATTGTATTTGTAGTTGGGATTGTTGAAGTAGTAGTTGTAGTAGTATTTTTTTTTTTTTTGTAGTAGTAGTAGATGTCGTTGGTATAGTGGTACCAGAAGTAGTAAAGGTGTTGGTGTAGTAGTAGTAGTAGTAGTAGTAGTAGTAGTCTGTGTAGTAATATCAGAAGTAGTAGATGTTGTTGATGTAGATGTTGTAGTAGTAGTGATTTCTGTAGTAGTAGGAGACATTGTTGTAGTAGTATCAGTTGTAGATGTTGGGGCTTCAGTAGCAACAGCAATAGTAGTTGTGATATTAGTAACTTTCTGTAGTAGCAGTTGGTGTAGTACTTGTGATTTATTATTATTATTGTTGTTGTCAGTTATTACTGTTGTCTTTTCTCTTTACTGTCATCATTACCATCATACATTACTAGCGTTATTGTCACTCTTTACCACTGACTGGTCTCTTTCTATTTGTTTATTTATATCTATGATACTTGCCTCATTTATTGACTGTTATTGTGCCTCATGCATGTACTCTGACCTGACCATGTTACCTTTACATGCACACACACACGCACGCGCATATACATACACGCGTACACACACACATATATACACGCACCTTGCCAGTACCTGACAGCATTGTTGTTGTTTTTGTTTTTCGTCGTTTTATTTTCTTTGTATGATCCCAATTTGTGTACGTTTTTGCATATTCTAATAAAAAAAAAAAAAAAAAAAAAAGAAGAAGAAGAATCCAACATTTGACATGAGAGAGGAGCTTGATTAGCCGGACCCCCCTGCCTGGTGTTTTGATTTTATTTTAGTTTGTTTTGGATTATGAGCTCAGTTTACTACCATGCACATGCTTCTCACTACTGACTTCCATCTATACTGACTTTGATTGCTTTAAATACTTTTGGTAATTATTAGTGGTGTAACGGATCACAAATCTGCAGTTTGGATCACACTATGGTTTTTTTAAGTCACGGATCGGACTATTTTTCAGATCAGCAAAAAAGTGAGGAGACAAATGTCATTTGCCTTCCATTTATATAAAAATATTACTGCAAAAAACATGGCTTTAGCAAACAGAACCTGTCATGTTAATAAAAATAACAACCAAGAAAGAACCAGCTGAAGAAAGAAAATTATTCAATATGAAATATGATCTTTGCTACTGTTGCTAATAATGCTAAATATAGAAATCTAACATCTACAACAGATCATATTTATCTTCAATTAATAATTCAACAATTTACACATAAAACTTCATGTTTCATTAGAGGTGTATTATTTCTGAAAACCTGTTCAGTGACATAATTTTGATGGTTGTTTGTCGCCATCTGTTGGTTACTCAATGTAATTGTTTTTACCAGCGTCAAACATTCACCAGCGTCATGTTTCATGTTGTCATGTTTCAAACGGTGATTTTAATCTACCATAAACATCAGTGTTTATATCTGCACTATAAACTGTTCTCCCAGCAACGGAATCTCTCTTGATGCAGATTTGAATGCAGCACTTTGAAGGATCATTATCATTTATCGTTCATGTTGCACAGGTTTGAACTGAGATCACGATCTTTTAATGTTTAATTGTGCAGCTTTACACTGAATGCATTAATGCAGGCTAAACAAGCAGTGACAGAAAACACATTAAATTATTAGACAAAGAAAGCATTTAGGAAGGTCCCACCACAACTTTCCCCATCATCATTATATCTTACAGGGAAGCCAAAATGCTTTCATGCACGCGATTGGAATGACGCGGGAGGCGAACTCTCTGCAATGGTGATAAATGTTGGATTAACCGACAAGTTTAAAATAGATTATTAATCCGCGGGTCATGTGCGTTTCGAACCGTGAGTTGTGATCCGTACGAATCACAGATAAACAGTGATCTGTTTCACCCCTGTTAATTATGCTTTTTGTTTAATAGATCATTTCTCTTTTCAATTTACTCGGTCTGTATTGTCTCTCTAATGTTACAATTTTAAGCCTGTTGTAACTATATACAAATTATTTTGTGCTTCTCTTTCATCATTCACTCACTCACTGCAGTCATCTGAACTGCATTGTAAATCACTCTGAATAAACACAACTGTCTGTTGTCTTACCCGAGGTCAGAGGTCAGTGTGTCATCACTGTTAGGACAACACACCATAGGCTGATCCCTCTTCAGAGACACAGAGCTTGATCCAGATGTAGAACTCATTTCAGAAGCGGACTCATCATCTTCACTCTTCTTATGACTCATAGTGTTCACCTTCTCTCATTTACTGAAACACTGAAAGAGTATTGAGGTGCTGATGTTAGACAATTTATTTGAAAAAAAAAAACTGTACTATACTGTAGGTTCTATGGGTGTAGAGAAAGTGTAGAGGTACATTAAAGTACAGTCATAATCTGTATGTACACTGCAAATTAACAATTGCCAGTCCATAATAACATAGACATGCAGGTCAGTATAATTTCAGTAGTTGTGATTAGACCACATTTAAGCTGAAATGGTTATTTTGTGTTGAGGGTTTATATTTCTATATTTTATTTTTCTGTAACTATCAAAGTGACACCTCACGGTCTTGATTTGAATAATTAGTAGGCCTACAAGAAACATGTAATACAAAGAGAGCGGCATAAAAATATAAACATGTCGAACAGGCGTTCTCCTTAATAATATTAAGTATTCTTTGCAAATTCTAAATAGGGAAATCATATTAGCTGCAAATGACTATCAAAGCACAGCATTGTTGACAGTCAAATAAACAGTGTTAATGTTGTTTTGAAGTCATACTTGCATGCTAATTCCGATCGAATATTCAAAGTAACATGGTAAACAACATAGAGACTGCTAAATGAACCAATGTGCGAATATAAAACCAACTTTAACTCTATCGAACGTCAAACCTTCCGCCATTTTGATTAGTTTGCTGGAAGGATTTACTTCTAAGGAAGTAACTATATGATTCGCGTTTCAAATCCCGTGTAAAGAAAACAAACAGAAAAACGCAACACATATTTTACAGGACGTGGTTATATGAAAATAGATTATCTGAACTAACCTCAAAATGTGTGTCCGACAGGTTTACGGTGGGTTAATGTGCAAACCACGAAATGGCGCTATTTCACCGTTTCGCTTTCACTTACCTGGCTAAGGTGCATCTTCTTCTTCTTCTTTTTATGGCGGTTGGCAACCAGCTTTTTGGAGCATTACCGCCACCATCTGGATTGGAGTGTGGACCAGGCGTTTACTTACCCAGAATTTCTTATAATAAAACAAACAAACAAACCAATACAATTTTTTTTTATTTCCATAAATAGAAATAAAAATATTACACCTATTTTGTGATAAATACCCATTCTACTAAATTCTGTGGCTCAACCCTGTGTCTTTCAAGAAGTTATATACATAGCTAAAACAAACATTACCTGTGCTCAACTTTAAAAGGTTCTTCATGTTTGGTTCAACCTGTTTTCCATGTAACTGTGTGAATCTATTTCTTTGTGTGTGATATTTTGGGCAGTGCATCAATACTATAGTCTCCTGGTTGTTATTACATTCACACATCCCATATAAGGTGCATCGTCTTTATTTTTAAACCAGATATGAAAAATCAATCTAAGCTCCTCCCTCTAGTGACGCAGGACATTGTCACATGTTCAACAGCACATATTAGGCTCGTTTGAGGTGCGCCTTGCCTTGACTGCAATGTAGACGAGAGCAGGCAGCTGCAGTAAGAGGAGGGCTCAAAAAATACATCAGAAGTCGGACACCTCCCGAATCTCGTTGTTTTGCCGCCTGGAAACGTCACCAGTGGCGGAGATCGCGTTCGCGTTTTCTATCGCGGACGAATGACCTCATGAAAAAATACTATGGTGATTTATAGTAAATATTACAGTGCTTTTGAACATGTTTTTCATTATTGGGTTATGTTTATAGTTGTTGTGATACCAGAGCAACTATAGAATTGAAATAGGCTATTTGTTATAATATGGTTCAAACACACTATAGTATTCCTATAAATTACTGTAGTATTTTTTAATGTGGAAGTGGATGCAATTGAAATATCACTGTTTTTACAAAAAGAGGGTCACAATCACAGAAGATGAACAGCTCATTACTTAAAAAGGTTTATTTAAAAATCTGTATATTCAACAGTGGTAAATGTTAAAAGAATGACAAAATAAACAGCTTATACAGCAAGAAAGCTTTCAAGAAATCTCATTTGGCTATATTATAAATTAAGTGGCTACAGCAAGATGCTTTTGAGTAACAAGTCATGACAAATGTTTGTTTATTTGTTTCGCTAGGAATGTCCCTAGAATTTGGCATTTTATTGAACAAGTGGTCCATTTCTATAGTCATTTCAGACTTTCTATAGAGGGCATTAGAAGGTATAAAGGGAAATACAACTAAAGACAAAATTATAAGTTTATAAGATATAATTATATAATTATAAGATATAATTATAAGTTTAAAGAAATGTTATTGCATCAAATATGTAAAAGGCTGTTTAACAGATTTTGTACAGTTTTTTGAACTAATTTCTACTAACCCTTTGTTTCTAGTGTTTGCCATGATGACAATATTATATTATATATTTTACATACAGTTTTTTTTGCAAGATACTAGTATTCAGCCTAAAGTGCAATTTAAAGAGATAACTATAGATTAATTATGTTAAAGATAAATGAGGAAAGCCATTGGACAACAGTGCTTTGTTCTGCAAACATAAAGAAATTATAAAGGGGCTAAATATATTGACATGTTTATTAGGCCTATAAACAGCTTTTACTCCTGCCAGACTAAAATAAACAGCCTAAGACTTCTCCAGAATAAAAACTATAGGCTGTAGGAAATACTGGGAAAATGTTCCTAATCTATTAAACATAACTTTTGACTTCACATACATGTGTGTGTGTTTTGTTTTGTTTACTACACCCCTTTCACTTATGAAACCACACAAAGATGAAGCATAGGCATAATGGCAAAACAGTCTGATTACCTCATGTATGCATATATGCATGTTTTGAATTGACTTTCATGGAATAACGTTGCATAAAAATTACAATACAAACCTCACACAAACATACAAAAAAGTGAAAATGACAACAAACAGGACTTTAATCTGAGAGAGAAATAAAATACAGCACATGCACATCCTAATTATTTATATGTAACATTTAGTTATATTAGATAGGTCACATTAGGTTTTTACAAAGGTGTGTTTTGTTTTTGTTTGCGTGTAAATGTAAATAAATAACCATATGTAATGCTCTGTATGACTTTTTTTTTTCATTATCAACGAAAATACAAAAAAGGTATACAACAAAGCCAGGATAAACCTTAGTAAAAACAACATAGGTAATAACGTGTAGTTTGTCAGTTTCATCCAATGAGCATTCAGCTGTGTCGTCAGCCAGCCGTTTCCCATCATGCTTTTAGTGGGCGCAGTCTTTTGAGAGCAACTGCTGCCGACTGCTCAATCCGAGGTTCCCGCCTCGCGATCGCGATAATTTTTTGGCGCACGTCAGCGTGACATCAGAGCCAGGCGGACGCAACTCGGACACATTTCTAACCAGCATGCATCTTGCGGTGATCACCGGTGATCGATTCTGCGCAGATTTTGGCCACCTCAAACGAGCCTATTTCTATTTATTTATTCACGACACACCAACTACTTACGATTGAAGAAGAATAAGAAGCACAAGAAAAACTAAATAAAATTACATAAAACATGTTTTTTGACTGTTCACTCAAAGTGTACTTTTCTTCTTGGGTTGTTTTATGTTGTTTTAACATGCTAATGAGGGACATTATCTATTCATGTGTAATTTTATTTTCCTTCGATATTCACTTGTGATTTTCTTGTTCCATTTCCATCAGTCATAATAATCAGTTAAACCATTTGTTTTATAAAATGTTATTTCATTTTCTGCTTTAATGTTGTTTAAAAGGCATCAGTGTAATGCAATCATTTTTAATCTATGATATTTTGAGAGGCCTGGTGCAGAGCAATCTGAGCTGCATGCAATGGTTTTTAATGCACTCACCTAACCCCACCCCCACTTGCTCCACTGAGTGCATTGTGTCTGACACTGGATCACTAAGATATGCAGATCAGCTTCCAACCTCAAGGCTGCATCCAGATACTATTGGTATCTTATGTGGTGTAATAAGGCTATTATATGCTTGTTTATGCACTAAAACACTGAATAAAGCTCATTCAGTAAACAAATAAATAAGTTCATTTTTAATATGGCAATTGCTTGACAGAATACAGGTTTTGGGTTGCAGACACGACTTGCAAGATTAGTTTTGGATGTAAAAAAATAAGGTATCTGGTGTCAGATCTATACATTTCTGACATGAAGACACAGATCTAACTAAATAAATTTATTTATTTTTTTTAAATCTGTTAAATAAAGTTTTTATTTTTGTTTTACATGTGCACAAAAGCATTCTTGTAGCTTATAAAGCTACTTTTTAACTAAAGGCATTTTTTTTTGTTTTTGGTCTTTTCTGGAAATTGATGAGTCGGGCCTTCCTTGGTGTCCCTGGATCTGAACTTTAAAGACGTAACATGACTCATAGTAAACATGATTCACCAAAGATTTAATACAGAAACATTACGTTACAGTTACATGGTGCTTACACTAAGCATGCTACATTATTTTCATTTGACCTGATGCTTATTTTATAACTGTAATTAAAGTCAGATAGATTAAATCTACAAATATTAATCTGGCATTATTTTACAAAATGTTTTTACAAACAAAAAACAGCATACAAAGTCTAAAATTCACATGAACTTAATAATGCAACAATAATTGAAACACAAGATGCCAAGACCAAAACAAAACCTAAACGTGATTTGCTCAAAAGTCATAGATGAAATAATCAAAGACAAAAGTTTTTAGAAAGAATGATCACAATGTTCAATAAAGCAAAATCTTAGGTTTGCAGAAAAAAAATGCGTCTAATATTAGGAGCAGCATACAGTGACCAAAATGTAAAAGTTCCTGCAGTCTATGTAGATTAATCTTAGACTATGGATCCTTTAAAACAGAGGTCTCAAACTCAAATTGCTGGGGGGCCATTGCAGTGACCGACACTTCATAGGACGGCCATTTTAACATTCAAGCATTCCAGTAGTGCCTGAGTGTGTGTACACGACATACTAATTCATGAGCTCCAGAGCAAGAGAGCTGATTGAGACGCACCCAAAGTTAAATCATCTGGAATGATGCAGTTACTCATTCATGTTAGCAAAATATCTGATTATCTGACCAATGACAAGATGAACTAAAGCTATGTGGGATTATATTTTAACTAGTAACAAACTAGCTCATTTATTCATTCATTCATTCATTTTCTCGTCAGCTTAGTCCCTTTATTAATCTGGGGTCGCCACAGCGGAATGAACCACCAACTTATCCAGCACGATTTTACGCAGCGGATGCCCTTCCAGCCGCAACCCATCACTGGGGAAACATCCACACACTCATACACTACGGACAATTTAGCTTACCCAATTCACCTGTACCGCATGTCTTTGGGCTGGGGGGGAACATGCAAACTCCACACAGAAACACCAACTGACCCAGCCCAGCCGAGGTTCGAACCTGCGACCCAGAGACGTTCTCGCTGTGAGGCGACAGCACTACCTACTGCGCCACTGCGTCACCCACTGGATTTATGGATTTATATCTCATAAAAAGATTATATATTATATTCATATACTGTATCTGACCTTACATGTATATATGACAATATAACTACTGTATATCTTGCTTTTAAATACTTAGTTTACTACATTAAGCTACAAGTACTATTTGTTTTTACAGTACATTGATGTGTGTGTCGTTCCTCACAGGATGATGTTAAATCTGACACAGAGACACAGAGGAGTCAGGATAAAGTAAAAATCCAGCACAGAGGTCTTCAGTGAATGTGGTGTTGAATGTGTGTAAGTGTGTGAGTGTGTGTGTGTCAGAGACACTGTAGAAGGACAGAGAGCCGGACGACACGTCCACATACACTCCTACTCTATTAGATGGAGATGAAGGTGAGGGAATGTTTGTGCTCTTATTATTGTGCCAGACAGAGTAATTTGACTCACCACAGTAAATATTCCAGGATTTATTATTGAGTCCAAACCTGCAGTCGCTCCCACCTTTCCTCTTAATGCCCTTATAAGCCACTGCTACATGAGCCAATTTACTCAATTCAGCCTCCCAGTAACAGCGTCTAGTCAGAGTCTCTCTACACAGAACCTGCTCACAGTTCTCAAACCTGTCTGGATGATCAGGATACGGCTGATTGTGTTCAACTCGTGTTGCTTTTTCTGTTCTCCTCAGACAGCTGGAGATGAGTGTGTGCTGTGTTTAGATTCAGAGTAAGAAAACAGGCATCTGAACACATAAGAAGAGAGATGAGAATCAGAATCGAATCAGAATCATATTGATATCTTTAAACATCCACTGATGTCTGTTGTATGTGAGTTTGTTTACTACAGATGTGGGTAATAAATTACATTTACTTGAGTATAATGTTTGGGCAACTTTTACTTTTAGAGTACATTTAAACATGTGTACTATTACCAGTGTTGGAGAGGTTACTTTGGAAATGTAATAGATTACAGATTACAAATTAACCTATATAAAATGTAATAAGTGGTGCACCTTTTCAATTACTTTATAAAAGTAAAGTAACTGATTACATCTGATTTACTTTTTGGCTACTTTTAAGTTTCTAATGGATATTTTCAACTAATTCATGTTCAAGTATTTATACCAGCAGAAGTGACCTTACATTAGCTCTGTTTACTGTTAGAATCTCAAAATCTTTCATCACTTGAATTAAGATTATATTAATTTAATTTTAATGTACAGCCACCACAAAACCAGACCTTATAACAAAAACATTGTTTACTGTTGTTACAAAATCTAAATTGTAGTTAGTTGTGCAGGGGGATTTTTGTGGCATTTGCAAAAAAAAAAAAAAAAAAAAAAAAAAATTATATATATATATATATATATATATATATATATATATATATATATATATATATATATATATATATATATATATATATATATATATATACACACACACATCTAAACTATTTCTGCAATTTCCATTTTTTAATCGAAGCAACTTAAATCCATGTCAATCATATCTTAGTGATCAATAAAAATGCCAATGAAACATATGAGGCAGAACTGTTCAGTTATTCACTGTAAATAATATGCTGTACTAAACAGAAACAAACTAGAGTATATAACGGCAAAAACTAAAAATCCAATAAAACCAGGTGATACACATTTAAAATACTATAGTATTGTATAGTAAAGGGAAATATTTAAGAATGAGCATTATATTGTATATATATTTACAACTCTTCATTAATGAATTAATTAATGTAGTATCATTAGTAACTATCATGAATTAATAGTAATTACCATAGTATACTTTAGCCTTTACTACAGTAAACTATATATATATATATTATAAGTGGGCATAAATAATTATTTTAATCTAGATCAATCTCACTGTAATCTTGGAATTAATTTAGATTAATCTAGATTAAAATGGCTCATTTGAATTCTGTCGAAGGCATTCAGAATATGTGTGCTACCCAAATATTGACTCAAGTAAGTCTTTAAGAACGAGTTTCTCAAGCCAGTTGGCGCATTAGACCAGGGGCTCATCTCCTGTTTCCAAAATGCATCACAAACTGCTTGAGAAACTGTTCTACTATGAGAATTGGTGAAGAAAATAAATGATGTTCAGTAAGATGTACCTGTGTTTACTAACGGTTTATTCAGTTAAACATCAATTTTAAACTGTAGGCCTCTCAAAAATCTCGAAATGCAGAAGTTTTTTCTTTCCATTCGGCGTGCGTTATTAAACTTCATAACACTCTCACCAGTCTTTACTCCTTATTTGCGTTTAATACCCCAGTTTGTCACGGGGGCATGAATGAAATGTTCATGAGTGAATGTGAAACTGGCGAACTGCAGTTAAAGTCACCCAAAACTACAGGAAACTCTTACATGAAAGCACTTCACATGAACACCTTCATTATATTATTGTCTATTAAGGCGAATAACTAGAGTACAGATGTCCTTAAGAGTAGTTTACACTACTACTACTGAGTGTCTTCGAAGTACGTGAAAGATCCAGAAGGGCATCCTGCTGATTTGATTCAGAAGGGCACTTTTTTGTCAGACGGCTCACCGGTCAGGTATACATCCACGCTAAAATATCAAGGTGAAAGTCATCATAGCTTGCATAGAATAGACCCAGCTCCCAACCCAACTTTGACAATAGATTAAAGGCAATTTTTTTTTTTAAATCACCTGATAAGAGTCTCGTGTTAACGCAGCTTGTTAACGCCGATCACGGCCCACCACTAATATATATATATATATATATATATATATATATATATATATATATATATTTATATATAGACCTCCTCGCCCTCAGTCATCTTTCTATCAAGCTAATTTGTCGTGTTAGCCTAATTGTTTGGCGACATCACCGACCGGAGCGAGAGGTGGCAGTATCACACCAAAAAGTTTGTTGTTGACCACAGAAAAACAGGAAGAAGAAGAAATCGTCATTCTCGTCATCACATGGATTTGCTTTCATCGGCTAGAGACCAGCCTCACAGCTCCGTGAATGCCGGTGCCGTCACTTATTGATCCGCGATCAGTAAATGTAGCTTGTATGAACGCTACTGCGCTACTTGACTAAAAAAAATTGCTATTTGATTTAGAAAGTAGCGATGCTACCGATACACTAATGAGAAATGTAGTTATAGCAGAATAGCACTGCTTTAATAAATGGCATAAGCAGAAGGCATTGCACATATCAAAAACGGGGGAAAACAAAAGATATTAATCTTTGAAATAATAATATTTAAATAATTAATATTATTTAACATGTCCTAGAATTTTAAAGAAAAATTTTAGATGTAATCCCATTTATAATCTTTAACATTTTCATAAGTAACTGTATTTTAAATACACATTTTATCCCAGTAACTAACGAATTACAGGTACATTTACTTTGTAATTAAATTACGTAACGCTGTTACATGTAACTAGTTACTCCCCAACACAGACTATTACTCATGTTAATTTTTGTCAAATAAAACTTTTGCTACATTTGCTACATCTTATTGTCAAATGGTACTGCATTAATGCTCATACACACCAAGCACAATAATGATAATATAAATATAATAATGATAATCATACATGCGTTTACACTGATAACGATAGAAACTTTTTATTTTTGCATTATGTTTTTCATTCAGCATCCCTCCTTGTAATCAGCAGGTCTCCTTAGTGTTGCCAGATTGGGCAGTTTTGATTTCTTTCAGTTTTGAAAGCTAAGCAAAGTAGTTTGAAATTGAGTGTTTTTGAGTCTCAATCTGGTCAAAGTAACTGGTAACTAGCTCTTTGCGTCGTTTATTCAATCGTATGCTTTTTATTCTTAATTAAGTGACTTTTAAGGTTGCTACTTATACTTGAGTATTACCTTGCACTTTTACTTGAGTACAGATCTTAGATACTCTACCCACCTGGCTGGTATTTTTATACTTTACTATAACAAAAATGTTTTGGTCCCTATGAGGAAAACTCAAAAACCGTTTACAAAATAATAATACAAACATTTATTTTAGAAATGTAAAAATGAAGATTGTTTCCTGTGCGGGCTGGGATTAGGGGGAGAGAAATCGTGTCTGTAGTGTGGAAACATCAAACTCTGTGTGTGTGTGCGTGCGTGTTGAAAAGACTCACATTTCCTCAGCCCTGGTGTTATCCTGAAGTGTCCTTCATGATCCAAGCTGAAAAAAGACAGATAAAGATCACTAAACTGGAGCCAATGACCAGTAAAACAGCTTTAATAAAGTCTAAAATTGATTCAGTAACACGAGACTTGAAGAGATTTGAGAAGCGATAGATTTGCAGTACAGACCACAGGGTAGCAGGAGCTGTAAATCTAAGTCTGCTAAAATTAAGTAACCTGCCTCTCTGTATACAATAACCCTTTACAAAAGAAAAACACACAATTTGGCTGTTATTATTAGGCTTTTTTAAGCTTTTAATATTATTTAAGTGTTTACTACTCCACATACTTGAGTTTCTGCAGTGTATAGTGTGGATCCTCCAGTGTGTGTTGGAGCAGCTGGACTCCTGATTGTCCTGGGTGATTGTAGCTCAGATCCAGCTCTCTCAGGTGTGAGGGGTTTGAACTCAGAGCTGAAGACACAAAACCACAGCCTTCCTCTGTCACCATACAGCCAGACAACCTGCAGACACACAAACATAGATCACCTAGATTCTATAGACACACATCACCATAATGACCAGCTTTTTTATTCTTTTATCCTCATTATCCTTCATATGTTCTTCACACCTCAGTATCTCCAGCTGACAGTTTGGACTCTTCAGTCCATCAGAGAGCAGCTTCACTCCTGAATCCTGCAGGTCATTGTTACTCAGGTCCAGCTCTCTCAGGACACAGTTTGAGGATTGAAGAACTGACGACACAATTTCACAATCCTGAGCAGAGAGATTACAGCCAGCAAGACTGAGAGAGAAGTGAAAACACAAAGTAATCAATTGCACCCCAAAACTAGTTTTAACACAAACACCAGATTAATCACTCACAGAGCTCTTGTGCAGTTGCTGACGGCTGGTATCAGTCTTCTTCTGCCCTCATCTGATGTGTTGTATTTCTGGAGCTCCAGCTCATCCAGCACCTCCTCTGACATCTGAAGCATGTAGGCGATTGTTGAGCAGTGAGCAGGAGAGAGTTTCTTCTCTGACTGTTTGTCTGATTTCACAAACTCCTGAATCTCTCTGGACAGAGTCTGATCTTTCACTTCCAGCAGACAGAGGAACAGATTGATGGATCTTTCAGTGGAGAGTCCATGTCCATCTCTGATCTTCTCTTTAATGTACTGTGTGCTTCTCCTGATGCTCTCTGAGCTCTTCTCTGTGTGTGTCAGTAGATCCTGTAAGAGTCTCTGATTGGACTCCAGTGAGACGCCCAGCAGGAACCGCAGGAACAGATCCAGATGCCCATTCTCACTCTCAATGGCTTTATCTACTGCTTCCCTTTGGAGATTATGAATTACATCTACAAAACGAGATGTGTCCACATTCTGCATCACATAAAGTTGAAACAAATAGAAAGCAGCCAGAAACTCCTGAACACTCAGATGGATGAAGCTGTAGACTTTCCTCTGCTGAATCACAGATTCCTCCTTAAAGATCTCAGTGCAAATCCCAGAATACACTGAGACGTCAGAGACGTCTATGCCGCTCTCAATCAGGTCCTCCTCATAGAACATCACATTGCCCTTCATCAGCTGTCTGAAAGCCACTTCAGCAAGTTTGACAATCACTTCTCTGTTGGACTGCAGGAGTTTCTCTGGATCTCTCTCTTCATACTTCTGATTCCTCATGTTGATCTGAATCAGCAGGAAGTGGATGTACATTTCAGTCAGAGTTTGAGGGATTTCTGCACTCAGATCTTCTTCCAGGAGCTTCTGAAGCACAGTGGATGAGATCCAGCAGAAGACGGGTATGTGGCACATGATGTGGAGGCTTCTTGCTCTTCTGATGTGTGAGATGATTCTGCTGGCTTGATGCTGCTCACTGATTCTCTTCCTGAAATATTCCTCCTTCTGAGGCTCAGTGAATCCCTGAATTTCTGTCAGACGCTTGATGTATTTGGAGGGGATCTGATTGGCTGCTGCTGGTCTGGAGGTGATCCAGATGAGAGCAGAGGGAAGCAGCTCTCCTTTCATCAGCTTTGACATCAACACAGCCACTGATGAAGTCTCAGTCACATCACAAACTTTAGCGTCTAAAAACATCAGTGTGATTCTGCACTCAGTAAATTATGTTTTCTCTATTCATGCATTTAAGTATATTCAATGTCTATTGTTTGTTTTACTTGGGGTCAGAGGTCACAGCTTTACCACTGATAATAGGGGGCAAAAATAAGATGTGTTACTCCTGATAGAAACTCCGCTGCTGTGACCCTTGCCTGCATCTCTTCATTTGGTTTTATGGTTAGTGTTAGATTATGGTTTGGTGTTTTCTTCATCCAGCACCTCACAGAGATGAACTTCATTATGAATATTAAGAATATTCCACCTTTAAAGAAAATTATACTGTGCACTTATAAAAAGAGCCCAATGAACTGTGTCAATTGGCCAGTAGAGGACGGTAGGGCACCATCAACTCTTTGCCACAAAATTATAACTATAAATTAAGTTAATAATTTTATGGTAAGATTTGAGTTTATATGTGTACTTGTGAATAAATACAACCACTGAAAATTTCAGTCACAATAATGGAAGACATATAGCCAATCCTGTTACTTTTTTCCATTTCTTTAAAGTCAATTTTCCCTCTGTATTTTGGTTATTTTTCCCCCCCACTTCACGAATCACTTTGTCACTATGACCCTGCTATGTCTGAAGCAGGAGACTCTCTCACTCTCTGATAGAGCACATGGAAGATTTTATCAGTCTTACCCATCAGATCACCTTCCCAGACAACTGCTTCCAAGTGTCTTTGGTGTGAGCTGTGCTTCATGCATTTTTTTGGACCATGTAAAAATCTTCTCAACCACAAAAAAGTTTGCAAATGTGATGCAAATGAGACATGAAACCACAAATGTGTTTCAGGTGTCCCAGGTTCAAATTTCAGCTCGCTGACCTCCCCCGACCCCATCATTGTGTAGAAAATGTGTTGATTCACTAAGCCTGAGAGCTTGTTCTAGATCAATGAAATGCATTTTTATATATTTTTTATTTCATATATATTGAATGACATGACCAAATATAACACCCCACTCACACACACACACACACACACACACACACACACATTACTAAAAATATAGAAAAATAATAGAATTATTCCCATATTATGAACATTAAAATGCAATTTCACAGACAGTAAATGTTATTGACCACGTGCAAAGACTAAAACGATGTATTACACTGTTTAGATATGACCTTAACAAGATTGACTTTCACCAATTAAATTAAACTGGTTTTAGAAGTTTCTACACACCATGGCCACAGACTGTACACTCTGACTCTAAACTAAAGAATAACAGACAGGCCAATAAGAGTATACCTGGTAAGGGACAAAACAGATAAAACTGTGCTTTGTATATCAATCATGGTCTGTAATTAAAAAAAAAGGTAATTGAAAATGTAGACGATTAAACTTTTTGTCACTCCAAAAATGAAAATTTATCTCCAATAGTCATAGCTGAAGCTACATGCAGTTGGATGAACTCCTAATCCGGGATCACAGAGGTTGTGTTCGAAATGGCATACCTGCTTACTGTCCCAGTCTACAAGAGTACACACTCGATACTACATTTTTAAGAATAGTGCGTAAGGCAGTATATCCAATATGCAAACATTTTTCAAAGGGTAGTGTTCTACAATGTTGTCACATTACATGCCGGCACAATGGTAATGCAGCACAGCTGTTAAATTGTTACCTTACAAATACAGTTGATGTCAGTATTATTAACCCTCCTGTTCAATTTTAATTCCTTTATAGTTTCCTCAAGTTCTGTTTAATGGAGAGATTTTTTCAACACATACACCCCCCCCCCCCCCTTTTTCTTTAACAATATATTTCTTTGTTTTTTTTTAGTTTGCATATTACTACAGGTTACATAGTGTGTATATAACAATCATGTTAACACCGCAAACATTTTACATCCAAAAGTCCCTTCCACCACCCCATTCCAATCAAAAAATATACAAAACAAATAATAATAATAATAATAACAACAACATTAAAATAGATATTGAATAAAAAGCAGATAAAATAAAATAATTAATAAAAGTAGTAATAAATAATAAAAGCACGCACACACACACACTGTATGTATGTATGTATGTATGTATGTATGTATGTATGTATGTGTGTGTATATATATATATATATATATATATATATATATATATATATATATATATATATATATATATATATACACATACAAGAAGATTATGATATACTCACCCAAGAGTTTGTTGTAGCATGTTATCAACATTGACATTATCCATTAAGAAATTAATAGAAGGTCTCCAGTCATCTGCCAATATAGTACGAGTTGGTTAGTAGTATGTAATTCAAATACAGCTTGTGTGCTAATTTGAGTTACATTTAGCAGATACTGGCAAATATTGTAGGTCATCAGAGTATTCCGTGCATACAGAAATGTGCATACTATGCACAGAATACATACTGAATACAACAGAAATAGAAAGAGTAGTGTGATATTATTGAATTTCGAACACAGCCCAAGAGAAGGAGCACTCCTGACAACAAAGACCTTCTTTCATTGTTTCTTCTTCCTCGGGTACTCATAAATATATTCACATTACTACCCTGATTTGGTCTATACTTTAACATACTCTACCATACAAAAACAGCTAGAGATTGAAGACATAAAATATCAGCTGTCTTTAGTGTAAGACCGTTTGTGACATTTCAGATATTTCTCACATCAGGCTGCTGAATGTTGCACAGAGACAGTGAGGAGTCAAACACTCTGAATCCAGCATAGAGGGGTTCAGTGAATGTGGTGTTGAATGTGTGTAAGTGTGTGAGTGTGTTTGTGTCAGAGACACTGTAGAAGGACAGAGAGCCAGACAGAGTGTCCAGATACACTCCTACTCTATTAGACAGAGGTGAAGGTGCTGGTATGATTTGGCTCTTATTATTATGCCAGACATTGAACCCATTACCAGTGTAGAAGAGACTCCACGACTTTTCACTGTACCCAAACCAACAGCCACTTCCTGCTTTCCTCTGAATTCCTTTATAGGCCACTGCTATATCAGTGCCCTCACCACTCCATTCAACCTCCCAGTAACAGCGTCCAGTCAGGCTCTCTTTACACAGAACCTGCTCTTGGTGCTCAAATCTCTCTGGATGATCAGGATACGGCTGGGGGTCTTTGGCATGCGTCACCTTTCTGTTACCCTCAGACAGGATGAGTTGATTGTGTGCGGTGTGTGGATCCAGTGTGAGAAAACAGGCATCTGAACACACAAAGAGAGATGAAAACTATACAAAGGACAGTTGTAGTCCTAAGTGAGAGAGAGTGTGTAAGACAGAAAAGACCTACATTTTCTTAGTCCTGGTGTGATTCTGATAAGGCCTTCATGATCACAACTAGAAAAGACAAATATAAACCATAAATTTTTAAAGATTGAATATTAAATGTGTAACCTTAACATCATAAATAAATGTATATTTAAAAAAAGGCATCCAGAAAAAAAAATGCAGAAACTAAACCCAGATTTACATAGGAAAAACACCGTTACATAGTGTAATGAAACAGTAGACTAAGGACAAGATGGCAGTTAACCTAAATGAACGAGTTTATTTAGAGGGTCATAAAACCCTAAAACACATTTTTTGAGATGGTGACAGACTCACCGGCCACTTTATAAGGTAACCTTACGAGTACCAGGTCGGACCCTTTTTCCCATTTAGAACTGCTTTAATCCTTCGTGGGATATATTAAACAAGCTACTGGAAATATTCCTCAGAGATTTTGCTCCATATTGACATGATAGCATCACACAGTTGCTGCAGATTTGTCGGCTGCACATCCATGATGCCAATCTCCCGTTCCACCACATCCCAAAGGTGCTCTATTGGATTGAGCTCTGGTGACTGTGGAGGCCATTTGAGTACAGTGAACTCATTGTCATGTTCTAGAAACCAGTCTGAGATGATTCACGCTTTATGACATGGTGCGTTATCCTGCTGGAAGTAGCCATCAGAAGATGGAGACACTGTGGTCATAAAGGGATGGACATGGTCAGCAACAATACTCAGGTAGGCTGTGGTGTTGACAAGATGCTCAATTGGTACTACAGTAATAGGCCCAAAGTGTGGCAAGAAAAGATCCCCCAGACCACCCACAGAACTGCCGCTCACTGGATATTTCCTCTTTTTCAGATTATTCTCTATAAACACTAGAGATTGTTGTGCGTGAAAATCCCAGTAGATCAGCAGTTTCTGAAATTCTCAGACCAGCCCATCTGGCAACAACAACCATGCCACGTTCAAAGTCACTTAAATCCCCTTTCTTCCCCCTTCTGATGCTCGCTTTGAACTGCAGCAGATCGTCTTGACCATGTCTACATGCCTAAATGCATTGAGCTGCTGCCATGTGATTGGCTGATTAGAAATTTGCATTAACAAGCATTTGGACAGGTGTACCTAATAAAGTGACCGGTGCCATGGTGCTAAAACACTTTTTTAAGCAACGTCACGATGAGGTCATTGCGTAAATTCCAGCGTTGTGATTGGTCATCAGTACATCAGTGCACAGTGACGTCACTGAGTTTTCAGCATCAGCATTCAGTTCATGAACCTTTAAAATATGGTAAGTATCAAAAAGGATAAATGATATCCAATGGACTTAATTAAAAATCCAATAGACTGATAGAGAATACATTTTTGTTACTGGTCTCAGGAGAACAATAATGAAGGGGTATGAACAGGAGCTAGTGGAGTACGAGTATGACGATGGAGACAATGACAGAACTTTCATGGTTCACTCCAGAGGGCTGGTAACCTGTGTGGTGGTGGATAATGTGGTGCTGAACACTGAGGATGGTTGTGTGGAATTTAGAGTGAAGATTAGGATCTAAAATGTCATCGCTAGGATCCAATGATCCTTCCTCTGGGCCGTAAACTTTCCATTTAACTAAATACCCACCACAGTGACAACAGCTCAGAATCTCGACTGTGTAGGCAATTCCATCATACAGTACAGTGACTTACTCCATCTTACAGTTTGGGAAGAGGGGGATCTTCCACTGGACAAATCAGTGTGGGGAAAGGACGAGCGGGTGAGTGGTATGTCTTAAGGAGTGAACTGTGAATCATAGAACTAATTCTGTAGTAGTGATGGAGTTGGGGTGGGGCTAATGAAGCTCAGCTTCTTACAGGGGATGTGCAGCCAGATGTCCATGGTAGAGAGTCAAACTTTATGTTCTGGTTGGAAGACAAGAGTGGAGGTTCTCCAGATATCATAGTGATGTCTTGCTTCTCTTGCTTCCCACTGCACATATTGGTGGGCTGTGTTCCAGACCCTCTCAGTCACCTGGAACCAATGGGTCATAGATGGAAACTCTGATGGTTCCCCTGATCTTACCAAGGAGGTTGGTATCCAATAAAGCAATGAATGACTGTTAGATCCATAAATGGTTGATAGACGGAGTTCTGTATGTACTCAGCCCAAGTGGTGTGGTGTAGATTCCAGGATAGATTTAGATGAATTGAGGACTTTGTCAGAAACATTACCCTCTGATATACCAAAGTTAGGCAATATGTGCTGGAATGAACTTTTTCAGTCTTCATTGCAGTGAGCAGGCCTTTGAGGGGTATGAGTAGAAAGACTTTTGAGAATCTATTGACTACAACTAGGATGCAGGTTAAGCCATTGGAGAAATGCAGAACTGTCACAAAGTCCAATCCTACATGTGACCAAGGAAACTGAGAAGCAGGAAGAAATATATTTTTTAATGAATGAAGATGTTGAGGTATACTCTCACTCTTGGCATTCTCTCATGTGCCTTCTGATTTCCAACACCATTCCTGTCCACAAAAGCAATGTTATAACTGTCGAGTTATTATGGGTTTCACACATCAGTATCCGCTTCTAACTCGAAAGAGCTTCAGCCAATAACAGGGGACACAGGGAACAACTCCAAAGCTGTTTCAGCATTTGTATTTTTGAATGTTGTTTGTCCAATAATACAATACAGTAGCGATAGCAGTAGTAATAATACAGCCGTAGTAGCAATAGTAGCGGTAGGTTGATAACCTTAGAAAAGGAACAGAATATATAACATATACATTATTTGCAATACTAACTTAAACAGAAACACAATATAATGTAATTAAAGACATCTTCTTTACAAACTTTGTCTCAGTGTTCATTCATTTGCATATTCAAGTGTTTTTTCAGTATTAATGCAAGCATTTCACTTCACATGAACTATTTAAACAAATGAACAGTATAGTTAACTGAATGTTGTGCACAAAATAATATAATGCACAAAATAAACAAATACAGTTCAACAAAATAGCAGTTGTCTTCTGTATTGCACATAATTATGGATAAGACGAGGCATGTTACAGTCCTTTATAATTAGAAAAAGTCATTTCTCATACCATCAGTGTCCCTGAGATGACCAAGTGCTAATGTGTTTCCCCTCTCTCACTTACTGCAGCTTTAAACTTTATGCATGCAATTGTGAGAGTTTATAATTGCAGCGATCTCGTTCTCCAACTTTCACAGCGCTTGTCTGCACGCTTGCACCTGCCATGTGAGTTTCTCCTTCTTCCGCATTCACTCGGCACTTTCCGTATCTCCTCGGAAAGTTACGTATCCCCTCTGCAAGTTCCGTATCTCCTCGGCACTTTCCGTCAGCCAATTGCTTCCGCCGAATACTTTCGGTTTTATTAGTTCCGTCTAATTCCTTTATCCTTTTATTAATATGAAGTGCAAATATGCTATTTGACTTTACACCTCCCACTTGAACTACTGGTTCTTTGAACCCAAGTTGTTCACACAGTTTAGTGCGTGTTCAGTGCTGTTCCTCTATGGGTTTTAAGACGACTAAACGTCTAACGTCTCTGTGGAGGATAGTTGCAGGAATTCTGTCAGTCAACTTTTTGGCTGTGACTTTAGCTTTAGCAGGCTTAACAGTTGAGACTGGGTAGCTTGTGAAGACTTTAACATTCACATCTCTGACAATACCTTTGTCATCAGCATTGACTTGGATGACTCTAGCCAACTTGTACTGACTTCTCAGTGCATTTTGGTCTGCTAACCAGACAACGTCCCCAACAGAAACATTCCGTTCCTTGGTGTGCCATTTGTTTCTTACAAATAAGTTTGGGCCTGCTAGCTGACTCCATTTCCTCCAGAATTTGTTAACTTCCTCTTGAATGACTTTTAATCTTTTATAAGGATAGCCAACAAAATGAAAGTCACCTGGGTCTCCTTTTGGTCCAGATCTTCCTAACAGGAGAGAGTTGGGAGAGACATACTCTACACTATCCTCTCTGCTCTGGGTCCTTGCATCAATAGGTCTCTCATTGGCCAGGTTGGCTGCCATATAGAGGAAGGTCTGAAACTCACTCCAAGTGAAAACACCATCACCTCCCAAGTTGTGAAGGGCTCGCTTTACTATACGAACAGCGGCCTCTGCTGCTCCATTCCTGTGAGGAGAACTTGCAGGATGGATCTTCCAAACCCATTCAGTTCCGTGTTTAGCAGCTTCTCCCTCAAGCTCAGATGTTTGCAACTTGTCCAGGAACTTGTAGAGTTCTGTAAGAGCAGGTTTAGCTCCGATAAAATTTGAGCCTGGGTCGGACCATAATTTTCTCGGATGACCCCTTAAAGCCGTGAATCTTTGGTAGGCTAGCATAAACCCTTCAGCAGACTGGTCACTCACAATGTCAGTGTGTATCGCCCTAGATGCCATGCAGCAGTAAACGATTCCCCAAACTTTGAGATGTACTCTTTTCCTCGCTTCATCCTTTACTGTGTATGGTCCAAACAGGTCTAAAGTTGTGTATTCAAAGGGTGCTGCTGGTTTTGTCCTTTCAGGAGGAAGGTCTGCCATGATTTGCTCACATCTCTTTGCTCTTGCCTTCCTGCAGATCACGCAGCTGTCTACTACTTTCTTGGCTAGTCTCCGACCTTTAATCACCCAAGCTTTTTTCCTCATTCTCAAAAGTGTTCCTGCTACCTCTTCATGATTTGCATTGTGGGCTTCTTGGGCTAATAACATAGACACCCGTGCATTAAAGGGTAATATAGGGACTGCAATATTTTCTTCATTAAAGATCTGGATTCTGCCACCACAAACCAAGAGTCCTGAGTTTTCTCTATACACAGCCAGTCTGCTAAGTGTAGTGTCAGGAAAAGTCACACCCTGTTGGGTTGCTAGAAAGAGTCCTTTTAGAGCATGTTCTTCCTCTTTCACAGTCAGCCTGATTTGCTTGATCTTGTTTTGCGACACTTCTTTTCTATTCCTCTCTTTTGAGTCTCGATTTCTGAACCCTAGCCACTTTTCCACAGCACGCCAAACCCAGCCGATGACTCTGACTAGCTTGGTTAAATTACTGTACTTTTCTACGTCCACTAGTTTCTTAATAATTAAGTCACCAGGTGTTCCTCTTGAAAAGTTTGGTCTCTTTGCATTTTCACAGATGCCAGTGTCAGAAACAACATTGACTGAATCATCAAGGACTGAAACTTCAGGAATTTCTTTCCATATTTCTGCCAGCCCTCTCTTTGTTTGAGATCTTGTCAGAACTGCTGAGAATGTCTTCCTTTGAAGTTTATTAACATTTTCTTTGGCATCAGCAGCAACCTCGGCGGCTGATTTCTTTGGCCACTCCTCTACTGAATGTCTGAGAAATTGTGGTCCCTCCTGCCATTCGGACTCTTCAGCAAGATCTTCAGGAGTGCCTCCTCTAGTAATGATGTCAGCGATATTGACATCCCCTGGGATCCACCACCAGTCACTGACTGACCCAGACTTTTGGATTTCTCCAACTCTATTTGCAAAGAAGGTTTGGTAACCATAGCTATCACGCTGAATGGCCCCTAGCACAGTTTGACTGTCTAAGAGGTGGAACCAGCGCTCCACTTCCATCCGTCCATGCTTCTCAAAGTATTTCCTGAGACGTGCAGCAAAGACTGCACCGCAGATTTCAGCCTTCACAGCATCTCCTTTCTGGTCTAGCGGTGTTAATTTGGCTTTGGACTCAACTAGCCTAACGTCTATTCCCTGGTCTGTATTCCATCTTAGGTACAATACAGCTCCGTATGTTTTATCACTACCATCTGAGAAAGTAATTCCCCAGGGTTTTCCTTTCCAGCCAGGAGGTGTAAGACTTCTGTGGAACTTGACCTGATTAAGCTGCACATACTCCTCGAACAATCTGATGGCTTCTTCCCTGAGGTTTTCAGAAAGTGGCTTGTCCCATGTCTCACGGGTTAGACTTCCCTTTCCTGTCTCCTGGAAAGCTTTCCTGACAAGAATTGCGCCCTTCTGTTTGGCAGGAGTGACGAGGCCAATTGGATCGTAAAGGCCAGCAACTTGGCTTAGCAGGTGCCTTCTGGTCAAAGGGTTTGGTGTTCTCAGTCTCACCTCACTTTTCAATAGGTTCTGACCCGTTCTCATTTTCTTCTTCCTCACTGAGAAGTTAATGGAAGCCATGATGTACAGCTTATCCTCCTCTACCAAGTACCCTGTGCCTAAAGCCTTGTTGTCTTCATCTCTTAGCTGGTTTGGAAGTATGATTGTTTTAGCTTGAGAGGTTGACTCCTTAGGAACTTGACTTGGATCAACTTCTTCATTCCTCCCACTTTGCTCTGACCGAACCCATGGTTTCAGTGCAAATCCGCCTGCTGCTAGAATCTCCTCTAGCCCATTTGTTATTTCTTTCAGTCTCTCTTGGCTATTATGGGATGTAAGGATGTCATCCACATAACTGTCCTCCTCAAGGACTCTGCACTCTTCTTTTAGATGAGCAAACTTTGCCAGTCTGGCTGTCTCACGCATAGCTAACTGTGCAATGCATCCAGCAGGTCGATCTCCAATGTTAACTCTAGTGATAGCGTACTCTCTTATTTCTTCGTCTTGAGTGTCTCTCCAAAGAAATCTGTGAAGATGAACCTCACGCTCTTCCAGCCACACTGAGTTGTACATCTTTTTTATGTCTCCAAGGGCAGCAAATACTCCCTTCCTGAATCTTAGCAAGACAGCTCTGATGGGGTTGAGTACATCTGGTCCTTTCAACAGAAGATCATTCATGCTTAGCCCTTTGAATTTCTGACTACTGTTCCAGACAAGTCGCACTGGCGTGGTAGTTGAGTGTGGATTTGGTGCTACCAGGTGACTGACATACCAAACAGGTCCATTCCATTCCTCAGTTACTTGTTTAGTAAGCTTTGTTGCTGCGCCCCTTTTCACCATATCATGTACTTGAGCCGCATAAATGTCCTGCCATTCTGGTACCCTTTTCAGTTGCTTCTCTGTTCTGAGGAAAGCAGCTTCTACTCCACTTCTGTTGTACGGAAGTGTAGCTGGGTCCTGAATCCATGGATATTTTGTATCCCAGTGTGGAGCTGTGCTGTGGGAATCCTTTTCAACGTAGGTGAGACCTTCTCTTATGATCTCTAGCTCCCTTTCTTCTGCTAGGGTCATCTCCTTTCCTCCAGGCTGACAGTTTCCACAGCGGCATCCTCCGCATTTTGGCTCACAAGCTGTGCCAATACTGTCCCATTTCCACCAGTCAATAAACTCTCGGTTGCTTGCCAGTGAACTTCTTGGGCTCTTTCCCTCGTTGACAGTATCAGTAATTGCTGGTCTTTCTGCTTTTTCCTCATACCTGGCTGCAGCTGTTCTCATGGACCGAGCAAAATGCGTCTTGGACTCATATGCAGCCATATCCACCACCTCAAACAGATCAGGATGTGCTCCAGCCACTGTTTTCCCCAGCGGGCTGTCCCACAGGACAAGATCCCCAACAATCTTTACTCTTTGTGGTGCGAGTCTGCCCTCTCGGTGACTGATGAGAAGATCTATTTTTCCTGGTCTTTTCAGCTCTTCTAAGTTCACCTCTGGAAAGAACTCCTTAAGTTTCTCTTGACTCACGATTCTATGAACTTTGGCGATTTCTTCCAAGCCATAGCAGATTAGCTGATGGGCTCTCACTGTCCCCTCAGGAGTTTTGACTCTAATCCTCAGGAGGTATCTCTTTGTGCTTACTCTGATCGCCATCTTACCAACTCCATGAACCACTAGAGTGATTTTTTCACCTCTCAGCTTTAGTCTTTCAGCAGTTTCATGGGTGATATAGTTTGTATCAGAAGCCAGATCTATTAAAGCACCAATCTTCTGTCCTGCATTCGTAGTTACTTCCATCAGCATCATAATAACAGGAAGCTCTTTCAATCCACTTTTACCAACCAATCCCTGCTGGTCATTTCCTGAGCAGTTTATCATCTTAACTTTGTTGGTGAATGCTTTTTTGCACCTCTCTGCCAATTCTGGTGAAAGTTCAGCCAAGAAATTTTCTTGCTCCACAGTCAGTGCACTTCCATTTCTACTATCTTTACTGATAGTTTTCCCTTCATTCAGGTTCTTGAGGTCCCATTTTGGACAGAGGAAGTAATGGTGGTCTGAAAAGTCTCCTCTTTTGCAATCTTTGTTCCTGCAAAGGTAGTTATCACTGCACCTGTTGTCATCCTCATGAACTCCCAAGCACTTTTTACATGCTCCTAGTTTCCTAATGATAGACTTCTTCTCTGTCAGTTTCAAGTCTTTGAATTTTCTGCAGAAGAAAATCCTGTCTCTATGTTTCTCTGCCCCACACACGATGCACCCAGCTTCTGTGGAGTCTTTCTTTGTCGTCTTAGTAAAAGCATAATTCCTTTCAAATTTTCTCTCTGGTTTTTCTACCCTTTCTGAGATCCTAAGTTGTTCCAGCCTTTCAAGGACTTCTTCTTGTTTCTGAAGGAATTGTAACAGCTCATCAAAGTGTTTGTCTGGTGTGATGTTATTTGCAGGATTTGTCATATAGACGAGCCAGTCTCGTTTCACGAGTTCAGGTAACTTGCTTTCAATGGATTTTATCACAAGGGGATTCTTTATTGCACCGACATTTCCAAGATCTGTGAGATCAGCCAGGGATTTTTCCACCATTTGGATTAATTCTATAACCCTTCTTGGTTGATTTCCTCTCAAAGCTGGCATTTTCTCCAGTTCTTCCACAATTTCCATGGCAATTGTGATTTTGTTACCGTATCGGTTGTCTAACACCCTGAATATGTCAGCAGCAGTGTTGTAGGAAGATAATCTGAGTTCTTTCGCGATCTTGTCATCCACGCTATCCACTAACTGAATCTTTTTCGCTTCAACAGACCCAGAGGGCTCACCTTGCTTCTGGAGATTTTCCCAGTCCCTCTTCCAACGATAGTAATCTCTCTTATTTCCGCTGAACTTAGGTAAACTTGTTGGTTTAATTTTTACCACTGGCATGATCTGTCCTGCAGGTACCATTACGTTCGGATTGTCTCTCATACTCGTGTCTAATACTTGTGCATCCTCAGCAGCTCTTCGGGCCCAAGCGAATTCAGCTTTTCTTGATTCAAGCTCATTGCTACACTCTTTCAGTTTGCGAACATGACTTTCAAGATCCTTTCTTTCGGTTGCAGGAATCCATCTTTCCCATTTTAGCAAAGTTCCAGTTGCTTCTTTCACCAGTCTCATCAAGAGCTCCAGTTGCACTTCGTAACTTTCATATCCAGCACCATCGACAGGCATTGTGGCTGTGCGATCACAGGCTTTCTCAGCTGTTGAAATTGTGGTTAACACTTCACTTTGTCCATATCTTTGCCATAGATTATCTTGTACTATCTCAGTTACTTCGTCAAACTTTGTGTTGCAGTCTTCCACAGCTTTCTTAAAGTCAGCTTCCTGCTCTGCTGAAAGTTGTAACTCTGAACCATCTTCTTTAGCTTCAATCTCTGCTATTAATCCAGCTTTATAGTCATCATTTGTTTCAAACACTTTTCTTGCTCCAGAAGAAAGCTTTTTGAACTCTTCTTTTAGCTCTGATTCTATAAGTCTGTGTGCTTCTCTAAAGAGAAAGTTAGCTTGTTTGGTGAAGCTGCTTTTAGCAGTGGTTCTTTCCTTTTTCAGCTGCTTAACTGATTTTCCTAATGCTTCTTCAGCCATTTTCCTTGAATTTTTCTTTCACTTCGTGTCAGCAGAATTATGTCTTTGGATGTCACAAAGCCGTTGATCTTTATGTCCAGCTGCTACACTTGTGGTTATCAACTGTCGAGTTATTATGGGTTTCACACATCAGTATCCGCTTCTAACTCGAAAGAGCTTCAGCCAATAACAGGGGACACAGGGAACAACTCCAAAGATGTTTCAGCATTTGTATTTTTGAATGTTGTTTGTCCAATAATACAATACAGTAGCGATAGCAGTAGTAATAATACAGCCGTAGTAGCAATAGTAGCGGTAGGTTGATAACCTTAGAAAAGGAACAGAATATATAACATATACATTATTTGCAATACTAACTTAAACAGAAACACAATATAATGTAATTAAAGACATCTTCTTTACAAACTTTGTCTCAGTGTTCATTAATTTGCATATTCAAGTGTTTTTTCAGTATTAATGCAAGCATTTCACTTCACATGAACTATTTAAACAAATGAACAGTATAGTTAACTGAATGTTGTGCACAAAATAATATAATGCACAAAATAAACAACTACAGTTCAACAAAATAGCAGTTGTCTTCTGTATTGCACATAATTATGGATAAGACGAGGCATGTTACAGTCCTTTATAATTAGAAAAAGTCATTTCTCATACCATCAGTGTCCCTGAGATGACCAAGTGCTAATGTGTTTCCCCTCTCTCACTTACTGCAGCTTTAAACTTTATGCATGCAATTGTGAGAGTTTATAATTGCAGCGATCTCGTTCTCCAACTTTCACAGCGCTTGTCTGCACGCTTGCACCTGCCATGTGAGTTTCTCCTTCTTCCGCATTCACTCGGCACTTTCCGTATCTCCTCGGAAAGTTACGTATCCCCTCGGCAAGTTCCGTATCTCCTCGGCACTTTCCGTCAGCCAATTGCTTCCGCCGAATACTTTCGGTTTTATTAGTTCCGTCTAATTCCTTTATCCTTTTATTAATATGAAGTGCAAATATGCTATTTGACTTTACAATAACCCCAAAGATTTGATTGGTCCAAGGGAGACCAGCGACCAGGGGAGTGTGGATGGAGTGCATGAGGTGATGGAAAAGTAATTTGTGGATGTAGGTGAGGTTGGGAGAACATCCTTGCCTGAGCAGGATCGGAGATATTGGCAGACATATTTTCCTCATCCAGGAACTATTCAGTTAGACAGACAATTCTGGTTGAAGAATCAACGCCGCTTTCTTAGGGGGTTCATTAGGTTATGGTGATTAGTTTTTTTTTTTTTTTACAGTTGTTGTATAGTGATCACTTCCACCTTCCTCTCATGAATGCAAATACCCTTGGAGCTTATGTTACAGACAAGGAATAGAATGGCAGTTTAGCAAAAAAAAGTCCCTGTCCATTTTGTGGACAAAAAAGAAACTGAAAGCAGCAGGGGGTAAATGTACAGATATAAACTTGCTAGAGTGGGTTATATTAATATATAACAAGGTTTCCACTACATTCATTCTTCCATGGCCACACCAAAACTCTTTCCACCACAGCTACATTACAGCTTTTCATTCAAAAACATTGAGTCGTTGTTGTTGTTTTTTATAGCAGGTTATAAACCGCACCAAAACGTATTAAATGGAATTGAATTATAACAGCGCGATCTTTCCTGTAATCGTAGTAGTGCTGTGCGTTATTTGTTTAACCCTTTAAGGTGACATGGTGACTGACACAACGAAGCTTTTAGTTAAGATGAACACAGTTTCCGTAAATGTAAGCTTCAGCGAAGGTTCTAACAGGAAGACTCTAATTCTACGTCATTCTTCATACTTATCAATTCAGCCAATAATGATCAAGCTAGTTGTATAAAAAGCCGTCTAAAACAATTTCCTTCGCTGATCATAGGTGACGTAACCGAAGTTCCGCTTCTCGTAACTTTAACTCAGCCAACATGTCTCAGAGACCACTCGTAGATTTTGAGATCTCCGATTTGGACGATGAAACAGTTTCACCAACTCCTGTGCGCCGAAGCTCTCGCTTGCTATCTAAAGACTCTCCTTCGGCAGACTGGCCTTCGGAAAAAATTATCGCGGCACTAGAAGCGGTTGGCACACCTTTTAATCACGACATGCCACGCAAGGATCTGCTCCTACTGGCTTTCAATATTTTGGGATGCCCCTCTAACATTCTCACGGACACATCTACAACCTCAGCTCCGTCGGTACAACCCAAACAAATCAGCGGAAAGAGAACCGCTAAGTCTTCGCCCAGGTCTGCGAAAAAATCAAAAACACCGTCACCGGCTTCACCTACACCTTCCGCGGCAAGCGACTCCTCTAATGCAATCTTGCTAAAGGCTGTCCAAAGTCTGTCGGATTCCGTCAAAAAATTTGAGTCTAAGCTAGAAGTTTTCGAATCGGCTTTCGCCTCCATACCTGCTTTGTCCATACCATCGACTTCTGGTTCCACGTCTGCAGCTCCCCTTTCTTTCGGATTTAACGTTCCGTCAACATCAACATCTGCCATACAGCTCGACTCAACACTGGATCATCCGATGATACAAACTTCATCACAAGAAACATTCGCTACTCCATCTCCAGATTTCAACCTCGGCACATCTACCCCTGCGCAAGTATTTGGTAGACGTTTCGTTCCTCCGGCTGCAGTTACTATCTCTTCTAAAATGAGAAATGACATCAATCAAGGTAAGGACATTAACTTAGCTGCCTTGCTGCTTCCCACTCCAGCGAATGACAGGCAAATGGTTGACTGTGGTGACGTGGCGGTCTTTTTAAAAACTTCAGATCCCAGACTGCAACGCAACCTCTCCTTTAGCGAATTCGTAATCGCTTTTGGTATATACAGGGATATCTTATGCCAAGCATTTCCTAACCGCAGGGAGGAACTCGATGTATACTTGGGCTTAATTTCAGATCTTAATCTAAGATACGGAGGTACTCTCTTTTACGAATATCACAAAGCCTTTTCCGCTAAGTCCGCTTCCCACATTACGTTGTTCAACTCCAGATTGGATTGGTCCGTTGTAGATACTGAACTGCTGGTTCGAAATTTTGGAGGACAAAAAGCTTTGACCTGCGTTGTATGCAGCGCTCACGGTCATTCGGCGTCTTTTTGTCCAAAAACGACTGGTTTCAAAGAATCGGCTGCTGTCCACGGTGCTGAACTTTCAGCAGCATTTGACGTAAAAGGCCGACCTATTACTAAGTTCAATGGCTTTTCACTGTGTAACAATTTTAACGAATCAGTATGTAACTTTCCTAACTGTAGATTTTCTCATGTTTGCAGTGTTTGCAAGGACCTGCACCCGAAATCCGTTTGCCCGAGACGCTTTCGGCCTTCGGCTCGAGGAAAAACGTTGCCACAGAAAAAACTCTGAGCAACCATCCTTCTACTCCAATTGATGTCGAAATTCTGGCTAAATATCTCTCTTCCCATCCTGATCCAACGTTCGTAGATTATTTAATAACCGGGCTTTCTCAAGGGTTTCGGGTCGGGGTCCTCTCATCTCTGTCATTTTCGTATGTTGCCAAAAATCTGCAGTCGGCCTTAAATGAACCGGAGGTCGTTACTTCCCTTTTAGAGAGGGAATTGAATAAAGGCTACCTGATTGGACCTTTCGAATCTCCCCCTTTTTCACCGTTTAGAGTCAATTCTTTAGGTTTAGCAACGCATAAATACTCCGATAAAAAGCGTCTGATTTTTGACATGTCTTCTCCTCATTCAAACAGCACCGCAAGCGTAAACGAATGCATTCCGCTCGAGCCTTTTTCCCTCTACTACGCCTCAGTCGATGACGCCATTAAATTAATTAAGTTGGCTGGATACGGCGCATTGCTTGCTAAAACCGACATAATGGACGCTTTCAAAATCATCCCAATCCATCCCTCCGACTGGCCTTTGTTTGGAGTTAAATGGCAATCTAAATTCTACTTCGCAGTAAGACTGACTTTCGGATGTAGAAGCAGCCCGAAAATTTTCAACTGCCTTTCAGAAGCCTTATGCTGGATTCTATTGAATGTGTGTAAATTGCCCTTCGTGCTCCATTTGCTTGACGATTTCCTACTCATTGATTCTCCGTCGTCTCATAGCTCGGCGCTCGAAATACTCAAAAGTGTCTTTTCGCATATAGGCGTTCCGCTTTCTAATGAAAAAACGACAGGGCCCGTTACGTCCCTTGAATTCTTAGGAATCGTTCTCGATAGCATCAAAATGCAAGCCTCTCTTCCATGGCAAAAACTGAATAGAATAAAATCAGTAATGGAGTCATTTCTTAATTCACGATCCGTAACCAAACGTGATATGCTTTCCCTTCTAGGGCACTTAAATTTCGCAATGAGAATTATCCCTCAAGGGCGTTCTTTCATTTCTCGTCTACTGATTTTAGCTCACTCCGTTCATAAGCTAAGTGATATCGTCCAATTGGATGATGGGTGCTTGTCTGATCTCAGGTTCTGGGCGCTTCTTCTGAATGATTGGAATGGCATCTCGTTTTTCTACAATGATTTCCCCGAATCCTCCGCTGAGCTACAGCTTTTCACAGATGCGGCACCTTCTATAGGTTTTGGGGGATTTTTTCAAGGTCAGTGGTTTGCTGAAAAATGGCCAGTCGAATTCGTTTCGTTTGCACAAGGGTCTGCCTCCTCCGCCCTCTATGAGATTTATCCCATAGCTGTAGCCAGTGTCCTATGGGGCTCCGCTTGGGCTCGGAAACGTATCACTATGTATTGTGACAACGAAGCTGTCGTTTACATTTTAAACAAAGGAAGGTCTAACTGCCCAACGATCATGTCAATTCTACGACGTTTGACATGGCAGTCAGTCATGCACAATTTCATAGTCAAAGCCGAACATATTCCTGGCCACGTTAATGAAATTGCTGACGCTCTTTCTCGTTTTCGTTTCCAGGCTTTCAGGCGCCTCTCTCCCTCAGCCAACCTGAATCCAACCGTCTGTCCGACTCTGGCCGAAGTCATCTTGAATTAAATCCTAGCTATAGTAAATTGCTAAATTCAGCCAGATCATACATAACTAAAGGAGTGGCTCCTTCCACCCTTAAAGCATATAACTCCGCATGGTCATTATTTACTAAATTTTGCCTTTCATACAAAATTCCTCAATTTCCTATTCTAATTTCGACTATATGCACTTTCTTAGTTTTTTGTTTTCAATCCCGCAATTCTAAATTTCCTACAATGCGTAAGAATCTGGCAGGAATACAATTTTACGCACGCTTGCATAATCCCGAATACCCCAGCCTTTTCTCTAATCATTCCGTTCGAATGTTACTTAAAGGCATAGCTAAATCTTCCTGTACCTTCTCCGACAAGCGTCTACCTATTACTTTAAACGTTTTGCAGAAACTTTTAACCACATTACGTCAAGGGCTTTTTTCCAATTACATTAATACTCTTCTCGAGGCCGTGTTTACCTTAGCCTTTTTCGGTTTCATGCGGTCTGGAGAATTGACTACAGATTCGATGCATTTTAATCCTGTACATGATTTGTCCTTTTCCGACTTAAAGTTTTTTTCAAGTAATTTCACCGTTTTCCTTAAACACTCAAAAAATGATAGCCAGAGGAGAGGTACCTCTATATTTATTTTCAAAATTAATGCGACTTATTGCCCTTATTCAGCTATGATTCGATACATTAAAGCTCGCCTTAAACAATGAATTGTTCTCCTTTGTTCGTTCTACCCAATGGTTATCCCATGAACAAAAATTGGTTTAAAAGTCATCTCACATCGGTTTTGACTACATGTGGCCTATCACCTTATCTTTATACTGGCCACTCATTTCGTATCGGTGCAGCTACTACTGCTGCTGAACAAGGTATTTCTGCATCCACTATTAAACTGCTCGGCAGATGGACATCCAATGCATACGAATCTTACATCAGAGCCGATCAACGAACCATTCAGGACGCGCAGAAAACTCTGGCGGTGACCTATCAGGTAAGCATTCATTTACTGGTGGTGGTGGTGGTGGTTGTTTTTCGTCCTGGGTGTAACTAATTATCGCACTCTCTTCCGCTATGTCGGGGCTCGCATATTCTCTCAGCCCGCCGGGGCTTCATCTCTCTCTCTCTTTCGCCCTCTCAATGTCCGCTAATCGGGGCTTCCTCACGCTTTCTCATCAGGTCTGCTGAGGCTTCCTCACTCTTTCTAATCGTCGGTCCGCCGGGGCTTCCTCACTCTTTCTCATCGTCGGTCCGCCGGGGCTCCCTCACTCTTCCTCGTTTTAAACCCATTTTAAACCCGTTTTAAACTTCCATTCTCTCATTGTTGACCTGCCGGGGCTCGCTCTCTCACTCGGCCGCCGGGGCTTCCCCTTTCTCGGTTCAATGGGGCTTCCTCTCTTTCTCTCACCATGGGCCCGCCGGGGCTCGCTCTCCCTCTCGTCCCGCCTGGGATTTCTCTCTCTCTCTCTCTCTCTCTCTCTCTCTCTCTCTCTCTCGTGCGCATGTGTGAGCGAGTGTGGGGCGAGTGTGACACACGGAGAGCGGCTGTGGAGTCTTTTGTATTTCCTCACCTTAAGGTTTGGTGAATTTACACCTTTTCACTTTAATCGTTTTGCTGTGTCACTGTTTCTACCTGGTGTATGGTCACAAAGCACTAAAAAGGGAAAAGGGATCTAATCGGAGTTGCCAGTTTGTAACTGGCGGCTTTGATGATGGCGGAGAACGCCAATCTCGAGCAACTTAGCCGGCGGCACGGTTTAAAAGTGCCGGTCGGATCTGAATGCCCTGTCGAAAAGGTTGTTTTGGCGATAGCTGAGTTTGTTGGTCATGATAGTATTAGATCGGCGTCTCGGATGAATGGCGCGGTGGTGGTGTTCCTGGATAAAGTTGAAAAAGTTAATGAAATTGTAGAAAGTGGTTTGGTACTTGATGATAGTTTTGTTAAAGTCTTTCCGCTTGTTAATCCAGCGAGGAGAGTTTTGCTTTCGAATGTACCTCCGTTTATCAGTGATGAAGCGTTGCAACGCGAGCTGTCAAGGTATGGGCAGTTCGCGTCTGCAATAAAGAAAATTCCACTAGGTTGCAAGTCTCCGTTGCTAAAGCATGTAGTTTCTTTCCGTCGACAAGTTTACATGATTTTGAGGTCAGACGTAGAAGAAATAAATACTGCTTTCAAATTCAAGGTAGACGGGTTTGAATATGTGATCTTTGCAACGACTGAAAATATGAAGTGTTATGGCTGCAAAAAGGAGGGGCACTTAGTGCGCGTTTGCCCCGAAAGAGCAAATGAAGCAAGCATAACAACCTCAAATGTTTCTCTAAATGAAGATGAAAATCAGGATATTACTGCAGAGAAACAGAAAGGGATTGACGAAAATCCAGAAATTATTGAGAAAGAGGATGAAAGACAAAATAGTGGAGAAACGGCAGAACCAATAAATAATGAAGTGATGGAAGTTGAGCTTGATGAGGTGGAGATTGATCTCTTTAGAGAAGAAGAAAATATTTTTAAAGTGCCAGCAGTGAAAAGAAAATCTAAATCCTGTGAAAAAAACAGAGAAGTCAAAGAAAAAGGCACAAAATGAGGAAAATATACAGAGCTATGAGATGTCCGATTCAGAAAGTGAGCAAGAATCTGTTGAAGTCATGCAAGATGAAAGTGGTTATAGTCTTGAACGAATGAAAAACTTCTTACAGCGTACAAAAGGGATGAGAAATGTTGAGGTGATAGAATTTTTTCCTGATATATCTCTGTTTATTGATTCAGCAAAATTTCTAATGAAGCAAAAAGGTGAAGAATGCTTATCAAATCCAGAGGTATACAGGTTAAAAAAAATTGTGCAAAAGGTACGTTCCCAAAAAGCACAGAATGACTCACAAGAATAATTTGATAACATGCTGCATATTTTTTTGCTGTTTTTTTCTCCACATCATGAGCAGCATTAAAATTGCATCACTTAATGTCAATGGGATGAGAAATGTAAAAAAGAGGATGCAGATATATGAGTTAATTAAATTAAAACAAATAGACATTGTGTTTTTACAAGAGACTCACAGTACAAAAGAGGATGAAGTTGACTGGCAAAAAGATTGGGAGGGAAATATTTATTTTAGTCACAAGGCTGCTGTTAGTGCTGGGATAGCTGTGTTGTTTTCTAAAAATTTCTTACCGATTTCTTGTGACTCTTTTGAAATAATAGAAGGTAGAGTGCTTAAACTGGTTGCAAAATTTGAAAACATTACTATTGAATTAATAAATGTCTATGCTCCTGTTAAACCAATAGAAAGGATGTTGTTTTTAGAGACATTGTCTAACAATCTTAAGCATTGTGAAATAGGAAATATTGTATTACTTGCTGGTGATTTTAATTGCACATGTTATGACATTGATAGAAATCACATTGAACCTCATGCAGCGTCAAGACACAAATTGTTACATATAATGAAATCCCACCAACTTTGTGATATTTGGAGGAATTTTCATTTTAAAGAAAAACAATATACATGGTCCCATATTAAGGAAAATTATGTTTCATTGGCAAGGTTGGATCATTTTTATTGCTTTAAGCATCAATTGCAGTGTTTTAGATCTTGTGATATTTATCCTGTTGGTTGTTCTGATCACTCTATGGTTGAAGTTTGCATGTATATCAAATCTGTAAAGTATAAGAGTGCATATTGGCATTTTAATAGTACATTGATTGAAGATGCTTTTTTTAGAAAATGTTTATTTTCTTTTTGGTTAGGGTGGAGAACTCAAAAATGCAATTATACTTCTATACAGCAATGGTGGGATATTGGGAAATTAAAGATACAAGAACTATGTAAGCAGTATACTTTTAATGTCACTAGGGACATCATACAAAATATAAAAAATTTTGAAAAAGATATTGCAGAACTTCAATTTTTGAGTGAAGTTCATGGGGGCCAAGGTCAAATGCAGTTACTTAAGAATAAAAAAGTGCACTAGCTGATCTGTTGGACAATAGAGCTCAAGGAGCGTTGGTTAGGTCAAGATTTCAGAATATTTCTGAAATGGATTCCCCGTCCAAATTCTTCTTTAGTCTGGAAAAGAGAAATGGCCAAAGAAAAAATATTCAGTGCTTACGGTCTGTAGATGGAACGGATTTGACTATGGACTCGGATATTCGGAAAAGGGCTGTGAGCTTTTATAAAGAGCTATATGCCTGTGAACATGTGGAGGACCAGTCAATTAATCAGTTCCTTTTAGATCTCCCACAAGTGACTAAGGAGTCATGTGCTGACCTTGTGTATCCTCTAACTACAGAGGAACTTTTCAAGGCATTACAAAGTATGAAGAATGGTAAAGCTCCAGGCCTAGATGGGCTGCCTGTGGAGTTTTACAAAGCTTACTGGTTCTTCTTGGGTGAGGACTTGTTGGAGGTGTTAAGCAACAGCTTGAGTGAAGGAAAACTGCCTGTAAGCTGCAGAAGAGCCGTCTTAACACTACTCCCAAAGAAAGGTGACCTCAAGGAGGTTAAAAACTGGAGGCCAGTGGCCTTGTTATGCACTGACTACAAGATTTTATCAAAAACGTTGGCCAATAGACTAAGAGAAGTAATGGGACAGGTAATTCATATAGATCAATCTTACTGTGTGCCCAACAGGTCAATAGTGGACAACATATCATTGATCAGAGATGTGTTTGAAGTTTCTAAAATATTTGGATTAAAGGTTGGCTTATTGACTCTAGACCAGGAAAAAGCATTTGACCGGGTCGAACATCAGTTTTTATGGAACACTCTTGAGGCTTTTGGATTCCCAGTTGTTTTTATTGACATGATTAAGGTGTTATATAGTGATATTGGAAGTATACTGAAAATCAATGGTGGTTTGTCTACTCCTTTTAAAATTGATAGAGGGATACGTCAGGGATGTGCATTATCAGGGATGCTCTATTCAATATCTTTAGAACCTTTGTTAAATAAAATTAGGAGTGAATTGGAGGGTTTTAAATGTGAAAATCTTTTTCCACCAGTAAAACTGTCAGCGTATGCTGATGATATAATGGTGCTAATTAATGGACAAAATGATATAAATAAGTTAGTTGATATTGTGAATAGTTATGGCAAGTTTTCATCTGCAAGAATTAATTGGGGGAAAAGCGCAGCATGTCTTGTGGGAAAATGGGAAAGAGAAAAATTGGTTTTACCAGGTGGAATGAGTTGGTCAAAAAATACATTAAAATATTTGGGAATTTATTTGGGGGATGAAGCAACTAATCAAAAAAATTGGGAAAATATATGTGATATTGTTGATGGAAGACTAGAAAGATGGAAATGGTTATTACCAAAAATGTCTTTTAGAGGGAGAGCCTTAATTATAAATAATTTAGTTGCATCCTCTTTATGGCATAAATTATCTGTTTTAGAGCCACCTGCTGGAATTTTAGAAAAAATACAAGCCAAATTGATAGACTTTTTCTGGAATAAACTACATTGGGTACAAAGGGCTGTGCTATACCTTCCAAAAGAAGAAGGTGGACAAGGTATTATAGATTTGATGAGTAGAAAAGCAGCTTTTAGGTTACAATTTGTACAAAAATTTCTTTATAAATCAGATGTATGTTGGACTAACTTAACGAGTTGTCTTTTAGGTAAAGTTGGTGGATGGGGTTTTGGAAAGAACCTTTTTCTGTTGGACTGTACCAAATTTGATTTAAAATGTATATCTCCTTTCTATGAGAGTGTTAGAAGAGCCTGGTGCTTACTGAAGAATAAAAGAATGCTGTCTCATAAGTCTTTATATTGGTTTTTAGAAGAACCACTAATAAATGGCGCACGCTTGGACCTTTGTGATGACAAAACACCTGGTTTACAACAGTTGCTTTTTAAGGCAAAAATGACAAAAATGAAAAACTTTATTGAAGTGGCGGGGGATAATCTGGACAATGCCAATGCAATCGCTCAAAGACTGAATATAAGATCAACAAGAAAAGTTCATCATTTGCTCAAAAAACTAAGAGAGACATTGAGTCAAGAAGACTGGACTTTTTTATCGTTACGAACAGTGCCAAATATGATGGATTCTTTTCCAAGTTTGGTCATACAACAAAATCTTTCAGGAATGGAGAATTTTTCACAGAGTTTAAAGATTTCAAGAGACATTGTTTTTGATTCAATGGGAGGCAAGATTTTGTATAAGATTTGTGTAAAAGTGATAAACAAAGAAAAATTACAGTGTGTGGATACACCATGGAGAGAACATTTAAGTGTTGATAGTGATGTTATGCCTGTTTGGAGTTCGTTTTACAAGCCACCATTGACTAAAAATGTTGGAGATCTTCAGTGGCGGGTGTTAAAGGGTATTATTGCAGTTAATGCTTTTATTTCAATACTGAATTCAAATGTGCATGATAAATGTCCTTTTTGTGATGAAAGAGAGACAATTTTTCATTGTTTCATGCATTGTGAAAGGCTGGGATGTTTATTCAATTTATTGGAGTTTATTTTTCTTTCCGTTGATGAGACATTTACAAAAACTGTGTTTGTGTTTGGTTTTAAATATGGAAAGGAAGAAAAAGGAAAAGGCCGTCTGTTAAATTTTATATTAGGACAAGCAAAAATGGCGATATACATGAGTAGGAGGCACAAGATTTTGTATGAGACCAATTATAAAGTCGAACTGGTTTTTAAAGGGCTTATAAGAGCAAGAATAAGGCATGATTTTAATTTCTATTTGTCAATGAAAGAGTTGGACAAGTTTGAAGGCATTTGGAGTGTAAAAAATATGTTGTGTTGGGTTGAAAATAACGTATTGTTTTTTGATGAAAATATTGTGTGATTTGGAAATATGTTTTTGTTCAAATCAATGTAACATGTTGTAGTTTAAAATTTTGTATTAAATAAAGGTGTATTAAATTTCAAAAAAAAAAAAAAAAAATTTCATTTCTCTCGGCCCGTCGAAACTCGCATATTCCCTCAGCCCTCTGGGCTCTCTTTCGACCTGTCTGTGATTTACACTCTCTCGCTTCGCCAGCCCGTCAGGGCTCAAGCTCACTCTCATAGCTTGTCGGGGCTCTCTCTCTTCTTTCTCTTTCTTTTCAGCTCGGGCTCTTTGACCTACCTGCTTAATTTTAAATATGCTTTTTTTTTTCTCTCTCTCTATTTTAGGACAGCTAAAAACCGAGCCCCGGTATCATATATTTTTGGGGTTGGCTCCGCCCTGCCTTCATCTTCAGGCAGTATTTGCCAGCTCTTCACGAGACCTGCATCATCGACGGGGCTTAGGCCAAAGGACTATACACAAAGGACAGTAACTGAAATTGCAATGTTTTATGAGTTTTAAATAAATGTTATAACGTTTTCCCGCCTTCTGAGTCTTTCTGGTAGAATTAGACTTTATAATAAAAAAATTTTAAATCAGCATACAATAACTATCTTGCTGGAGTTTATAGCCATTTCACTTTACTTCAGGATGCATCAATGCCGTTCTGTAGGTCTATTGGGGACATTCGTATATATTCCTAGCAAATCTAATAAATGTTGGAAACATACTTGTTACATAAAGGCACTAAATCGCACTTCAGCAGCGTTTATTTGAGAGCTAAGAAGAAAATCTGCGCTTAAGCAGCATATATTTGAGGGTGTGCAAAGAAGTTTTGTGCACAAACAGAGGAAATTGGCAGGCAAGCAAAGAGCAATCTCGACTTGTAATACTGCGCTCACACCATTTGTCATTGAAATAACACCATTGGTAGTTGGTAGATTTGTGTAAACTCCTGCCACCACCGCTGGAAAAAAATCCTAGAGGAAACACTGTATAATATCATATACTCCTTGATGTACTCCGTCTTTGCCTTCAGCTCTGAAATGGACGGAAAGTAAACCTCTGAGCCTTGATTCACTAAGTAGCAGGTCTATAGCACATTCCCATGGTCCATGAGGTTGTAATTGAAAGCTTTGATTTAGGCAGAAGACATCATGGGCATAGCAGCTGGGATTTCCATTGACTGCTTACCAATATGGCTATCAATTGATGTGGACCAGACATGGAGCACTAAAGTGGCTGTGGTGGAAAGTGGTAGGAAAGGGAATCATCTGGGAAAGCAGTCTTTCTAGACATTCATTCCCAGTGGTGGAGTTAACTTCAGTGTAGAACTGACAGACCTAAAGCTGGGTTAGGTACACAATACCTTTTCTTGTTGGAGTGGAATTTTTTTTCCCTTTTCTTAAATCAGTGATGCTTGCAGAGGTCTTTAGAAAGAAATTAGCTGCCTGAGTCAAGGAGTGCATAAACTGTGACAGAGCGAAAAGGAGTAATGAGCTGCACATGATGCAAGTTTGCAGAGGAGTATGAAACTACTCTCACCATAGGACATGAAGGACAGATGTGATACATCTAGGTGACATGCCTTTTTTGGCCACAATATAACCATAATCTTAGGGTCAGCTGACAATGATGCTCAGTCAAGAGAAGGATGGAGTCGTGAACCTGTATGGGCTCACCATGGTATAAAGAGCTTTCCATATATCCCCTAATTTATTTAGTGATATGGATGGAAAGATGGTGTCATCATAGGCTGAGTGATGCAGTCACATATAGACCTTTTTCTTAGAATGGAAAATTACCCATTATGCTTTGCATGTATGCGCAAGGAGAATGCTAAGAACTTCCGGTCTGCAGCTGATTTGTGTAAACAGACGCATTTGGACAGCTTTGAAACGATAGTTTTAATCTATTTTACCTGCTTTTATCATCTTTGAACTAATACTGCTGTCGATCAGCGCCACCTCCTGGACTGATCATTTAAAAAATGTGATCTAATAGGATGGAAAACAACTGCTGTGAGGCATTTTCCACTCGTTGTCAGACGACATCTTGTGCTGTTTAAATAAAGCCTTGTCATCGCTAAAGTCAACAGTTTCTCTTTCTTTCAAATATATAACCAACCTAAACAAATATAGTTCACCATAAATGTTTAACACACACGTAGCCTACTGTACTGTCCCACTTACACACTGGTTTAATAACTGTGACAGTGAAAATAAAGTGACATTTTGAAATGACAGCAAAACACAAACCATGGTTAATACAACACACTAAATGAAACGTTTTTCTCTCGTGCTTGAACCACATCTGACAGATAATGGCTTTAACACACACATTTCAAAGTTGTGTGTCACAAAAACACTCCGTAACCCACTCAAAATGATATTGAAACCCATTTTCGGAGCGCAAATTACCAGTTGTAAACACTGTAAACGGAAGTTATTAACATTCTACTGGAAGACGCTGGTCGCTATGGCGCCCTCCATGCAGCAGCCAAGAAAAAGGTCTATAGACTTCTAGTCCTAGATGTACGAAATGGATGAAATTCAAGAACATAACCCTGAATGGATTTCTTGTCTTAGTACAGATAATTCAATTGTCACAAATAGATGAAAACCCAGATGTTCTGCCAAAAACTTAAATGAAATTGAGTGATGTAGGCATAGATGGACTAAATGACAAGATGCATTTTCCTGACAAATTATTTCAGTGCATTACAGCACTCAACCTGTCAGCAGAGACAACATGCAATGCAGAGAGAAGCAATATTTGACCTCTTGGTTAGAAAGCGATGCAGCTGCTTATCTACAGTAGGTGAGAGTTCAATGTGACCACTGTCGCCGCGGCTTATACCGCCGCCGCTTTAAATGGGCAATTACGTGTTTTTAATGTAAGGCTGCAGTTTGTGAATATGCCACCAGGGGGCACAAAGGGACGGGATGCGAATGGACAGAAATAGCTTATACAGCAGCTGTAAACATGCTACTGTTCTTGTAAATAAAGATTAAACGATAAAACAAAGCATTATAATTCCTTCATTAAAATTTCTTAACACTCTTTATTATCATTGTAAACTTGTTAAGTGAGGATTCATTTTGGAAAGTAGCATTGAAAAAATAAAGACAACTAAAATTAAAGCACAAACATTCAGTACAAATTGAGTAGGCCTAAATAAATAAAGCAGTCTTTTAGCCTAAATATAGAGAGATGTTCACTGTTTACTATTTTAATAGGTCTAAGACAGTCATTAAACAAGCTTTTTCATTTATGTTTTCATTTACGTTATTATTTACATTTTCGTTGTTGATTATATTTTACTATCTCATTTTACATCTCAATTATTGTACATAATAATAAACGAATAATGAAAAATAAATGAATAATGAAAATAGGCCTGAATAATTATTTATTTTGTAGCGAAACATTGAGAAACAGTCTGGCGCCTGGTCTAAAGAGCTTACGTTGAATGCTGCTTCATCAAAAGCATAAAAATAAATTGACCTACCTCAAGCAGATCACTAAAAGTATAAAAAAAATATTTTTTTGCCGCAGTACATAAATTAAGTCCCGCAAGTTTATTTTTAATAATTTAGTTTCAGTTCAGTTTTTTTTTTCAAAACGTCAATGTTCTCCTTTAAAGTATAATTGTTTTGTTTTGTTTTTTACTTGTAATGGCTCAGTATCTTTTTCTTATTTTAACTTCAATTTCAGTCACCTTGCGTGTGAAATATAATGCACACATGACCGCGTAAAAAGAAGAAAAAGCTGTAAAAAGTTAGAGCTACTTGCCCTTTAATGCATTTAAAAATATTTGCGGCGAACCAAGAAGAGGTTATAGCCAAAGTTTTTCTGAGTCGTTTAGATTAGGGAATATATTATTTAGCCTAAGTTTTCTCTCGGTATTGCGGCTGTCAGCTGAACGCAAGCCTAAAATAAATCTTAAAAGCAACTAGACTGCGCCCTTTTTTTCGTTTTTTTAATATAATATATCTACAGAGGCTATAAAAAATGATACAGGTCAAAACGATCCAGTTTTAAAAGGGTTTTTAAAACCAAAGAGCAATCTCTGGCAGGGAAGGGAATCACTGACCCTCCACATTCTTACAAACATATTTTATTTATTAAAGTTATTATTTCATTGATTTGAATATAACCATGTATAAAATAATTACTAACCCCTCATTTAACACAAGCCGGCGCCACGGGTGAGCCTCATGTATTGTCAAAATAATGTGCACAAAAAAAAAAAAAACGCCGATTTTAAGTTTAAGTAATTTTAAGTAATAGGTTTACATACAACTTGCAGAAGAAAAGAGAAAATATATATTTCAAATGTCATGATGCATTTAGCAGGCCTTTTATTGCATCATAGGCGTTTATACACACAAATTAAGCAGTTTAAAGGTTTACCAACATTTGATGTTCCTTTGAAATTACTTTTGGTGCAATAAATAATCCTGAATAATTGAACGTGTCAAAATATTCTTTAAATGTATTTTATAACTATGAAATTTAATTACTAAACAAAGTGAGTCATTATTAATTTGCCAAGAAGTGCTCCACTTTACCACGGTAAAATAATGCCCCCACCTACGCAATACTAGAACCTGGTCTATATAACCATGGAAATATATGTACACACATTAACACCAAAGTTGTGTATTCGTAGAATAAAGAAAATCAACAAGATGCGCTTTTTTTTGCAGTCTCATGCAGCCTCTGTGAAATAACGCGTCACAGCAATGAACAGGCAACTTGACGAAAAGAGATCCATAAAAACCTTCAAATGTATGCAGCGTCTGCAATCTTCATTTTTTTCAGCCACTGACTGAGAATAATGCTGCACTATTTTATGAAACTTAAGGCTTATTATTGTCATTGTCTTTCATTACACGCAGCGCGCGCATTAACCGCTTTTTTTCTGAAATGTTATTTAGCTCGAAATAAAAACAATTCGCAAACATATTTTTTGTTTGTTTTTCTTTCTTAAAATAAAAGATTGGATTGGATTAACCTGTTTCACAGTGTGTAAAAATAATAATTAGGCCTAGGCTGAGATACAGATTTCCCCTTCATTCAAAAAAAAAAAAAAAAATGAAAGTCTACCTTTTCTACCATGGAAACAGTTTTCATTTATACTTAGTAAGCTTTACAGACAGAACATTAACTGTCACATATAGCCTAGGCAACAAATAACATTGTCTTTCATTACATGCAGCGCGCGAGTGAGACCGTCATGTCACAAAATACTTTTTAAACCAATGTTAATTGGTTATTTATTAATGTGAACAACACTTAATAAATATTGAAATTTATTTATTACACCACCTTATTGGAGAAAACTGTATCAATTACAGTGCCTCCTCAAGTTTGAAATATACTTGCGGTAGCCGGATTGAAACCTTTTACCCACCATTTACCCACATCGCATAAATAGTTAACTACATGCAATAAACAAATCATATTTTCATTTTTAATAATAATTGTAGTTATTATGACACTTCTCTTTAATAGGTTAAAGTAAAGACTGACATGAAAAAGAAATGCTATTCAGGAGCAAGGTGCGCAGACTGACAGGTCAAAACTGCTTCTCTCTCTCTTTCAAGTTCAAAGCAAATTTGAATGCCAAAGGATTTTAGATACGTATATAAAATAGCCGGTAATATATTAACATCGACAAATTAATACATAATTAGCAAATGAGAAATAAATGACAGAAAAGTTGATAAAAACAGACATTATCTTAAAAGTTATAATTGCAAGACTAAAACGATTAGATTTTTTAAATAAGGCAAATGCGTTGATTACTACTAATAGTGTATATATTTTGCAGCCTACGTTTTCTCTCGGTATTGCGGCTGTGCGTGCGCTGTCAGCTGATAACAGGCCTAAAATAAATCTAAAAAGCAAGACTGCGCGCTGATACTTGTTCTTTTTTTCGGATATAGAACAATTTCAACCCCGAGGAGATACCGACAGCTTGATTTGGAGTTTAATGATTAACATAACTGTCTTTTTTCATTTTCATACAATATGTGTGGGTTTTGACAGTGTTTAATAAGGCTATAAAGTTTAGCCTATCAAATGAAATGCATGGTGAAATATGAAATATATGTCTCTTTTGTTTAATATTTATTTTATTAATCTATATCTTTAATATTTTAAAAAATTAACCCGCTTTGGCCCTGAGGAAATTTTAATAATTTAGTTTCAGTTCAGTTTTTTTTTCAAAACATTAATGTTCTACTTTAAAGTAGCCTATAATTGTTGTTTTGTTTTTGTTTTTTTGGTTTTTATGTGTAATGGGTCAGTATCTTTTGTATTTTAATTTCAATTTCAGTCACCTTGCTTGTGAAATATAATGCGCGCATAAGCGCGTAAAAAGAAGAAAAAGCTGTCAAAAGTTAGAGGTAATTCATCAAAATTAGATATATTAAAATACAGCATGTATGTTAATACAGGCAGAGTATCAACAAACTCAGGGTAAGGCTAAAATATGCGCTTGCCTTTTCATGCGTTTAAAAAGATTTGCGGCGAACCAAGAAGAGGTTTTAATAACCGCTGATTAACAAATGTTATATGTCAATCATCATGTGTGCATTTGTTGCCTCACATATTTTTAATCTTTCTACAAAAAGTGAAAATCTACGGAGACCCGGAAGGGACGTCATGGTGGAGAAAAAAAACTGAGTGGGAGTAAAAAAAATGGGTGGGAGAAAAAAAAAAACAGTGATAGGAAAATATATTTTTAAGTTTTTGCATTCCCTCGCAAAAATATTTTTCTACAAACACTTCATGTTCACTTCATGCATGTCAACTCTCCCGTTTTTGCCTGGATTTTCCCGTATTCTACAGTTCTATCCTGCTATCATCATATCATTCAGTATTTTCCCATATTTCTCATGTATTTTTAATCTTGAATGCATGCTGAAATGAATATAAAAATGTCTGCATTCACTTTCTTTCCATTAAAGCTGTGCGTGAACAGGAACAGTGAACAGGAAGTGTTTGTAGAAAAACATTTTTGCGAGGGAACGCAAAAACTTTTAAAAATATATATTTTCCTATCACTGTTTTTTTTCTCCCACCCATTTTTTTTTCTCCCACTCAGTTTTTTTTTCCACCATCACGTTCCTTCCGGGTCTCCGTAAAACTCAGCATCAACATACAAATACACTGACTAATATGCAAGCATGTCCGTCCTCACCTGTTTTATTTCAAAGCCAAATAAATGTTAATGCATCGGTCAGGTTATTAAAAAAATAGGCTGGATATATACACAATAATAATCTTTACTTTTACCGGTGCCAACAGTCTGGTTGTGTCTGTATACTGCCATACTGCAGACATCCCCCTTCCCCCAACTCTAACCAAATGTTTGGCCATTAACCATGCAGCCTTTCTGAGGTGTTAATAGGGCTTGTGCTTTAACCGAAAACAACAACCCGAAAACACAGAATTGGTTACAGGACTTGCACAAAGTAGCCTAATGATAATACACCTATAGACATAAAAATATATTTTTCTTCCCTATGCTACACTTAAAAGATAATTCCGTTTTATTTAAGGAAATAATTTAGGAATTAGTATATGTTTTGGTTAACTAATTCTTTAAATACAACTCTCTTAAGCTCTAAAGGGGAAAAACGCAGAATATATTTGCCGTTAAATAAATTTTGTGTGAAATTTATGTGAAAACTATCATAGGTTTTCAATAATACAGCTGTAACCTATGTGCTGAAACACTTGACACTTTACAAAAGATAACACAATAATATGCAACATCCTTAAACTTTTCTCTTAAATAAAAGGGGAATTACCGAGGCAGGCGCGGCACACAGTAGAAATGATCTCAGGCTGTATTGGTGAGAGCTGTGCGTGGCTTTCAGTGCAATGTCAACAAAAGATATCTTAGATGAATTATTAAAAAATATTAAAATGATTATGTATGAAGGCAGATAATAACAACAGTTCATTTAAATTCTTAGCTAATATAGCTTAAATTGACATTAGACAAATACTATTTTTATTTATTCTTATTTTTATGTATTTATTCATTGTTCTGTCATTTATTTTAATTGTTTCACTCATGTTTAAATCAAAAACTTTTTCATTTATTTTTAAGTCCAAAGAGAGAAATGGACTATTTATTGTTTATTAATATTTTGTGCTGTATTTGGTTGCTGAGCAGCAATAAACAACACTTTAAAATATAAGCAGTTTTCATGTTATTTTCTAAACTAGTAGTGTTTTAAATTTAATAAATGCATAATAATGGTGATAACTGTGAAACCATGATTATTCTTCAGACTATAATCGTACAACCAAAATCTATAATCGTTGCATCCCTAAATGTTACACAGTTTAAAACACAACATATGAATGTGTCTGAATGTAGAAGAAGCCTACTTCATGCACTGATTTTGTGCCTCGAAATACACTTGTCTTCATTTTATTCGTTTTGTGATGGTGTTCTTTGTCTGCCTGATTCCCACTGAACTGGGCGGGTTGTGACGTTTGATTCGGGGGACGTTCTGGGGGCCAGGTTTGCGTGATGCGCTGCGAGCTAGCCCAACAGTGAAACCGCGACATGATTTCAGCCTCACTGCTCAACGCCCCGGGCGATCGGCACGGCCCGGTCTGAAAAAAGCCCTGGCTCCAACTGTCCCGACAGTGGAAATGCCAACGCAATCTCACTGCAATTCGTAACATTTTGATTTAGTGGCTAATTCTTATGAATTCGTACGATCTTATTCGTACATATTACTATGAATTCGTACGAATTAGCCACTAAACTGACAAAACGTAAAATACGTATACCTTTTATCAAGCATGAGTGCAGGTCGTCGGGGGAGACGGGAGGAGGGGCACGGTTTAAGGCAAATGTTTTTTTTTTTTTTTTTACGAGCATTTTTGTCACACACAACAAAAGCAGGTGACTGACAAAGACCGATTAACACCACAATGGCCAAACATTTGGTTTGAGATGGGGGAAGGGGGATGTCTCCAGTATTTTTCACAAACATGGAGAGACAAAATTCCCGGTTATATTTTACCTACACACAGGCCTACTTTTTTGCACAGCACAGCAACTTCTGGAATTAACTATGTTAATTAAAATATCTATATTTAAAAAAGCTTGAAAAAAGTTTAAGAAAATTATAGTGAAAAACTATATTGATTATTGAAAACCTTTCAGGTTTTCACATTTTCTTTGCAAATTGTTGTTGGTGTCATGAAATATGGTTTGCATTCGTCAAAATTAATATTTGTTTTACTCAAAAACACAAAACATAACTGAAGTGCTGCTTGCTGAGCAGGAGCTACAGCAGCAGAGAATTCCACGGTCCTAACGTATAGGAACAACGTGAACCAAACAATAGACATGCCGTTCAGACATCCTTTCAGACAACTTCGCTTTAAACTGTAGCCTATTTAGGTCCATAAGCGGAGGGTGAACAAACTCCAGGGTAAGGCTAATATATGCGCTGCCCTTTAATATACGTTTAAAAAGATTTGCGACCGACAAAGAAGATGTTTTAACAAAAAGCACTGCCCAACTTTTTTGTTATTTTATAGTGCAATAACATTTCACAATTTTACAATTTGTACTGTATTGTTGATTAAATAAATACCGTCTTGGTGAGCAGGAAAAGCTTATTTTAAAAATCCTACTGACCTCAAACTTTGGACCGGTAGTGTATATAATAATAATAATTAATAATAATAATAATAATAATAATAATAATAATAAACTGTATATATTATATTATATTATAATTGCAGTCTTCTGTCAAACAAACAAAAATGTGTTTTGGCATGGCAGTTAATATCAATATTAGCCACTGCCCTATCTGATGCATCAAAATCTTTCTTTTAGACCTGGCATTATAAGTGTTGATGTTGTCTTTGCTGTTAGATTGCAAAAATGTGTGAAGAACCCGAAATCATTCTCTTTTCACGAGGCCAATCAAAAACTGAACTTGTAATTCAGCAATAAATATTTGACCTTGAAATGTAATATTTGAAATGTAAAACTCCAAACGATCGCCTAAACAAGATACCTACACTAGGCCTATAGCCTACGTTACAATGAAACTACCAATTTCATTTAATGCTGAAAACAAGTTAAACCATATTATTATATCTCTCATAATACTCATTTGTCCTTTTATTACTCATGTCCTTGACCCGCAAACGCAGTTTCGTTTTCAGAGCTGCCGTGAACTCCAGTCAAAAACAGCGCTCATCAGTGCAAAAGTGCGGAGTTGGACAGTTCCGTTTTTGTGCGGAGGGGAACTTTAAATTTGACTGAGAAACTTACAATAACTAAAGTGTTCTGTTAATCAACAACATTAAATTACATTCATATTCACCCTTACACCTGTTAGCCTACATGTTTTCAATGCAGTTTTTTTTCTTTGCTGCTATCTCCGTGTTCTCTGGCCAGGGGGAGGCTACACACACTCCGCCTATGTTTAGGTCCCATTTACACTGACAAGTTTTAGTTTATTTCCTGTAAGCTATTATATATACTTATTGTAGCATACAAAGCCTATATTTCGTTGCGCTCAGCAGCACTAATAAAGCTCATTATAAATTAAATTTTTTTAATTTTCCACGTCATAAACATAAACATTTATTTGAGGACAATCCGTTTGCAAAGCAGCGCTGCGCATGCAGGGCTGGGTGACTGAAAAGAAAGTAGCCTAGTTTCTGGTTTCACTCACTCATAGAGTAATCTGTTTGCACGGTTTGATTTATATTCGTATCCAAATACTTTATAAATAATATTTCTTAACTCCTCCTTTGTTTGTTTTTAGAAAATATCTCAAATCTTTTTTTCAGACAGGTTTTTGTAAAATGAAAGTTTATGGCTTGAAACGGTTTAATTAATTTGAATTGTATATACCAAAATTGTTATAGCTTTGGTTTGTTTTATTGGTTTATTTATTTAATGTGATTTTATTATATCCGATATTTATAATTCTTTAAATGATTTCAAATAATCATTTAATGATTTTCATAGCTTAGCTGTTTATAGGTTATGACACTATATTGTGTTGAGCCTATAAAAGTAAAATAAAGAAAGAGAAATAAATAAAAAATAAATACATAAAGAAACCCAGCCACTCGCGGCATCAACAGAGCTGACGCCGTCAAACATTCAGCACAAATGCTCCGGAGTGACCTAAAACATTAATATTTTATTTACCTATTATACTTGATAGGTAAATGCCCCTTTATTTAAGAGAATAATTTAAGGATGTTGCATATTATTCGGTTATCTTAAGTAAATGAAACGTGTTTCAGGACATATTAGCAAGTAATAAAACATATAGGCTATAATATCCTAGGCTATATTTCGTTGCGCTCAGCAGCTATAATAAAATTTCATTTTTACATTTCCCACGTCATATAAAACATAAACACTTGTTTGAGGACATAAAACACATTTTTGCTGTTTTTCCAAATCTGTTTATAAAGCAGCTGCGCAGAACTTGATGACAGAAAAGAAGGTAGCAGTTACTGCTTTCACTCAAGAAATGCTCTGTTTGCACGATTTGATTAATATCATGGTATCTAAATACTTTATTAAAATATTTCACAACTCCGTTGTTAATTGTTTAGATTTTTTTTTTCAGATATAGGCTTTTGTAAAAGCAGAGTTTGAAATGGCTTGAAACGGTTTAGGCTAATTTATTTATATTTTCTACACTGCACTCATATGTGCAACAGTTAACAATTTCAATAATAATAATAATAATAATAATAATTAACCAAAATAGGCCAGCTATAAGATTTTATGCAGACCAGGATTTCGTTGCATTGTGAATTATATTTTTCCACACTAGGCTATATGCCGTGCAACAGGGAGGCTAATGTTGCTTTTGAACTAGATATCCAGTCAAAGCACAATGCATCCCAGCATGGATATATATTTTAGCTTAATATTATCATTATTAGACATTCGTGGATATAATGCGCTCTTTTAAACAAGCAGATTTTTTTTTCTTTATGCAGTCTGTTCGCTCTCCATGCGTGTGAAAGAGAAATGAACATGCGGCTAGCACGTGCGGAAATGTCCATTTATTTAATTTCATAACCGCCCTTGATAGCAAAAGGGAACCTATTTTGAGTGCACTTGTTTTACATGTAGTGGCATTTGGTCAAATAATTGTAACCTAGCCTATAATAAATAATAATTATTGATAAAGCAAGTTATAATGTGATCGTGCTCAATCGGCTCGATAACCTTTATATTAATATGTACTGTGTGCTGTGCCGTGGTTTTCATATCTTGTGCGCATGATGGTCAAACAAACCATGGTCAAACAAATTGAAACGTTCTTTTTACCCTAATGCAATTTAATAGGGCACTATAAAGGTTAAAGAACTTAATTCTTTGCTTAATTTTTGCAGCCTACTTCTCACCATGAATTGTATCTTTTCTAGTGTAAAATTATGTTTATTGCTAAGAAAACTAAAACAAACCAACAAAATTATAATTTAATTGGACAAATCCCATCACATAAGGTACAGTACACATATAGCCCTAGTACGGTCCTATTGTGGAAACGCAAAGCTGAAAATCTATGGTTAAAGCGCCATCCAGCGGCCAACAGCTGTTGGCGCACATAGATACAGCCACGGCGGCGGTACGAATGGCGGTAAAAGTGCCAAATTGAACTAGTGACATCTGTAGGGTGAGTGAGCATTAGACATTTTTTGTATAATACCCCATGACTGCAGAACATACTTGAGTTTCTGCAGTGTATAGTGTGGATCCTCCAGTGTGTGTTGGAGCAGCTGGACTCCTGATTGTCCTGGGTGATTGTAGCTCAGATCCAGCTCTCTCAGGTGTGAGGGGTTTGAACTCAGAGCTGAAGACACAAAACCACAGCCTTCCTCTGTCACCATACAGCCAGACAACCTGCAGAGACACACATTGAAGAATGTATGATTAATTAGCCAGATAACATGAACATCTATTAATGTCTAAATGGTGTCTCTTGGTGTCTACATTTCCAGTGAAAACCACTAATTTCCATTAGCTAAATTGTTTTCATAATTAAATTTAGGGTAACCATATTAGGTCTTGGCTAGACTATGCTCATTGAGCCTATACTTGGTAAGTATCTTTGCATTATTTCTCTAACAACCAAGAGATAGTCTTTCATATCTTTTATTCTATCAATAAAATAAAAAATTGGAAGTATAAAAGAATTGTAATTTATTTTGCACTTTAGTTTCTTTTTCCAAATGTTCCAGATATCCAGTTTTAGATTGTTGGGTATGATTATTTGATGTTTGGGAAAGAAGCAGTTCTGCTCTAACATTCATTTTTGATATTTATGCGCCTCCAAAATTGTCATTAGTCATTTGAAATTTGCATCAGGTTTGATTTTGCATGTATAGCAAGGCATTTGTGAGGTGTTTTGGCAATTCAAAGCCACCGTAAAAGCAAAGCCAAAATCCAGAATGCTGTCACTTTGTCCTGCAGTACAGAGCACTTTATGACAAACAAAATGTGTAATACAAAGAAACTGAATATAAAGACAAGATTGTAGCAAATGATTGCAGAACAGTGTGCAACGCACACACAAACACACTACAGCCAATTTTGTTTACCCAATTCACTTATACAGCATGTGTTTGGACTGGGGGGAAACCGGAGCACTCAATATGCAAACTCCACACAAAAATACCAACTAGCCCAGCTGGGACTTGAACCACCAACCTTCTTGCTGTGAGGCGATAGTGCTAACCACTGAGCCACCATGCCACTCTGAATTTGAGGGATTTTCTTTTGACAGATTGACAAAAATGCATTTGAATACCAGTGTCAACAGGGCCTGATTTTTTTTTTACTACAATGCAATCGAAACTGGGAATCAAAAGAATTTAAATCAATAAGCAGCATCAAACTTTGAATCGACATCGATAACATTCTAATGATGTCCAACCCTATTTAATAGTGAAAATAAAAGCATTTTTACGCAATCAATGTGAAGGGAACTCCAGCGATTGGGACTAAACAACTGTTTAGCCTTTAGAAATGAATTTAACAGTAAGGGTAATAAGAAAAAAAACTTGCTTTGCTAGGAAGCATAAAGATTAGACTCTGGAGTAATGGAAGAGGGTCATGTAGTCTTATAAGTCATGAATAGGGCCAGAGAGAATCTGCGGACATTTTTTGCTATTTCTGCAGAGAATTTTGCAAAAATCTGCGGATTTATGTGGAATTATTTTTGGAGTATCATTACTAAAAACTTATGACATAAAATAAAAAAATACCTTTTTAACTCTTTAAATGTTTACAATGTTTACAATGCAAATCCATCTAGATCCACTTATTTGATAAAACAAGGCAAGTCTCTCATACATTATATTACAGTGCTTTACTTGGGCTGGCAGCCCAGGTATAAAAATGGCCCTCTCAAGTATATTTACTGACACATTTTGTTTTACTATTATTAACATCCTTTTACACCTTTTGTATCTGCTCAATTTAACCAAACATCCACGATCAATTAAGTAGTGAAAAATCTTCTTGCAATTACCAGTTTCGTTCTGTGCCCACAAGACCGGTCAACACTCGTGCAGACCCACAGAGACGCACATTTTTGGGACTTAAAAAATTCATCCGGCCCAGGTTTCTATATCTCCTAAAATGTCTGGGATTCAAATTTAGCTTTCACTTTCTAAAGCTCGTATGCGTTTTTGCATTACTCATTAATTAAAGACTACCTTCCACCAGGTTTCACAGCTAACAGCACGCACAGCTGATACAGAGAGAAAAAGTAAATAATAGATTAAATAATCTAAACGACTCCAAAAAACTTTACTATATACTCTTAGAGACATCTAAACTGGCTGCAAAATATATGTACACCATTAGTAATGGTTAATTAACACATTTGCTTTAAAAAATCTACTTGTTTTAATCTTGCAATTATGATAATTTTTAGAGATATTGTCCTGGTTTTATTACATTTTCTGTGATTTATTTTCTTATTTGCTAATTCTTTTATTAATTTGATGATGTTATTATATTAAATATGCTATTTTATATACATATCTAAAATGCTTTGGCATTCAAGTTTGCTTTGAACTTGAAAGAGAGAGAAGCAGATTTGACCTGTCAGTGGGTGCAACATGGCCCCTGAATAGCATAAAAGTATTTCTTTTTTTATTTCATTTTTTACTTTAACCCATTGAAAAGAAACAGTGTAAATAGTAATAAATAGTGTCATAATAAATACAATTATTATTAAAAATGAAATTGTGTTTTGTTTGTCGCATATAGTTTAGCACTATTTATGTGATGTGGGTCAATGGTGTGTTTCAATCCGGCTACCACCGCAATTCTATTTCAAACCTGTGGGAAGCACGGTATTATATCTACTAAAAGACAGAAAATATTACTTTACAAACTGTATTGTAAACAAATCAAATGAACAATTTAATATTAGACAATATTACTGAAATGAATTTAAAAACAGAATAAATATAAATTTACACAAGTAAATAAATAGACTCGATGGGCTAAAAATCTGTGGAAATTTGTGGATTTCTGCGCGCACAGATTCCGTGTGGGCCTAGTCATAAATTACCTATGCCTACGGCCTACCATGCAAGCCTGCAGTGTTGTGATCTGGGAATGATGCCACTGATCAGGTCTAGGGTCAGAAACATTGTGTGCCAAAAGAGTGATGTAAGCTGACCTCCTGGATATACTAAATGACCAGGTTATTTAATCAATGGATTTTTTTATTCCCCGATGGCATGGGAATAATCAAAGGATTAAAATTAAGGAGCATTAGACATACATTTTTACACATGGATTGGCCACTACAAAGTCCTTAACCCTATTGAGAATCTTTAGAATGTGCTGGACTACATGTTGCACAGCGGTCCGTCTCTCCCATCAACAACAACAAAAAAAGATTATAGCAAACATATATGCAACTCTGGATGTGAATAAATGTTGTGACACTGAAGAATCATATTAAAACGATGCTATGATGAATGCATGCCATAACCAATGCTGTGTGTGACATTTTTATTTGTTTTAACTTATTAATTTTACTTGTAGGTCATTCAATTTACATTAGTGGCATTTGTGATAATTCTGTATTGGCTTACATCTTTAAAAATCGGTTTTGCCGCTAAATATCCAAACTTTAAAATACAAAGTACTGATAAAAAATATGTTATATCAAAGAAATATCAAAAAATATCTCCAGATGACAGTTTGATTATCTTCAGATATCAACATTATGAATAGTACATTATCCTTTATATGTTCTTAATACCTCAGTATCTCCAGTTGACATTTTGGACTCTTCAGTCCATCAGAGAGCAGCTTCACTCCTGAATCCTGCAGGTCATTGTTACTCAGGTCCAGCTCTCTCAGGACACAGTTTGAGGATTGAAGAACTGACGACACAATTTCACAATCCTGAGCAGAGAGATTACAGCCAGCAAGACTGATAGAGAGGAAAACATGAGATTTTAGAGATTCAGTTTTACTTAAACATACTCAAGATGTCATGATGCAACACCAGAAATAGAAATTACAATTAGAAATGTGTGTCCACTGTAATAAAGGCTTACAGAGCTCTTGTGCAGTTGCTGACGGCTGGTATCAGTCTTCTTCTGCCCTCATCTGATGTGTTGTATTTCTGGAGCTCCAGCTCATCCAGCACCTCCTCTGACATCTGAAGCATGTAGGCGATTGTTGAGCAGAGAGCAGGAGAGAGTTTCTTCTCTGACTGTTTGTCTGATTTCACAAACTCCTGAATCTCTCTGGACAGAGTCTGATCTTTCACTTCCAGCAGACAGAGGAACAGATTAATGGATCTTTCAGTGGAGAGTCCATGTCCATCTCTGATCTTCTCTTTAATGTACTGTGTGCTTCTCCTGATGCTCTCTGAGCTCTTCTCTGTGTGTGTCAGTAGATCCTGTAAGAGTCTCTGATTGGACTCCAGTGAGACGCCCAACAGGAACCGCAGGAACAGATCCAGATGACCATTCTCACTCTCAATGGCTTTATCTACTGCTTCCCGATGCAGACTATGAATTACATCTACAAAACGAGATGTGTCCACATTCTGCATCACATAAAGTTGAAACAAATAGAAAGCAGCCAGAAACTCCTGAACGCTCAGATGGATGAAGCTGTAGACTTTCCTCTGATGAATCACAGATTCCTCCTTAAAGATCTCAGTGCAAATCCCAGAATACACTGAGGCGTCAGAGATGTCTATGCCGCTCTCAATCAGGTCCTCCTCATAGAACATCACATTGCCCTTCATCAGCTGTCTGAAAGCCACTTCAGCAAGTTTGACAATCACTTCTCTGTTGGACTGCAGGAGTTTCTCTGGATCTCTCTCTTCATACTTCTGATTCCTCATGTTGATCTGAATCAGCAGGAAGTGGATGTACATTTCAGTCAGAGTTTGAGGGATTTCTGCCCTCAGATCTTCTTCCAGGAGCTTCTGAAGCACAGTGGATGAGATCCAGCAGAAGACGGGTATGTGGCACATGATGTGGAGGCTTCTTGCTCTTCTGATGTGTGAGATGATTCTGCTGGCTTGATGCTGCTCACTGATTCTCTTCCTGAAATATTCCTCCTTCTGAGGCTCAGTGAATCCCTGAATTTCTGTCAGACGCTTGATGTATTTGGAGGGGATCTGATTGGCTGCTGCTGGTCTGGAGGTGATCCAGATGAGAGCAGAGGGAAGCAGCTCTCCTTTCATCAGCTTTGACATCAACACAGCCACTGATGAAGTCTCAGTCACATCACAAACTTTCTGAGCGTCTGAAAACATCAGTGTGATTCTGCTTTCATCCAGACCATCAAAGATGAACACAACTTTACACTCCTCATAAATCTTGGGCTCCAGATCTTCAAGTTCAGGATGAAAGTCCAGCAGAAGTCTGTGAAGACTGTACTGATGATCTCTGATCAAGTTCAGCTCTCGAAATGGAAGCACAAACATCAAATCTACATCCTGATTGGCTTTTCCCTCGGCCCAGTCCAGAATGAACTTCTGCACAGAGACGGTTTTTCCGATTCCAGCGATGCCTTTAGTAAGAACAGTCTTGATTTGCTCTTTCTCCTCTTTAAAGATGTCATTGCAGTAGATTGGAGTGTGTTGGGAGTGTTTTGTTCTGGCTGTTTTCTCCATCTGTAAAACCTCATGTTCTTCATTCACTCCTTCACTCTCTCCCTCTATGATGTACAGCTGGGTGTAGATCTGGTTCAGGAGGGTTTGGGTCTCTTGGAGTTTGTTTCCCTCAAATAATCTCTCATATTTGTTCTTCATGCTGGCTTTGTGCTGATCTTTGACTCTCTGCAGGTCTCCAGTCTCTGGTGTGTGTGCTTCAGTATTGTGCTGTCTAATGTGAGTCTCATAGTTGGATGTAGAGTTTGGCACTAATGTGATCATCTTAAATGTCTTTTTCCTCCTTAAAGAAGTAAAAAAACACAATTTTTACACCATTAGTAAATATTTTGAGGTGTATTAAGTGTTAATTGTTTTGAAACATTTATCAGTCTGAGTTGTACCACAGTATGCAAGCAATATTATACTTATACATATAGTATATAGTTATACTAACTGAGGGTCAAAGGTCACTGGTTCATCGCTCAATAGCGGAGGAAAATATATAGATCTGTCACTCTTCAGAGAAACACCACTGGGTTTAGGAGACTCTGATCTCAGTCTCTTCCTCCTGATTACAATGACAAAAGAAATAAAACAGCATTTTAGGCACACAAGCATTTTGTTGTCTGAATATTTGCTAAACAAACAAACAAAAACTTTTACAAATCATCATTCATCTTTGAAGTACAAGTTAACAATTTTCTTCCTCATTTGAAAGTCCACATTTCCAAAACCTAATAATAAATAAATACAATAATAAATGAATAAATACAGTTAGATTATTTTCAGGATGCATTTTTACTCTTAAGGATAAAAAACAAAACAAAACTTTGGTCCAGCCATCAGATTGACCGAAATCTCTGTGTTATATTTTGTGGTATGTTCACCAAGATTAATGACTACATTACTCTGAATCTTAACCAGATGTCATAATTAACCAGGCTCATATTTTATATAAGCAGTGATGTCATATTTAAACATGATGTGGCCCCCAACAGGCAGAAAAGAGAAGACTGGGTTGAAAAAATTGCCGGTGACAAGCCCTTAGTCTTTTCACACCATGTTCAACAAAGCTATGGGGCTGTTTACACCTGGTCACTTGATGTGCTTTTCTGAATGGATAGATATCCAATAATGATATGTACAGATGTAAATGCCCTCCAAAACGCATTAGACAGACATAAATGTGATGCGTCAAACCACTTCTGGAGGTAGTCTGGGATGCAGCAGATGCAAAACTCGACAGGTCTAAATGCATCTGGTATGAAAATTGCATACCAGCACAAATGCACAAGCAATGGAAGCACACAGCTGACAGTTTGAGATGTTGGTTTGATGTTCCAGCTTTAACAACAGACACAGCACACGCCTGTAGTCTATCTTTATGAAAAGAATGAAAAAAATTATGGAAAAATATACCATTTTGTTCATTTACAAAGGCAAATTATTTAGTTTTTTTTGGAGAGTACGTTGTACATAATGTAATGTAAACCCTTTACAGTTTTGAAAGATGTCCTGCACATATATGTATGATAAAAATAGATGTTTCATTCAGCCTTAATGACAGCAATTGTGTAGACTGCCTTGTGCTCCTAAGATGAAGTTTTTGCAGCCTGGATCTAAAATAATTTGTATGCAAAACAAGAGATAAACATATATATATATATATATCAAATTTATGATTTACTTAGTCGAAATTATGATTTACTAGATTGAAATTATGAGATCAAATGTCAAAATTAATGACTTGAAAAGTCAAAATTATAAATAATTGAAATTATGAGTTAAGTCTAAAGAGTTAAAGAGTTAAAGCTCCGTTGCCTCACAGCAAGAAGGTCGCTGGTTCGAGTCCCAGCTGGGTCAGTTGCCATTTCTGTGTGGAGTTTGCATGTTCTCCCCGTGTTGGCGTGGGTTTCCTCCGGCTGCTCCGGTTTCCCCCACAGTGCAAACACATGCGCAACAGGTGAATTGATGAAACACATTGGCCGTAGTGTATGAGTGTGTGAATAAGTGTGTATGGGTGTTTCCCAGTTCTGGGTTGCAGCTGGAAGGGCAGCATATGCTGGAATAGTCGGCGGTTCATTTCTCTGTGGTGACCCCTAATAAATAAGGGACTAAGTCGAAGGAAAATGAATGAATGAAAAGTAAATATTATGACTTAACTCAATATTATGACTTACTAATTTGTCGAAATTGACTTACTATGTCAAAAAAATTAAGCTTTTATAAAAGACATTGTAACACTGTGTGACTTAATTCTTTAAAAATGATGAATCTAATGAAGCATGAAATCTTTATTAAAGGGGTTATTAAATCATTAGCTGAAACACATACAGTGGTGTGAAGTAGTGGTTTTTGCATGCTCGTCACACTCTAATGTTTCAGATCATCAAACAAATGTTATAAGAGTGAAAGATAACACAAGTAAACACATCATGTGGTTTTGAAATGAAGGTAAAACAAAACTGAATAATCTGAAAGAGTGTTAACTCTGGTTTATCACACCTGAGTTACATTTTCCTAAACCCAGACCTGATTACTGCTGCAAACATGCAAAAATGAAAAAGAAATCAGTAGGGGGCAAACATCTTTTTCACACTGCTGTCTGTTTTCTTTTTATTCTCAGTGAAAAGTGACTTTGGTTCAAACTCTTCTGTCAATGCTGGAATGAGCAGTGTCTTACCTGAGGTCAGAGGTCACTGATGCATCCCTGAGGGAAGGAGTTTTAAGAATCATGGACCGATCACTCCTCACAGACACACTGCTTGATCCAGGAGATGCAGAACTCATTTCAGAGGCAGAGTCCTCATCTTCACTCTTCTTTTGACTCATTTTAGTGTTCACCTTCCCTCATTTACTGAAAGAGAATTAAGACACTGATTTCAGACATTATATTTGGAAACTTTTACTAGAGTCAGTAAAATGCTAAATCAATGTAAATGACACTAGTTGAATAATTACCATCCCCATATTACAAGAAATAGTAAAAGGTTAATATAATAATAATAATAATAATAATATATTTTTAAATAATATAATTTGAATTCATAACACATTTGTGCCAAAATGGTTGTTTTTGTTGAGGGGTTTTATTCCTGCTTTCTCTTTTTTTATTGATTATACTGTACCATTTTTCTCCTCTTTCTATATTTAACAAAACACTAAAATAAGCTGTCCATTCAAAACATCTTATTTTGGTCATGGCAAACATTAATGGCCATCAATAATTTTATTTTAATATAAACAAACCAACAGGGCCAGATAATGTCACACTAAAATACATGCATATTAATGAACGAGGAAGACATTATAGAAGACTGGAATATTAGTTAGCTTTATTAATACGGAGTGACTATTTGCACTAAGTGTAAATAGCCCGCCTTGTTGGCAGAGGCTATTTACACTAACTCCGCCCACGGTAGGTTTAACCAAGGTCAAAACTGTCGCGACGTGCCTCAATCGGGGTCAAATGCTGGTCAAATTAAGGCACGAATATTTGAATTTTGCGCGAGCGGAATCATGGGATTGATCAGACGTTGGATGTATGCGGTGAAGTGAATCGGAGGAACGCGTTAACCTGCTAATTTCTTGGTAAGTTCTGTTTTTAACTTTACTGCATTTTTATAGTTCTGTTATATGTTTTTTTAACGGCCATGGATGTTACAAGTGGTATTATGTGTTTAGTTGGTTATTTCCACATCATGTAGATGGCGTGTCATGTTTTGTAACATTATGCTAATAATAGGGATGATAAGAATCATGATTTGCATTACTGAATTGGCATATTGCTGCGATATACCATCGAAAAAAGCTATTTATGTAACACGATGTGTTCTACTTGTATTACTTACAAACACACAATATTGTATGCAACGTAAAATTCATTTCTCAAGTGCATTTTTCTAATCTTTACTGCTGCTATGCTTCCTATTCTAATTTTTGGGCTTGTGACCATCTAATTTTTGAGCAAAATTAATTTTTATATTATAAGTTTGATCGATTCCTGCATCCTTATTACTTTTTGATTTTTGCTTCAATGCTTTCCTGGTGAAAAACAGCATATGCTGGTGATGTAGGTGTTGATGCAGGTTTGCTCGTTTAAGGCCAGCATCTAAACATGCCTTACCAGCACAGGCTGTTTTTTATTTATTTATTTATTTTTATACACTCACTTCAATCAATGTGCATAAATTTGGCTTGAGGTTGGAGTTTTGAGATTCACATATTTTGTGAGTGTCTCTAAATTTCAGCATTTGTACACATAACAGGAACAGTATGAGAGATTTCATAAAACCAAGTTTAAAGTGTCAGGTATAGCTTGCCTCTTTTTATATTTTGGCTATTTCAGGAAAAACTAAACTAAAATGATATTTTTTCTCTACTAATGGTATAACCGATGTTGATGTTTAATTGTTTTTCAGGAAATGAAGAATATACTGTTAAGTATCAGTGTATTGTTAGTTCCAGTTTATCTTTGAATGAATGGAATACTTGGGAAAATTTACAACTGAAAATATTAACATTGCATATTGTGATTTTAAGACTACTAAGTTATTAAACATGTGTCTTTCTTTTTTTAATACCAAACTGATTTCTGAGTTTGAAAAACTATTATGAGTAAACTATTGTTTATCAATTAAAGTATATATTTTCAACCTTTTCACTTATTAATTCAGTTTATTTCCTCAATAATGTATTTATTACTTTGATGCTGCTATGCATATACATTTATATTATCTATTATTTGTAAATGTTCCAGTATGAGTAAAAAAAAAATCTTTATTAAATCTTTTCATGTTACCTGGTAAAAAGTCATCTATAAATGCATCATTAATTTCATTGTTAATTATTTACTGATCCATTAATGCCTTAAGATAGTGTCATACCGCCACCTACTGGGTGATTTTAATTTAATATCTGTACTACCTTTTATTCAATATTAAGTTAATAATTTCATAATCTAATACTGAATAAAAATGTGTACTGATTGTACTTTAATAACTATTGACCTGGTTTCTTTTAGTTTAGGTTGTTCATGCTTATCTGCACATCCTGGCCTCAAAATCAGAGACTAAAGTGTTTGTCTATCAGTGTTTCCTTGGGCAGTTTTGGAGGAAAAGAGACTATAAAACATGGATATATGATAAGGCAAATAATTTATATTGTTTTTTCTCTTTTCCATCTATAATCACTTTGGATATACAAATCTTTTTTAAATCACTTTTTTTACAGGTGCAATTTCAGGATTTCCAATGGGCTTTTCTACTAGTGTGCAGGTTCAGTCAACCGTTCTAAGTTGCTTTCAACATTCCAGAGCACAAAATCTTTCTATCTAATTCACCCAAAAGTACAGCAAAGCAACGTGGATTCCTGTTCCATTGGTGGTATGTATTATATGCTATACTGTGTTCAAGATTTTGTAGTAGTAATTGGTTTGTGTGTGTTATTCTTAATTGTTGTCCTTTTACTGTAGTGCTGTACAGTGACTCTTTTTCTTTCTAACAGCAATTTCACAACGACACGAGCTTGTTTGTTAATAGAAATCCAGGAGGGCTGGACATCGAGTTCAATTTATGTCATGCTACAAACTGCTGGGTCAAGTTGTGGTGTTTTTCTGCTAATGGTTAGTTGCCAAATAATTGATGATACAATGCAGAATTAAACTTTTTTATTTTTTTAATTGTTTTATTTTAGGGCAACGCAGTGGCACAGTGGGTAGCATGTTCGCCTCACAGCAAGAAAGTCTCTGGGTCGAGCTCGGCTGGGCATTTCTGTGTGGAGTTTGCATGCTCTCCCTGTGTTGGCGTTGGTTTCCTCCAGATGCTCCGGTTTCCCCCACAGTCCAAAGACATGCTCTATAGGTGAATTGGGTAAGCTAAATTGGCCGTAGTGTATGTGAGTGTGTGCAAGAGTGTGTATGGCTGTTTCCCAGTGTTGGGTTGTGGCTGGAAGGGCATCCACTGCGTAAAACATGTGCTGGATAAGTTGGCGGTTCATTCCACTGTGGCGACCCCTGATTAATAAAGGGACTAAGCCGAAAAGAAAATGAATGAATGAATGAACGTTTTACTTTAAAATTAAATCCAAGGTGTGTAGCTGTTTTGGCTCATCTCAGATGAAATGGACAGTTCATCCAACAATGCAAATGTGCTGTTAATTTACTCCTCCTCAGGCCACAAGCTGTAGGTTACCTTGTACTCCAGTGGGACAGTAAAACATATTTTTACCCATGGTTCTTGGGGATTCATATGATACAAATTGATGGTCAATATCTTTTGAAAAGTCAAAGGCAAATTAATCACCTACACCTCGGATGGTCTGAGAGTGAGTAAATTAACTAGGTAAACTGCGTTTTTAAATTTGTTTTCACATAAAATGTCACTTGTCTCTATACTTCAGGTTTCCTGTAGACGTCTCTAGTGTTAGTCTAGTTGTAATGGTACTCTACACTGCATGTCTAGACATCTCTTTAGAAAATGTGATCACAAATAATATACAGGAGCATCTCAATATATCAAAATGACATCAAAAAGATGATTACTTTCAGTAATTCAATTAAAAAAATAAATTAAATTCAATTCAATTAAATATTTCTGTGTTAAATCCTTTTTCTTTTATTGGTCTTAAGTAATATTACAGTTTTCTGAGATTTGATTAGCTGTAAGCCACAATCATCAAAATAAAAAGAAGTAAACAGAAATATATCAGTCTACGTGTAATAAATCTATGTATGAGTTTCACTTCTTTAATTGAATAACTTAATGTACAACTGTTTTTGATGACATTGTAATTCATTGAGATGCACCTGTAAATTGATGAGAACTTTATATACTTTATATTATACAACTTGATATTATATTTTGACCATTTTCTTAAAGTAACATTAAACTTATGTTGTGCAATCTATTGTAGTACTAGTGTACAAACATTTTATAACTTCACATCATTAGGCAAGCCTTCATCTTGTCATCAAAGATCACTGTTGCTTGTGTTGTTGGAAATTCCTAGCTCTCCACTGAAACAGGAGCAGGAACATGTTACAATGTTGTTGGTAGTTTTAATGCAACATAATATGTAGAGACAACTAATTAACAAATAAATCCATTGTTTTTTCCCAGAAAGAAAATAAATGAATTCACCCAGCAGAAAGACATAGATGTGTTAAAATAAATTCAACACAAACTTACTGGAAGATTGGAAAGTGAATAAGTGAGTTGTTCATGTGAATGTTGTTTTAGCCTAATTTGCAGAGACAACTACAAGTTAGCCATTCATATGTTTATGATTGTTTTTGTTTGTTTTTTGATTGTTTTCCAGAATGGAGAGGCCTTGCATCAGACGATGATGCTTTTCATGACAAGAATGACAGAAAATAAATAAATTGTGTTTATTTTAATATGTGTCATGTCTGTTTCTATATAGATTTAATTTATAATGTTTCTATACATTTTAGAACAAATCATAATCCTAACATCGTTATATCTATAGATGTCTTCAAGGATTGAAAATTAAACTACAGTAATTGATCCTGCACTTTTTTCACTGATTAGTATATTTTGTTTGTTTAGTTGATAGGTGTAGTGCAACATTTAGGTGTACTTTCTTTCAGCTCTTAGTGCAAATATATCCCTTTTAATAATACAGTTAAATATCATACATGTACCTTCTGCTAACATTTTGTTTAAATGGCATATACTGCTAATACTTAGTGTAAACAGCATCTACCATCTATTAACACTTAAGTGTACTGTAAACAGCATTTACTGTTTATTAATATGTAGTGTAAATACCATCTTATAACTATAATTGACAAAAACAATTATTAAAATTGTTTACACTAAGACTTGCTAAATAAACTATGCTTAATTTTTTAGTGTAAATAGCATCATACTTTTAGTAACACTGCAATAGCGTCTACCTTCTATAAACACATTGTAAATGGCATATACATTCTATAAGCACTGAGTGCAAATAGCATCTCTTGCTATTTGTACTTAGTGTAAATAGCATCTCTTGCTATTTGCACTTAGTGCAAATAGCACTTAGTGCAAATAGCCGCTGCCTTATTAATATTATCCTTAATAATTATTATTACTACTACTAATTATAATAATAAAAATGTGATCAAATCTAAATAAACATTAAAGCAACAAAATAATTTTTTTGTTTACAAAGAAAATACACTTCTTCGTCTAGTGCGTGAAAGGCTACACGAAATGGTAAAGGTAAACCACAATATTTCTATATTAGAACACGCTTATAGGCACTTCATCGTGTTTTCAATATAAAACAAAGTGACATAAAAAACACCTTATATAAACGTGTCGAGCGATAACACTTCCGCCATTTTAATTAAGCTTTCATTAAGGAACAAGTATAAGATTCGCATTTTAAATCGCATGAAAAGACAAGAAATAAAGCATCAGCACATTTGTGATGTGGTTATATGAAGAATAGATTATTTGAACTTACCTTAAAATGTGTGTCTGTTCAAGTTTACCGAGGTAAATAATACGTGTAGACACGGTGTCTCGTCTTTTCACCCTTTCTCTTTCACTTCACCTGGTTGAGGTGTGTCCTGTGTCGTCTTTATTTTTAAGCAGGCTGAAATCAAACTAATCTGCTCCCTCTAGTGGCGCAGAGCATCATCACAGGTTGAACAGCACTGGACTGCTCACATCCACGTTTATTTATTTACAACAAACACATACGAAAAACTCCATTGCGGTTGGTATATGGACAAAAATACAAAAGACAATGATTTTAATGATCTTTTTTTGACTGTTCTCCTAAAGTGAACACTTCTCTTCGTGATCTGACATTTGTTTTATGCAAATTTGTTTGAACATACTAATGAGTCGTATTTTCTATTCAAAACTATTTTTAACACTAACACATGCTTTAACTCTCACAGAGCTGTTCTGTCAGTCTTCTGCCCACATCTGATGTGTTGTATTTCTGGAGCTCCAGCTCATTTAGCATCTCATTTCAAGATATTACAGTTTATAATCAAGTACAGAATTCTTAATAGCAGTAATTAATGAACACATATGTAGACTTCATTTTTTAAATTAGTAATCTGCATTTAAAAATGGGAAGTCAAATATGTTCACTGATTGCTACATTTCACAATATAAACTAGTTTTTAAATACAATAATAGGCTTTCAAAGTTCATATCAAATATCACTTTAACACTTTAATCGTTAATAAATGTAATTTTGTTCTGTAACAGCACTAGTTTGGCTATATAAACATATGTTTTAATATAGGTTTTGATATAGGTTTTTAATATACAGTATGTGACATACATAAAATTGGCCAGTTTCCTATATTATATGTACATACTGTATATGTGCATATTAGGGTTGCACGGTTTACCGGTACTATGGTAGTATCGTGATACTATGGCTCCAAAATACTGGCGATGCCACTGTAGTTTTTTAACGGTCTATATACAATAGATAATGTTGCATGTGAAAGTCACTAAAATGCTCACACGTTTGTGCAACAATAGACCATTTTATTTTAATAGACTGTGGAGCCCTTTAAGTTTTCTGATGTTTTCTGAGGTTTCGAATGCACATCTGAATCAGTTCATTTCTGTTCCTCTCAATATGATTTAGTAGCTACAACAACCGCAACAATCTCTTAAAAAGAACAACTCATAAAGTGAAATTTTTAATTACTTTGGATTGTTAAGACTGAAAAAAAAACATTAGATGAAAAACCCAAAATAGCAACAGGAAACATTTTTTGACCACCTCACATCGCCTAATTTTGTTGGAAAAATGCTATTTTTGTATCAAATTTTATTTGGTATAATTTGTATCTGTATTTTAATGTGTTTTTTGTTGGTCAGTTAATAAATTGTAGGTGAAGTGGCGTGCAAATAATACTTTTTTTCAATAATAAGGGAATTTGAATTAAATTTAGAAGTAGTATTTCTGACAATTTTATTTATAATTTGAGTTATGAATTACAGTATCGCAATACTACTTAGTATCGTGAAACTTAAGCTGGTATAGTATCGTAAGATGAATTAATGGTATCGCGACAACCCTAGTGCATATATGTACATATAGAAAAAACAGCAATTTTATATACGTAATATATGAAAAACCTATATCAAAACCTATATGTTTATATAGGCTCTTTTCGTGTGGACTCTCACTTTTTTGCCATAGTTACAGTAAATTCCATAACATGCCAATTACATGTGATACCAATTTCAAGTGTTCACACATACATAAGTTTTTTGCATTTTTTTTTTTTCTTAGTTATTGCCTTGATAATAGAAAATATGAGCTAGCAACATGTATGACAGTTGCCAAAGTGAGATATGAGCTATATAGGAGACATATCGTATGTACATATAGGGCTTATATGTGGATATAAAGAAGCAATTGCAATACAGCAATACAATCCATATATGCAGTGTATATGTTATCATATATGTGCATATATACTGCATACAGGTTTCATATATGTGCATATATCCTCATATAGGTTCTTTCCATGTGATTACATTGTTACTTTAAGACAAAATGTTATAGTGAAAGACTCTTCCTTGTGTGTTACTATATTTGTTCTAGTCGTGTTTACTTTTACTCCACCCACATCAAGACAAGTTTTACTTCCTCTAGTGCAGAGCAAGACTCATTCTTACTGTGTGCGTGCGTGTGTGTGTGTGTTAACTCGTGGCTGTTCAAAGTATGACGTGTAAACTCTGTGTCCTGCTCCATAAAGTCTGTGTTCACCACAAACACAAGCTTATATCAAAACCTCTCTCACTGCTTCACCTCAGTGTTTAATGGCCTGAATTTTAACTTTCTAGACTTTTTTTCCTCTAGTTAAGATTACTATCATTCACTCCAACCAATCACCCCCACCCCTCCCTGACAAACAGAATATCAAGTAGATTTAGTAATAACATATTATCGTAGTAATTTACTACAATGAATTTAGCTATTTAATCATACCATATGATTAAAGTTAAGGGATAATACTGTCTAGGGTTTCTCTGCTTCTCAGATAATAATAATAATAATTCCTTACATTTATATAGCGCTTTTCTAAACACTCAAAGCGCTTTACATATTGGGGGGAGTCTCCTCATCCACCACCAGTGTGCAGCATCCACCTGGATGACGCGACGGCAGCCATTTTGCGCCAGACCGCACACCAGCTGATTGGTGGAGAGGAGACAGAGTGATGAAGCCAATTATGATATGGGGAGGGTTCGAAGGCCATGATGGACAGAGGCCAGTGGGCAGATTTGGCCAGGATGCCGGGGTTAAACCCCTACTCTTTTTTGAAGGACATCCTGGGATTTTTAATGACCACAGAGAGTCAGGACCTCGGTTTAACATCTCATCCGAAAGACGGCGCTCACTGAGCAGTATAGAGTCCCCGTCACTATACTGGGGCATTAGGACCCACACAGACCGCAGGTTGGGCGCCCCCTGCTGGCCTCACTAACACCACTTCCGGCAGCAACCTAGCTTTCCCATGTGGTCTCCCATCCAGGTACTGACTGGGCGCAGCCCTGCTTAGCTTCAGTGGGCGACCATGTGAGAGTTGCAGAGAGCTAGCTGCCGGCAGATGCTTTCAGATGCTGGAGTCATTTAAAACACATCTGTTTAGCCGTGCCTATACTGACAGAGAGCATTGCGTTGCGTCCCACAGATCACACTATGTCTTTCTTTTCTTTTTCATTCCTTTAATACTTCAATGTTTTAGCACTTTTTAATCTGTTTTTAATCATTTTGATTCTTTTATTTCTATTTATTATACTTGTTTCGTTTATTATTGTTTATGTAAAGCACTTTGAATTACCATTGTGTATGAAATGTGCTGTAATAAACTTGTCTGGGTGTCTGCAGTGTTTAGTGTCCTCATTAGAGCGTCTGCCTTCCATAACTAAACTGATGGTCCACTGCCCCTTTCAGTGCACACTTATCAAATCACGGGGGTTACTTAAAAGTACAATTTTAGCTGAATCATTTGTGCCCCCTTTAAAGGCTGCTTGAGAAATCTGGTTTAATGTCCCTCTATAAAAAGCACCGCTACATCCACCAAGACTAATCAAACTCTCGATAAGGCAGGGATGAGATTGGGGGTGCCTAGTTCACCTATGCATAGAAATGGTACCATTACAGAAAAATACAGGGTGCATGTTTACAAATCCCGCTTGGTCCCACAAATCTGACAAATTACCTCAAATGTGCCTGTGCTTTGTTTTAATCTGAGGAAATCATGCATCCAACATCACTGCAGAGTGCCTGTAAACATGTGCCATATACTGACACTGACGAGAAGAAATGATCTAGTTGATCTTAATTTGTGCTCTGAAAATTAACAAAGGTCTGAAGGGTGCATAATAAATACCATAACTTTCAATTTAGTGTGAACTAACCCTTCCAAACTCTAGTGGTGCAGTGTGTCATTACAGGTTGAACAGCAGTGCTGTGATCAGACGTTTCTGTTTCAGCAGTTCAGTCAATCTGAATGGGTCAGTGGGTTCTGTCAGTCTGGACTCACTGGTGTCCCACAGAGAGATGACTGACCTGAAAATACAGATTCACGGACTCCAACAACATCTATTCAGCACATCAGAGAGAGAAACCAGAGGAGATGAAGAATAAAAACACACTGAGGAGAAATAAGTGTGAGTGTGTGTGTGTGTGTGTGTGTGCGTGCGTGCGTGCGTGCGTGTGTGTGTGTGTGTGCGTGTGCGTGCATGTGCATGTGCATGTGATGTCTGTCTCTCTACACGACTGAAACACTTATCTGTGTTTAGTGTCCCTGAACTGAACTGATGAAACATGATTCACAGTAAACATGATTCACCATGTCCAGAGCTTTATTCCAGAAACAGTTATCTAGTGCTAATAATAATCATGCTACCTTATTTTTATTTGATATGATGCTTTTATTTATTACTGTAATTACACTCAGACAGATTCAATCATTAATCTGCATTTATTAATCGTGTCATTACGTTACAAAATGTTTTTACAAACACAAAACAGCAAAAAGAAAAGTCTAAAAAAAACATCTGAACATACTAATGGAACAATACATGAAGCACAACATGCCAAGATCAAAACAAAACCCACAGATATGATTTGCTCAATTTGTAGATAAATTAATCACTGACAAAAGTTTTTAAAACTAATGAACACAATGACTGTAGGGCATAATATCAGGCTTGCAGAAAACTTTTGGTCTAATATTATGAGCAGCATTGAGCAAAAAGTAACCGTTCCTGACAATGTGTATGGTTGAATATTAGTCTGGATCTCCTGAAACATTGAGGACATCTAAAAGAGCTTTTTACAAGAACACAAGTCTCTACCCACACTATAAACATACCCAACACCAGTGACCTGCAGTCAAACTCTTCACTGAAGGACAGAGAGCCGGACGGCACGTCCACATACACTCCTACTCTATTAGATGGAGATGAAGGTGAGGGAACGTTTGTGCTCTTATTATTGTGCTAGGCAGAGTAATTTGACTCACCACCTTTCCTCTCAATGCTCTTATAAGCCACTGCTACATGAGTAAATCCACTCCATTTCACCTCAGTAACAGCGTCCAGTCAGAGTCTCTTTACACAGAACCTGCACACAGAACTCAAACCTGTCATGTTGCCTTTCTGTTTTCCTCAGACAGGATGAGTTGAGTGTGTGCTGTGTTTGGATCCAGTGAGAAAACAGGCATCTGAACACAAGAAGAGAGATGAGAATCAGAATAATGTCAACATATTTAAACATCCACTGATAGAGGAATTATAATCGCTTACACAAGTAAGAAGAAAAAGGAATTACTATTTAAGCAAACGAAACTAGAAAAGAGAATTTACACAATAGAAAAAGAGTTTCATTCTTCAAACTTAGCTCAACTCCTTGCGGAACTTAAATTGAATCAACTAATTAAATCTACTACTGACCAGGAAAGCAGATAAAGATATATTATTTGCAAGGCAAAGATTCTTTGAAATGGGCAATAAAACCATTCGGTTTCTAGCTAGATTAGTTAAGAAGATGTCCATAAAAGGACACATTTCAGCAGCTAAGAATCCCTTAGGATGCAGAATAACAGAAAATAAGGGAGACATTTAGACATTATGAAAAATTATATAAATCAGATATAAATACAACGTAAATCAGAAAATACCCTTTTTTAAAGATCTTTGTATTCCTAAAATAAATAATATACAAAAAATAATTCCTACACAGCAAAAACATCAGTGTACATTTAACTCAATTTGAGTTTAACTTAACACTCCTTGGGTGTACATATGACTCCCTCCATTTTGGAGTTAAAATAACACTTTCTAAAGTGTGAAATTTGTACATTACTCACAGAGTTCATTTTAACACAGTAAGAGTTTATTCTTACATCAAACTGGAGTGTGTGTTACCCTTCAAAGTGTTAATATATGACCTTTTTTCCTATATTGTCAATTGGTGTGTGTGACAGATAACAGTGATCAAACATGTTGAAAATAGTTTTAATTTATTAAATGTTCATTAATCTTTTCAGAAATAATTTCAATACATTCTACTCTTTGCATTTTAAAATGCAACAAGACATGTTTTTAAGAAACCTTAGAAAATCTGTTTCCACAAAAGTGCAAGAAAATAACCATTAACACCTGCACGATATAAAATAACCATTAATTGTTTCTAAACTCATTGTTTTATAACTCATAGAAAACCTGAGGTTACCTGAAACAACAAACACTCATTTCATAAAGTGCAAACACGAACGTGCCCATAGAAGCAACTAAGCCTGTTTCTGCCACAAAAAAAGAAGAAAAAAAGGAAAAAGCTAAAAACTCACAATTCTGACTTCAATATAAAATCTGTAAATTCAGCTTATGTGCTACACAATCAGAAATTAGTGCAAGATAGTTACATATCTTTATGCACTAAACAATGCACTGGAACAATGTACAAATATGGTTCTTCAAACCCATATGATGCCTGTAAGTCAAATGGTCTGAAAAAAGAAAGATCCTCAACTCTTGACAAACCAAAAATATTATGTTCTCTTACATGTTAAGCATGAAGATGCTCAACAAATCCAAGTGTTTCAAAGTCTTTAGTTACCAAAATGTTTTGGTCCTCTATGAGAATTATTTCACATATTTTACTAAAAATTGGTAAGTCATTCTCCATTTTACTGTACACCAGTAGAGCATGACGATATTCCGTTACTGAATATTTAAATAATGAAGTTACCAGTGGCGGCTGGTCAATAGAGGGCGCTGGGGCCCCCCCTTCAAGTTAGACCCCTTTAATATGGTAATATTTATTATCACATGTTTCCCAGAGATGGGTTGCAGCTCGAAGGGCATCCGCTGCATAAAACATGTGCTGGATAAGTTGGTGGTTCATTCCGCTGTGGCGACCCTGGATTAATAAAGGGACTAAGCCGAAAAGAAAATGAATGAATGAAATGTCACCATAGGCTGCCATTAAAATGTAATTGTTGATATCAGGAATTACATTTGAATAGCAAGAAATCAATTCTTGACACCAACAGATAAGTTTGAATAGTAGCCTGGTGATATTTAACTAGTGATAATATTTGTTGATATTGAAAATGTAATTATTGATATCAAAAAAGTAACATTGGATATGGACCATTTAATATTTAAAAAAAAATTATATCAAGAATTGAATTGTTGATATCAAGAATAAATATCCTGAAAATGAATAAGAGTTAAAATGGCTTGCCATACCTTATTCTCCGCGTATGAGCGGGCGCAGCCATTTGAGTCATTTTGGCTCGAGACTTCCGGTCTCATTCACTTCCATTCATTTTTAGATGTTAAAAACAGCCCGTTCTGCTGCTTGATGTTGCAAACTGAGGTTTTCCCATTATATTATTCTATTTTGTCTGTATAATCATGCGAACACTTGTTTGTAGAGCGAGTAGTTTGACCGTTTTCAGCCGTTTATTATTCCTAGTCATTTCTCCCATAGGCAGCTGAATCGGAAGTTCTAAAACAATCGCAAAAACGAGCGCACTTCCGCATTGAAGAATAAGGTCAATAAAGGGCAGCAACCAGGCCCTTATTTCGAAGCTATTCAAAAGAATTACATCTTCCCACTAAATCTGACAAAACTTAATTTGACAGAATTATATGAAAGTATAATGTTAAACCAATGAAATTTAAATAAAATGGTTACCATATAATTTACAATAACCACACTGGACGAAAATAGGCTTTCAGTGTTTAAATATATCAGATCCAACATTTATTCCTAACTATTTATGAATTCACTCAGAGATCATCCTATACAATCCAATAAGGGTTCGAAACTCATTTTCTTTTCTTATTTTTTTAGGTGAAATCATCTAAAATTCTGGCGAAAGCTGGCAACTTAAAAAACGCTGCCGGAGGCAATAAAAAACTGACTGAAAGTTTAAAACGGAAACCTTTCTGGGGCGGGGTGTACACGGAACACGGAAGTTCAGTCCACTTGCAAGAAAACTTCTTCAAGCAGAATGTAAGTACTGCACGTTTATTTTTCTAGCGTTTTATAAGATACAGATCACTTAAAGCTGCTTTACTATTGGCTAATACAAATGAAAATGTGTTTAATTATAATTAAAGCAGCATTACAAGCTCAATCCCACCCAGCCGGCATTTCAACGGTGATTCAACGTTGAATCAACGTCAGGTCTATGGTTGGATCAACGTTGAATTACCTTTCGATTTTGCAAATTGGATCAACGTTTATATAGTGACGTTGTTTCACTGTCGGATCACCACCGGTGATTCACCGTTGAAATCACGACGTTGTTTCACTCTTACCTTCTTCATGGGTGAATTTTGGTCGTTTTTAGACGTTGAAGTAAGGTTGAATTACCTTTCGATTTTGCAAATTGGATCAACGTTGATACCCTGATGTTGTTTCACCGTCGTACATTTCAACGTAAGTTAAACAGAAATTACATACAACACAAAGTCCATAAATATAGCAAACAAATTTTTACTAATAAAAAAACACGATACAAATGCACAACTTAGCCTGTGTATCAATTTAATCAACACACACCACATCATTTCATTTATTCTAAATATACAGCAACATTTACAGCATACAATCGTTCATTAAAACCATGCAGGTTACTGTACATGCAGTAGGCCTACACTCAAATACACAAAAGGCATACATTTAAATGGTCACTTTTTAATTAGGTTGCATGAGTTGAAGTTAGTTAATATTTACTAACATGAACAAAGAATAAATACTTACAGCATTTATTAAACATTTAATTAATTTAAATATGTCCCAATGCTATTAAAATCAAAATGTATGCTTGTTAACATTAATGCACTGAGCTGACATGAACTGCATTTTCTTTATATGAAAGATGTTTTAAATGTATTGTTCTTTGTTCATGTTAGTAAATACATTAACTAACACTTACTAATACAACCTTATTGCAAAGTGTTACCATCTTCAGAAAGACAGATAATAACTAAATAACTAAACTACGCTTCAACCAACACAGTCTCCAAAATACAATTCTGTTTACAAAGTTTTTAAAGTGGCTGCAGTAAAAAAAAAAAAAAAAAAATCATAAAACATCACCCACAGCTAAGAATCACAAGTAAAATGCATTACTGTTTAAGGTTTTATTCCTGAGAGAAACGCTTGAGGTAAAAGCTGGCACCGGGGACAAAGAATTAAGTGTAAAACACTAAAAACATCTGTATCAGTCTAGCAGTTAAATACATCTTTTATTTTTAAACACCAGGTGAGTATCCTACAAAATCAATAATGAGGTTTGCCACTCCAATTCATTGTGAATGAATGACTTGACTTTCACAATAGTGAAAACTCCTGCTATAATCTATAAATCTGACATTGCACCTTCACTTTGCAGGTCTGCATGCTAAATATTTAGTTGTTTTTGTCTTTTTGCATAAAGTACATCTATTGTGTTTATTATTACTGCAGCAAAACTGAGCACCTGTGACAGTGGAACATCAAGAAAATGTGTAGAATATATGATTGGATTCTCTCTCACAAACACAACAGTTACACCTTGACATGTTCAGACCATTTGACTTATTATAGCCTATAAGTTAATACAACAGTAATATGTTATTCCATTATTATTAGTATCATTAAAATTGCATGTTCACATGGGTCCTACAATGATGGCTCTTGTTTGTGAATGTAGGACTATTCACCTAGTAGATAAATTTCACTATTACATTGGTCTTTAAAAAAAAAGTCACATTAAGTGTTCACATAAGTTCTATTACTTACTTGTGTCATCCCAGAGACCTGTTCATCTTCAGAACACAAACCAGAATATTTTAGATTAAATGCTCCTCATCCTCTACAGACAGCAATGGTTCCGAGATGGTCATAGTCCAGATAAGGCACAAAAAACATTGTCAAAACGTTCCATGTGAGTTTAGTGGTTCAACTGAGAACATACCAAGCTCCAACAACACTTCAGTGAGACAAAACAAAACAGTAAATACTAATTTGTTTGTGTATATCTCTCCCGCATCAGATCAGGGTGTGTGTACGAGCAATAAGCGCACACCCTAACCTGTTGTTGTGCGTTTACTACGAGCAGTAAGCGCATACCCTAACCTGTTGTTGTTTGTTTACTATGAGTAGTAAGCGCACACCCTGACCTGTTGTGGCAGAGGCAAACACGTTGTTTTTGAGCCTTGTATGATTACAGTTGAACCACTGAAGATAGAAGCAATGTTTTGACAAAGTTTTTAGTTCCTTTTCTGGACTTTGAACATCTTGGGACCCTTGCTGTACATGGAGAAAAAGAAAACTATAGCTTCATGGCAAATGAGTCAAATATCACATCGAAATCACCAAAACGAGCACAAACCAATGTTGAGTTTGGAGAGAGAGAGAAGGGAGGAAGAAAAAACATTTTGCAAATTCTAAAAATAACTTCTCTCTGTGATTTAACCTTTATGACACATCTACTGGACCTGTTACACATATATCACTATCCTTTATGAACACAAATTTCACTGTAACGGGTGCTGTTGTTTTCCTCCAGTAATACTATCAGAGAACACCGCAGTAGTCAGACATCCATACAAAAGCAGAGAGTTTGGTGTGGTGTAGCAGAACTGCAATAGACGTCTGTCCAGGCTGACACTGGTTTAGGCCATCAGTACGTCCTTGATGCCCTCAACTGGAGCTTCCAGAAAACCTGCAATAAATGAAATACTAGGTTACAACCAAGTTGGTATCTGCTATTATACAAAATGAAATTCAAACTCAAATTTATTTTTAATTGAATCCAAATTTGTCCTATAATATCGTCACATTCAATAATTTTAACTCATCCATCTGAATATTCCTACTTCACTGAACTTGTTTGGGTTTCATTTACATTTAATTTTTGTAAGATTAATGATGCAAAATCTCTATTTTTAATTGAACGCACATACAAACCACACACAATTAGGTACTGCTACGAGTAAACCGCAGTATTTCAATAGAGAGGAACAAAGGCACAAAGGAAAACAAAACACACACCAGAACATAGTATAACAATCAATAAAGAAACGAGGACAAAGCTGGTTTGTGAACACAGGCAAGAAACAGAACATTACCAACCAAAGAAAAAAGAAACTTGACATAAAATGAACTTAGCAAACTTACATACGGGCAAAGCCTTTTCCATTCAATGCTGTGTAGTGCGCCTCTAGTTAGGAGAACATATCTAAAGTAAAAGGAAACAACAACAGTGAAACAACAGTAGTTCACTTTATAATAATTATTATATTGCATGTTTAATATATTATTGATAACATTGCTCAGTAAAAATTAAACGTTATTTGATAACTTTGATAGCTTTTTTGGGATAATTCCTATAGTAATACATGATTTATTAAGAGGAATTTGCAACAAGCAAACAAAAAGTTGGAGAAGAAAAGATATTAACTGTAAGAGACTCGAAGAACTAAGAGAAGTGAAGAATTAGGTGTGATATCATCAGGAAGCCTTTAGTTATCACCGGTGCCAGCTTTTTCCAGAATTCAAATTTCAGATTCTCGAAAAAATTACTTGGCTGCAGTAAAGAATCATGAAACATTCACCACATCTAATAATTACAAGTTGTTGTAAACCATTACATGTTCTGTAAAAGCTGTTTAAAGCTTTTTAGACATACAGGTTGAGAGAAACTCTAGGAGCAGCACTTTTGGAAAAGCCTGCATGTAGGACAGAGAATTAAAGGGATAGTTCAAAAATTAAATTCGGTCATCATTTACTTACCATGTTGAACAAAAGAAGATATTTTGAAGAAAGCTGGAAATCTATAACCATTGACTTCTACAGTATTTGTTTTTTCCTACTATGGATGTCAATGTTTACAGGTTTTTAGCTTTCTTCAGAATAGCCTCTTTTGTGTTCAACAGACTAAACTCATAATGGTTTTAAACCACTTGGGGAGTAAAATGTAAGTAAATTTTCAATTTTGGGTGAACTATCCCTTTCAGTTTGAAAACACCAGAGATCTTATGTAGACCCTTTTCACAAGACAGATGATGCGTTTCATTTGTCATCTTAATCCTCAAGTTTTTAATATTTAGATTTTTTAAATAGTTTGTTTATTTATTTGTTTTAATGACATTTTATTTTTTAAAAAAACTTCTCAATGACATTACATGTACTGCTGCTACAGATATATCATTGTTTTTTATGAATACAAATTTCACTGTAACGGGTGCTGTTGTTTTGCTCCAGTAATACCTTGAGAGAACACCGTAGTAGTCAGACATCCATACAAAAGCATTGGCATGGTGTAGCAGAACTGCAGTCTGTCCTGGCTGACAGGTTTAGGCCATCTGCATGCTCTTGATGCCCTCAACTGGACCTTCTAGAAAACCCAGAAAGTTAAAACCCATTACACCTCTCATCTGCTACTGTACAAAGTGTAATTCAAGCATTCATTTCTGACTAAATACATATTTGACCCATAATATTGTCACATAGCATAACATCACAACATAATATCACAATAATAATACCAATATAACAATATAATATCACAACATAGCCTAACAATCAATAAACAAACAGATTAGAAAGAGAAGATCACCAACCAAAGCACCAAGATTTTTTAACAGATAACTTGCAAGTTAGAGCGTCTCTGGAGTAAGTTACATCTCTAAAAGTAAAAAAAACAACACAACGAACAGTGAAACGACAGCAGTTCACTTAGTAATAATAACAATTATACAGCGTATAAAAAATATATTGTTTTATAACGTTGCTCAGTAACTTTAAACCGCGTTTGGAGTTTATCGATTTGAATTTGCCAATTAAAACATGTAAAACACTAATTTAGACTAAAGTTAAACATGTAGCATTAGCTCGAGATTAGCTGCTGCGTCACCGGAGCGCAAATGAGACTAAAAACCAAACTGGAAAGTATTAAATGCTTCAAATTCGAAACACTACAACTCAAAAGTCACCTTTAAGATTAACTGTGTGTAAAACAAGATTGGGGGATGAATAAAACATGTAAAGCATCGAAAAACATGCTTACCTCTGAATTCTGTTGCACTGCAGGTGTCCGTAATTACGATTCAAACTAAAGCGCTGCGCGTGCGCCGAGTCCTCCGATGATACCATGGTAACCACCAAAATTGTTGTTAAATAATGGGTGAAGCCACGACGTTAATTCAACATACAGATCATGATAAAAAAAAATGTCAATGTTGACTTGTTTAAGAATTTCTGTAACTTTTTTCAACCATTTATCATTCAACATCATTTCAACGTTGAAGCAACAACTGACGTTTTTTCAACCGCATTTCAACGTTGAAGCCTGGTCATATGCAGGCAGTTTTTCAACCGTTGAACATTAAACGTTGTATCAATATTAATTCAACGTTAAAAACATCTGACCTTATTTCAACCATATTTCACCGTTGAAGGTCGGTCGTGTGCCGGCTGGGATAGCTTCTGTAAGGGCAAATACATTTGCTTTAATAATTTACTATACGTTTGAGTAGGCCAAGTAAACATTAGTAGACAAATTAATTGAAGCCTGTTTTCGCATCAGATAACCGTAAAAATAATAAACAAAAAAAAGTTCAATATTTCGCACACCGGATTCCAAGCAGTGCCATGTATTTTAGAACTGTAAACGTATTTCTATCAGGGTACGCACAACGGCACCCAGCTACGACTGACACTGTTCAAATTTCTGCATTCTGCCACATTAAAAAAAATTGAATGTGTGAGTCTGGTGTGCGTTACTTCCAATTGTTGTATGCATGGCGCAACGCGACGCTGAATGGCGCATCCGGTGTGGGGCACCCTGTACATCCAGCTGTCATATGCATGGTGCATCTGATGTGGGGCACCCAGTACATCCAACTGTCATATGCACCGTGCATACAGGGCTGGCGCGTCCATAGAGGCGACCTAGGCGGCTGTCTAGGGCGGCAGAGCAGTCAGGATGGCGTCCGCGGCACGTCTCCTCCGCCGGCTTTTTCGGATTGAAGGCAGCATAACTTTCGGTTTGAGGGCGGCATTCTCGTCGTTTGCCTAGAGCGCCAGTTGAGCTTGCTCCGGCCCTGCGTGCATAAGACAGATAGTTGGATGTAAACGGTGGAAAGTTTGGAAACTTTACGATTTAAAAACGTTTTTGAGATATCTTTGGGCTCAATGTGCTGTCTTTACATGATCAATATTACAGTAGGCTACAAACAGTCGACTCATGTTGCGAATTCGATCTGAAAAATAAATAATAATTTTGATAGGTTTCAAAATGGAATTTATTCCTGTGGTGCATTGCTTAATTTTCAGCATCATTATCACATTCTTATGTGCCACATGATCACCGAGAATTTATTTTAATTTAACTTTTATTCCGCAAATGCAATTAGTTTAAACAAACCACAACTTGTGTTTTCAGAAGCGACTTTTCACCAACAGAAACTGAAAGCAGCACTTAGGTAAAACAGGTCCAAGTCAGATAACAAATTTTCTCTTGCAAATGTATGTATTTGCTGACCTCACACAGAAAATGTGCATGTTACATTTGAATTAGTTGCTAATCTAAACATAAAATCAGAAATTGTGGGGGAGATTTACAGCAACTGTACAATCTCTCAAAAGGTAAACATTTTTATTTCTTGAAAGGGTTATTGCTCTCGAACATTTATTTCTGAGAGTTTAATTAACCCTTGTGTGCTGTTGGGTCGTTTTCATCCCCTCGAGGGTGATTTTGAGTCTTAATTTGGCCACAACTTTCTCTGTGTTTCAGCAAATGGAATAATTATTGGTGACAAATCATATTTGGACACATATTTTGGGAAAATACTTTAAAAATTGCAAAAGCTCAACATTACACTCTGGGCAAATTGACTCCCCTTTCATTATCTTTGTGGCTGTTTTTGCTCCATTGACTTCCATTATAATCGCATTTTTTTATTGTAAAGCCATGACAGCATATAATCACGCATTCTTGATTGGTGCTGGTTTTCTTTGTTGGGAACAGGAAGAATTATCGATTTGTACTGTTGATCATCAGTTGCAGTTTGTCTTCTAAACCTTTGCACACTTACCTTGATACGTCTGACAAACTCAAAATCATCCCCTCAGCTCTCAGAACACAGTAAACACAGTTAGTGTATTTCTGCACACACACACACACACACACACACACACACACACACACACACACACACACACACACACACACACACACATGTTTGTTTTTGTGAAAAGTGGGTACATTACATAGGCTTCCATTCATTTTATACAGATCAAACCGTATATTATATTGCCCTCACCCCACCCTACCCCTAAACCCAACCATCACAGGAGACAGTGTACAGCTTTACTCTCTGAACAAACTCATCCTGTGTGATTTAGAAGCTGTTGGAGAAGTGAGGACGTCACCAATGTCCTCATATTTCACCTGCTTTTTGTAATACCTGTGTCATACCTATGTCATTATACAGATTTGTGTCCTGATATGTCACAAAAACACGTACACACACACACACACACACACACACACACACACACACACACACACACACACACACACACACAATCATCTGCTGTTTTACTCAACTGAAACTCTTCAGCACAGGCCTATCTAAAGGGTGAACGCTAAACACTGATGATCAACAGTAAAAAGGACACACTACCTCTTCCCAACCGGTAAAACCAGCAACAATCAAGAATGCTTGATTATATGCTGTCATGGCTTTGCAATTAAAAAAATGCGATTATAATGGAAGTCAATGGGGAAAAACCTGCCACCAACATAACCAAAGTGGAGTCAATCTGAACAGTTCACAAGAGTTAAAGGGGATGATATTCATTGCATAATTTAGGATGACCCACATTGATTGTTTTTCTCCTAGTAACAGAAAATGGACGCCATGAACAGGATGATGACTGATATCCTTGAGGAGCTTGTGGAGTCGGAGCTTAAACAGTTCAACTGGCAGCTGTGGATGGGTGTGAAATCAGGCGTCAATCCCATTCCTCGGGGAAAGCTGGAGAAAGCGGACCGTCAGGATGTGGTGGACAGCATGGTGCAGCATTACAGCGAGGATGCTGGGAAAATCACAGTACAGGCGCTGCGCAACATGAAGCAGAAGGAACGTGCAAATCGTCTCGAGTCGAATCTGCTGACAGGTTAAAAAACAAGATTGATTGTTCACCCAATAAAATAAAAACTCTGTCATCATTTACTCTTCTTCCAAACCCATTTGAGTTTCTTTCTACTGTTGAAGCTTGAAACCTTTAAGTGTTGACTTCCATAGTATTTGCTTTTTCCTACTACGGTAGTCAGTGATTACCGGTTCTTCAAAATATCTTCTTTGTGTTCAACAGGAGAAAGAAACTCATAAAAGTTTTATAAGCACCTGAGGAAGAGGACATTTCATTTGTGGGTGAACTAGGGTTGGGGCGATAGACGATGCCATCGTCCATCACCGATGGCCTATAGCAGGGATGTCAAACTCAATTCCTGGAGGGCCGCTGCTCTGCACGGTTTAGTTCCAACCCTAATTAAACACACCTGATCAAAACTAATTGAGTCCTTCAGGCTTGTTTGAAACCTACCAGTAAGTGTGTTGAAGCAGGGTTGGAACTAAACTGTGCAGGGCTGCGGCCCTCCAGGAACTGAGTTTGACATCCCTGGCCTATAGACATCACGATGCTGAGCCAGCATCGCCGATCCTCCGCCCCACCCCCGTCGCAAACCCGCTCGTGAAAAATGCACACTCAGGACCAGTTTACACTAATACAGCTTACTTTTAAAATGGCATTTTAGAACGAAAATGACCCACGTCCACACTGGCGTTTCACCTAGCGTTTTTGAACAGCCCTCCGTCCGCTGACCACACCCATACACACACACGCACAGATATACAGACAGACACAGCTACACACACACACACAAACACAAACACACACACACACACTGCCATGCGCTCGTCTGAGCTTCAGAGAACAGTGTACGTCGGACAGTTTATCAAGGATGATAGTGGATCGTGTCTCACTATAGTTGTTAAACGTGATGTTTAATTAATCTTGTCTCTATCCAGGGCTTAATTTGTGCCGGAACACGCCGGATCCGGAACCTCTGAAATCTGATCCGGCACCTCATTTTACCGATCTCCCTCCTCAACCGCCCTCCTCCTCTGTCCGCTGTTCATTTTCACTTTCTTCCGCAACTCCCCAACCCTCTTCACTTTCGTCCGCGACACCCCTCCGCCATCCACCACACCAAACAAATGACTGACACGGATCACTCTGCCTAGTCATGCCAGAATCCCGCGGAAACAGTAATTGACAGGGGTAATTTGTGTGTAACTTGGTTATGGGTAAAACAAAGACCAGGTAGTTGAAACGGTAGGCTATAAATAATTAATTCGTTATGAATTAATTAATTATTCATAAATAATTTATTCACCTCCGCCTATGAAGACGATGCCATCGTCCATCACGATGTTTCACATTAGACATCGTACGGTGCTAAATTGGTCAACATCGCCCAACCCTAGGGTGAACTGTCCCTTTGAGTACTCTTTGCCCATATACACTCCATTAGGCACACATTAGAGTTTTTTATTTACAGTTTATTCTTATGTCACTTACTCAACTAAAAACTGATTCAAACATTGCATTTTGTGCTCCATTCCGTTATGAGAGCATCATGCATTTCCTGCAAGTTTGTCGTCTGCTCATTAGGGTTGGGCGATCTTGACCAATTTAGCATCGTACGATGTCTAATGTGAAACATCGCGATGGACGATGGCATCATCTTCATAGGCGGAGGTGAATTAATTATTTATGAATAATTTATTCATAACGAATTGGATGGCGGAGGGGTTTCACAGACGAAAGCGAGCGCCGCGGGGGTGTCACGGACGAAAGTGAAGAGGGTTGGGGAGCGGCGGAAGAAAGTGAAAATGAACAGCGGACAGGCGAGGAGGGCAGTTGAGGAGGGAGATCGGTAAAATGAGATGCCGGATCCGGATCCGGCGTGTTCTGGCAAGACAAGATTAATTAAATATCACGTTTAACAACTATAGTGAGACACGATGCAGCAATACATCCTTGATAAACTGTCCGACGTACACTGTTCTCTGGAGCTCAGATGAGCTCATGACAGGGTGTGTGTGTGTGGTCACGTGATGTGCGTTTTCAGCGGACGGAGGGCTGTTCAGAAATGCTTGGTGAAACGCCAGTGTGGACGTGGATCATTTTCATTCTAAAATGCCATTTTAAAACTAAGCTGTATCAGTGTAAACGGGGCCTGAGTGTGTATTTTTCACGAGCAGGTTTGCGACGGGGGCGGGGCAGAGGATCGGCGATGCCGGCTCAGCATCGTGATGACTATCGGCCATCGGCGATGGACGATGGCATCGTCTATTGGCCCAACCCTACTGCTCATGCATGTATAGTAAATACACAATTGATGCCAAATTTATTTGCCCTCCTGTGATTTTTTTATTTCCTATAGTTAAGCTGGGCGATACAGCAAAATAATTTACACAATAATAATAATAAATAATTTCTTACATTTATATAGCGCTCTGGGCACTCAAAGCGCTTTACACATTGGGGAGAATCTCCTCATGATATCATGTTTCATATCATCCGGTATTGATAATTATTGAATATTTTTTAACAGTCCATTTAGGAATATTAGGATTTTTTTTATTTAAAGAGCCCCTATTTTGCATTATAAAAGGTCATATTTTGGCTTTTAGGGGTCTCAAACAACATGCTGATATGCATGCAAGGTCAAAAACACTTTCATTGTCTTATAATATGCATTTATTTTTACCTAATTATCTCAGCGACTCCCATATGAATCGTTCAGCAATTAATTTGTTCCCAAACCCATCCTTAGCGCAAAGTTAATCTGTGCTGATTGGTCCGATGACCCAGTCTGTTGTCGACTGCGTTCAGCACGAGACAGAGAGAAAAGGCCACCACGGCTATGAAATAGCAGCCAGAGAGTATATGAGAACCCAATGCAGGAATGCAATAAATGAATGCAGTTAAACACCAGCATATTACTCTACTCTTAACCCTAACCCCAATAACAACTACACACATTCAGTATTAATCCACACAGTGGCTAAAGTTGAACTATTTAAAAAACTGTCCACACCGCGTGCGTGAGGAACAGCTGATGGTGGCCATAGCAAAGGGTCTCCAGTTCAGAAACGCACAGCAAATCGGTAAAGGAAGAAGCACGCATCACGTTTTTAACGTAGTTTTGCGGAAAATGCAAGCGCATCATGTGCGCGCCACTTGCATGTCACTCCCTATTTGCTCCATTGGAAGTAACAAACTTGCACCCTAAGCTTATAGGCAATTCTTCTAAGGAGCACACTCAGCAGCCACATTTTAATAAAACTATAGCCTTCATATGGAGCTTTTTTTATAGCGTTATTGACAATGGTGTTCGGTCAATAAATAGTAGTAGCAGTAGGTAGTGCTGTCGACTCACAGCAAGAAGGTCGCTGGTTCAAAACAATGCTGAAGTCAGATATTCTGTACTCTTCTTCAGACAGCAGAAACGCTGTCTGAGTTTAGGTAAAGTTAACCTGCACAATGCCAGTTTAGCCAATTATAATTCAGCACCCCGGGATTCCTTGGAAAACAGCGTATTTCATTCATTCAGTCAGAAAGGCTCTGAAAGCATGCGTCCGTGACCGAAATGGACAGTATCAGACGTCAAAATGAGACAGATTCAGTTCCACATGAGGTTATTAATTAGCAAATGATATAAATATTACGAGCGTAAACATTAGGTGAGCAGGTCACATTGTAACCGTGTGTCCTAACAACACGCTTCATGACTAGATGAGCAGTGATGAGCAGTTTGGCTGTTTGCACCAGACGAAACACGACAGAAATGTAAATACAGCCATTCAGAAGCACAGAATATGCACTTACTCACGAAACAGTAAAGTTTATAATCTATTCAAACTCACATTGTTAGCATTTAGCACTGAATAAAGCTAATGAGGTTTACCTGAGGTGATCACTGTCATAGACCCTAGACACCCTAACCCTAACACCCTAGACACCCTAACCCCTAACCAGCTGTGAGAAATAGAAGCCGTTTCTAATAATTCAATTCGAGCTGTTGGTTAGAACCAAAACTCCTTTTAATATGGAGAATATTCCCTTTATCGCGTGTCGTTGCTTTTATTTAGAACACAGTTTAAATCACTCGCTCATGTACTCAATCTGGCAACCCGTGCTTGTGTTTATTTTGATCCAAGAGTGCAATACCTAGTTCAACCACTGGGTGTCAAACTTACATACTGCACCTTTAACTAGTTATTTTTCACGATACTAGTATTCAGCTTTTAGAGTGAGATTTAAAGGCTTACTAGGTTAATTAGACAAGTCATTGCAAAACAGTGGTTTGTTCTGTAGACAATCTGAAAAAAATTCTTAAGAGGGCTAATAATAATATTATTAATAATAAAAAAAAACATAAAAAACGGTTTCCAAAAAACGTAAAAATGTCCTAATTACAACAAAACTAGAAGGAAAAAAAATTATGGTATATACTGTGTAAATAAAAAAAAAAAATAAATAAATTATATATATATATATATATATATATATATATGTATAGCACTATATATTGATATATTTAAAAAAAAGATTAAAGGTTTGTCAGGAGAGTGAATAACTTTGCCTTTAACTGTATACGTATTGTGAACTAAATGTCATACAATAAATGAAGAACATGTGTATTTTATGATTTACAACATAAAGTGTGTACTCTGTCTTTTAGTTCAGGCGCCGGTGCAGGAAGATGAGAGAAAACCTGAAGACCTCGAGCCCATCCAGGCTGACTGGCAGAGACCACTGTCGATCATTCCCTCCAGTCAAGAGTTTAAAGACAGAGTTTTTGAGGAATACAAAGGCCATGCAAGTATTTCAATCAACTTTTATGAACAGAGCACACTCAGCGTCTTTATAACTGCTTTTACAGGACTACTTTATTAGTATTTGCTTTATGGCACAGTGGGCCCTATAATACACCTGTGTGTCGCAAGTGTTTTCTTTTGCTATTTTCAGACTGGTATGATTTCAGACTGGCTCATGGGTGTGTTGATCGGAAATGTAAGTGTTAAGGTGTATTGTTGGCGCATTGCTATTTTGAGGCAACTAAAATGCCAATGGCCAGAGGCGTAGTGGACGGGCCTGCAGGGCACACACTGCATGAACCCCCCCCCCCCCGCGCTCTTCAGTTTATGATCGCTTGCAACACTCGTGCCACCATTCCTCCCCACCCCAGTCTTCTTCAGTTTCTGATGGCTTGCAACACTAGCACCACTATATATATCAGTGTTTCCTCTAGGATTTTTTCCAGCAGTGGCGGCAGGACTTTTTTTTTACACAGATCTGCCAACTATTTCAAAGACAAATATTACACCCAGTATTACAAGTCGAGATAGCATTCATGTAATACAAGCATGCAAATCTCTTTGCTTGCGCGCCGATTTCCTCTGTTCGAGCACAGAACTTCTTGCACGCACTCAAATTTACACGTTCAAGTGCAGATCTTCTTGTGCGCTCTCCAGTAAGCGCTGCTGAAGCGCGATTTAGTGTGTTTTTGTGCGTTTTCCGACATTAACGCGTCCTGAAGTGAAACGGCATTAAATTCCAGCAAGATAAAGTCATTGTATGCAAAGCCATTGACCTTTATCAATAAAGTATACTTATGGAAACTGTGTTCATCTTAACTGAAAGCTACGCGGTGTTTGCTAGACTCACGCACCTGTCAGTCAGTCTGTCAGAGAGTCAGTCAGCATGTCACCTTGAACAAATAGCGCACAGCACTACTACGGTTACAGAAAAGTTTGCGCTGTTTACCTCTAATATGTTTTGGTGCGATTATAATCCGCTATAAAAAAACACGACTAAAGGTTTTAAATAAGAAGCTGTAATGTAGCCGTGGCGGGATGAATTTTGGCGTGGCGGCTCGCCACGAATGAATGAATGTAGCGGAAACCTTGTATATATATATAAACTGCCTTATTCCTTGGTGGCATAGATTCAACAAGCTACTGGAAATATTCTTCAGAGATTTTGCTCCATATTGACATGATAGCATCACACAGTTGCTGCAGATTTGTCGGCTGCACATCCATGATGCCAATCTCCCGTTCCACCACATCCCAAAGGTGCTCTATTGGATTGAGATCTGGTGACTGTGGAGGCCATTTGAGTACAGTGAACTCATTGTCATGTTCAAGAAACCAGTCTGAGATGATTGGCGCTTTATGACATGGCGCGTTATCCTGCTGGAAGTAGCCATCAGAAGATGGAGACACTGTGGTCATAAAGGGATGGACTGCTGCTGCTTCTGCTGCTGTAGCCCATCCGCCTCAAGGTTGGACGTGTTGTGTGTTCAGAGATGCTCTTCTGCAGACCTCGGTTGTAACGAGTGCTTATTTGAGTTACTGTTGCCTTTCTATCAGCTGGAACCAGTCTGGCCATTCTCCTCTGACCTCTGGCATCAGCAAGGCATTTGCGCCCACAGAACTGCCGCTCACTGGATATTTCCTCTTTGTCGGACCATTCTCTGTAAACCCTAGAGATGGTTGTGTGTGAAAATCCCAGTAGATCAGCAGTTTCTGAAATACTCAGAGCAGCCCGTCTGGCACCAACAGCCATGTCACGTTCAAAGTCACTTAAATCCCCTTTCTTCCCCATTCTGATGCTCGCTTTGAACTGCAGCAGATCGTCTTGACCATGTCTACATGCCTAAATGCATTGAGCTGCTGCCATGTGATTGGCTCATTAGAAAATTGCGTTAACAAGCAGTTGGACAGGTGTACCTAATAAAGTGGCCAGTGATTGTGTATGATAATACGTCAAATTTAAGTGAGCTTTGCTTGTTTTAAGTAATTAATTTGACATTTCTTAAAACAAGACAATATTTTTTGCTTATCTAGAAAATGCTTCTTGATTTAAGAATTGTTGGATATTTGGACTAGAAACAAGAAAAATACATCAAAGTAAGAAAAGTATTTCTGCGGTGTGGGCATTTTACCACATTTCTCAAGTATTTGTATTTGCTTATTGCTCAATGACTACAAATTTTGTCATTTATTTTATTTGTAACCAGTAACTGACTTTAATTCATAAGTAATCCACCAGCTCTGCACACTGCCAGGCAATCTCAAGGGTAATTTAATTTAATCTTGTATAATTCTGTTTTTTTCTGTACAGATTTACACAACAGTGAGCAGCTCTCAAAGAAAAGCCTTGGCTCTGTTAATCACCAACATACAATTTACCTATCTAAAAGACCGACATGGAGCAGAGAGAGACGAGGAGAACATGGAGTGGCTGCTGAGAGCTCTGGGCTTTACGGTTATAAAACACACAAATCTCACTGGAAAAGTGCGTAAGATTTATGCCCAGTAATGCTCAAAATATGTACAGCTACTTGCATATTGAAAGGGATAGTTCACTCATCTCATTTACCCACCCTTTGCTTGTTCCAAACCTTTATGATTTCAGTTTAACACACAAAGAAGATATTTTGAAGAATGCTGAAAACCTGTCACCACTGACCTCCATAGTGTTTGTTTTTCCTACTATAAAAGTTTTCAGCATTCTTCAAAATATCTTCTTTTGTGTTGAACTGAAGAAATAAAGCCCTAAAAGTTTGTAACCATTTGAGGGGGAGTAAATAGTGAGTAAATATTTGGTGTGAACTATGCATTTAAAGTGTGCCATGCATTTTTAATACATTTTGTTTGTTCTCAGCAAATCGACAGAGCAGTCCAGGATTTCTCTAGACGTCATGAACATAAAGGCGCAGACTGCACCTTTGTAGTCATCATGTCTCATGGGAAAAGAATTGATGAAAAAGATGCCATTTTAGGTGTCGATTACGACAAGATACGCAACAGTAACGACGTCTACTTTGTTAAAGAAACTTTCTCCCATCTGAACACTCAGAACTGTCGGGCTCTATTGGACAAACTCAAGGTTATCCTCATTCAGGCCTGCAGAGCAAGTGAGACAGAAGGTAATAATAGTTTCAGATTTTTCATTAGTTTTAGTATTTTTTTTTTTTTTTTGTAAATAATGATTTTTGTTAGGTGTAAGATTCAAAGTCATCAGAATAAATATTATATAATAAAACTCAACCAGATACATTTTTTTGAAACATGTATTCAGAGGACACAAGAACACTATCATCTACCACTACCAGTGTTTCCTCTAGGATTTTTTCCAGCAGTGGCGGCAGGACTTTTTTTTTACACAGATCTGCCAACTATTTCAAAGACAAATATTACACGCAGTATTACAAGTCGAGATAGCATTCATGTAATACGAGCATGCGAATCTCTTTGCTTGCGCGCCGATTTCCTCTGTTCGAGCACAGAACTTCTTGCACGCACTCAAATTTACACGTTCAAGTGCAGATCTTCTTGTGCGCTCTCCAGTAAGCGCTGCTGAAGCGCGATTTAGTGCGTTTTCCGACATTAACGCGTCCTGAAGTAAAGTGAAACGGCATTAAACTCCAGCAAGATAAAGTCATTGTATGCAAAGCCATTGAGCTTTATCAATAAAGTATACTTATGGAAACTGTGTTCATCTTAACTGAAAGCTACGCGGTGTTTGCTAGACTCACGCACCTGTCAGTCAGTCTGTCAGAGAGTCAGTCAGCATGTCACCTTGAACAAATAGCGCACAGCACTACTACGGTTACAGAAATGTTTGCGCGGTTTACCTCTAATATGTTTTGGTGCAATTATTATCCGCTATAAAAAAAACACGACTAAATGTTTTAAATAAAAAGCTGTAATGTAGCCGTGGCGGGATGAATTTTGGCGTGGCGGCCCGCCACGGATGAATGAATGTAGCGGAAACCTTGACTACCATCTACTCATCCTGAAATTCAAATACAACAGCCCACAAGATAGCAGCCCTAAGTACAATATGTGTGTAAGGCTGCTTCTGAGGTTAGATGCACAGTAGTAATGGGAAGTTCGGATCTTTAACATGAACCAGATCTTTTGTGTCAGTCTACCCATGTTAGGACTCAACATACCAAAAACATGTAGTCAGCCATCATAATTTCAATCAGTTAAAACATCACCATGATCTGAAATGTTTCTTACAATTAAGTTTTGCAACCCAACTGAAGCATGATTCATTGATTTAAATTCTATTACAACTTTGTTATGGAATAAATGTTACATTTCGCCAGATCCTCTCATTAAGCCCTCAGTTTACCCGCGCTGCAGTTATTCAAGTCTGCTTCAGTCACAGCAGGCTGTCATGTGCTGTTTGTGTTCGGTTCACTGAATCACGCATGCAAAGTATTATCAGTTCACCGCTTCTCAAATCTCAGATCTCTGTGTAGCCTACTGTTCTAATAGCTGAATAACTCAGTATATATTGGTTTATTTCGAGTCAGAGGGGGGTATTAGGCTTGTTAAAAAGTAAGTAGTTTGTGGATAAGTGCTTACTGGAGACGCCAATCATTTCAAATGATTCAGATCGTTTTGGAGAACTAGTTCAACCGGTTCACTTACACTGCAAAAAATGCTTTTCTTACTTAGATTTTTTGTCTTGTTTCTAGTCCAAATATCTAAAAATTATTATATCAAGAAGAATTTTCTAGACAAGCAAAACATGTTGTCTTGTTTTAAGAAATAATATGCCAATATTAAGCGAGTTTTTCCTTATCCTCCAAGGGCTTGAGTGTCCACATATGTGGACAGCACATTTTTAGCTCTTAAGTGGCTTTTTAAAATACTTTGAATGTTTTATATTTTGTTACAGACATACAGTGTCATCCTGCATCTGTTTTGCAGCATATGAAGTGTCCCAAACCCTATTTTTAACTGTCCAAAATGGAAAAAAAATGTTGTTTTTACTCTCTGATAGTCAAATCAAGTAAAAAAAAAAAATCTATGTTATATATTCATTAAAAAACATTCAGGAAAAAATTGTTTTATGTAAATTCAGACCACGAGTCCACATATATGGACATCATTTTTCTCTAAAAGTACATCATATCAAAAGATGATACTTAGACTTTTATTCAAATTAAGTTCCAATAAGCCCGAATAGCAAAGAGAAATAAAAAATGCATTTAAAAAACACCCTGGGCCTTAAGAGGTTAAAACAAGCAAAATAATCTGCCAATGGGGTAAGCAAATTAATCTTGTTTTTCCTTTTGACACAAGATTATTTAGCTGACCCCATTGTCAGATTATTTTACTTGTTTTAAGGATAAACTCACTTAATTCTGGCATAGTATTTCTTAAAACAAGACAATATGTTTTGCTTGTCTAAAAAATTCTTCTTGATTTAGGAATTTTTAGATATTTGGACTAAAAACAGGACAAAAACTCGAAGAAAATATTTTTTGCAGTGTAGAAGATCCGGTTAAAAAAATTTGTTTGCGATTACTAATACAGAAATAAAACCTATTATTAGGCACAAATGTGTTAAATTAATACGTTTGAGAAGTGTGAGTGCTCTGAATCGGGCTCAGGCACGGTTCACTTGGCCGGCCCTGGCCCGGTTGGAAGAGGTGGGCCTGAGCGCGGTTCACTTGGGCTCAGGTGTGGTATGTTTGTGTGTGAGTGCAAAACGCGCCTGAGCCTGAAACTAAAAGCGAGATGTGACTTTTAAGGGACTGTTTGATATGGATTTATTAATCATTCTTACTGTTTAATGAATGCAAACTGTTGTAGATTATTAAAGATGCAAACCCCTCAGTGCACGACAGCTGCACCTTCAGCAAACCTCCTAATTCCTGCAGCACGAGGACTTTATGATTGTTTATGAGCGTCAAATGTGGCTGAGCTGTTCAGAGAAATATTTGACTGCGTGTCACCGCAAATCAAACGACTTATAACTAAAGAAATCTCCACTGTGCTGAGTGAAAGCGCTTACTGAACAGCGCATCATGGTTGACGTAAGTGTGCCCATGCCCGAATGTAATGTGAGTGCGGGCCGTCAGGGGAGACTGGAGGGGAGACAAGCGTGCTTTGGCCTGGTTCAAGGCAACTGTACATAGTGTGAGGCCCCAAGTGTCTGTTAGGGTCATATTTAATGCTGTCATCGTGCTGCTGTCATGTCCATTCATTGTTTTTGTTGCGGGAGCAACAGTGAGGATGACTGGAGGAGGACCGGCTTGATCTGGCCAATGGCAGCAGGATTACAGACTCTGAGGTGCTGTACTGGTCAAACACAGTGACTGTAAAAAAAAATGGATGACGCAACAGCACCTTTTCCCATTAAAGGCTTTGAAGACAAAATGCCCCGTGACGGGCACAAACTGTCACAAAACAATGCTGAAATTGGACCCTGGGCATGTGCAGAAGGAACTACCTGATGGAGCCAGAGGCGGAGCCACGGAATCAAGCTTCCAACCAAACGCTTGTACATCAAATCAACCACGCCCCCCAAATTTCTCACTTGACCACCGGTGTCTGCACTATAACAAAGGCTTGCTAATATAAGCACTTACATTTAAAAACACGTAATAATATACAATTTAAAAACGGTATGATGTAAGCTGTTATAATTTAATAAAAACAATACATGCTGGACTGCAGAAATAAACTATCTTTATTTATTTAGAAATATTTAAATATTTCTCTTATAACAGGGTTGTTGGTATTTGTAATCTTCACAGGGGTAGAACTAATACTTGTAAAATATGAACAATAACATATAAACAACACACACATTGTTAGAAAGGTTTTTATTTTTAATTAGCAATCAACATGACCCAAAATATACCCAAATATGACCCAAAATATACCATAGATAACGATTTACCATGCGGGAAAAATTGTGCGTTTAGAAGATAAACACAACAAGATTTCTAAATATCATATCCCATCCCTGCACCATATAAAATAATCCTCGTCTATTTGTACAATAAACTGCAGTATTAATACATCAACTGATGTCCATCAGCTGCTGAACATCGCTTGTATATTGTTTATTATTTTGCCTCCGTTTTCATTTGGTTTATTCATTCATTCATTTTCTTTTCGGCTTAGTCCCTTTAATAATCCAGGGTCACCACTGCGGAATGAACCGGCAACTTATCCAGCACGTGTTTTACACAGAGGATGCCCTTCCAGCTGCAACCCATCTTTGGGAAACATACACACATACTCATTCACACTCATACACTACGGACAATTTAGCCTACCTAATTCACCTGTACCTCATGTGTTTGGACTGTGGGGGAAACCGGAGCACCCGGAGGAAACCCACGCAAACGCAGGGAGAACATGCAAACTCCACACAGAAACACCAACTGAGCCGAGGCTCGAACCAGCGACCTTCTTGTTGTGAGGCGACAGCACTACCTACTGTGCCACTGCGTCGCCTCATTTGGTGTATTCGATAATTATTTCTGGCAAATAAGAATTTACCTTCATTTTAATGTTTATTAGGAGTTTTCAAATAAAACGCCAACGGTAAATGGTGTATATAAATAATATATAACATTTACAGCTCTATTTGTTATTTAAGATTTGGTTTCTAGAACATTGATATTTTATAACAGCAAATTCAGTAGATGAACTCAATAACACGCCGAAACTCAAAATGCAGACACGTCCTTTAAATCAAGTATAAATAACCTTACAGGAGATCAGTGTGGAGATCAGCTAACATTAGTTTTGTCTTCCAAATTATTATTTCAGACCCATAAAGAGAATTACTGCTAGATAGCGATCGCCTGTATTTTCCCCATCATGGCTAGGCGTGTATCAGCAAACTTATAATAAAGCCTGATAAAATCCTCACTTTACCGAAAAAACAGTGATCCATCAGATCCTGTGGGTCAGAAACTATAGTTTACTGCTGAACAACTCATTTTCATTCATTCATTCATTTTCTTGTCGGCTTTGTCCCTTGCGGGGTCGCCACAGCGGAATGAACCGCCAACTTATCCAGCACGATTTTACGCAGCGGATGCCCTTCCAGCCGCAACCCATCTCTGGGAACTTCCACACACACATTCACACTCATACACTATGGACAATTTAGCTTACCCAATTCACCTGTACTGCATGTCTTTGGACTGTGGGGGAAACCGGAGCACCCGGAGGAAACCCACGCGAACCCAGGGAGAACATGCAAACTCCACACAGAAACGCCAACTGACCCAGCCCAGCCGAGGTTCGAACCTGCGACCCAGCGACGTTCTTGCTGTGAGGCAACAGCACTACCTACTGCGCCACTGGGTTGCCACAACTCATTTTATCATGGTAAAATAATACAGAAATCAAATAATAACACTTTAATCTCCTGCTGAAGCTCCAACGGTCTGCTTAGAAAAACTGTCAGTCACAACTGTCAGTCACGATGACACGCCCCATTTTTACAGCACTAAATTACTGCTAAAACATACTCTTTACAAAAATGACGATCTGCACCTGTATCAGCTGATAACCAGTGCCTTCATTGACCAAAACCATCTTTCAGGAAATTTCATTTCAAGTGTAATTAATTTTTTTATTTGGGCTCAAGTCTCGTTCATTAACACGGAGGAGGCGGGCTTTATGACTTGTACTGCAGCCAGCCCCCAGAGGGCGATCTAACGGCCAGGAGCGTCACTCAAACGGAGGCGTGAGACACACTTGGTCAAACACGGTAAAGTCTAGATTGGATATGCGGCCGGCCGGAAGTGCGATATGCACATTAATATAGCGGCATTTTTTTATGACACTGTATAACAATAATTAATATTTTTACAGAACTGTGACGGTTGGGTTTAGGGTTGGGGTGGGGGTACGGGTTAAAAAATACAATGTATTGGGTAATTTAATAGATAACATAAATAATACTCTGTACAACTACTGTTTTTAGGTCACTGTGACGGTTGGGTTTAGGGTTGGGGTGGGGGTAGACGATAATAAAGTACAATAAATGCGAAATTTAATAAATAATATAAATAATTCTCGTTAACTTCCGACCGCAAACGTATCTGTTCTAGCAACAACCGTCAAACACCTGCAGAGCGAAGCAAATAGATTTATTTTTAAAAGGCGTACAGTAGGCCCATATATTAAATACAACATTAACTGAAATGTAAATGTATGTACACAATACAGTTTCAGTTGTAGTTTTTTAAAAACATGCTCGTTTTTATTTCAGTTAACGGAAATGTTTTTAAATTTTAGTTTTCGTGTTTTTTTTTTTCGTTAACTATAATAATCTTGCGATACAGCAGTTTTTTTTTCTGTGTACAGTAATATTGTAAACTGTTTCTGTGTCCAGAGAATCGCGGTGGTGTGTATGTTGAAGATGCTGCGCAAGCAAAAGGCTCATGGGTGCACAGGGAGAAAGACTTTGCCTGTTTTATGTCCACCCTCCCTGGTGAGTTTGTTATAACACACTGACTCCTCTGAAAAGACTGATATGTGGCTCACGCCTGTTCATCTTGATCATATTCACTGGAAATAATGCTTTTATACTTGGATTTTTTTTGTCTGTTATCTTTTTGTACCCAATGTGCTAAGCAAATTGGCTTGTTACTCGCTTTGACATAAGATTATTATGCTCACCCCATTGGCTATTTATTTAGCTTGTTTTAAGAAAAAACTTAATTTTGACTCTTATTTCTAAAAACAAGACAATCGTTTTTACTTTACTAGAAAATGCTTCTTGATTTAAAGGGCACCTATGGTGAAAAATCTACTTTTCAAGGTGTTTGGACAGACATGTGTGTAGGTATAGTGTATAGACCGTCATATTGGGGTGATATAAACACACCCAGTCCTTTTTTTTCAATTTAACAACATAAAAACGGTGGGCCAATTGGAGCGGTTTTGAGACCGACCACAACTTGACGTAGGAGTGCGGTCCCCCCGCCCACCGAATTGATTGACAGCTGCGTATTAACATGTCTCCGTAGTAACGTTTATAATCATATCAACAAGACAGGACGTGCGCAAAGCAACCGGGAATAAAAGGTCTGTTCAGTTTGCTAGGATCATCAATCATCATCAAATGTGATCAAGAGTGAGTTTGACAAGTTTAAAATGTTTTAAAACAGCGCATGTTAATGAATTACAGCCATTTACTTCAGCTTTACTTCATCAACACAGCCGCGTGTCAGAACAATTATAAAAGAAGACGCTTCAATCCCAGTTTGTGGACGTTAAATCAGGTTTATTTTGTACATTAACGTAACAGATATCCATGTAGCAGTGGAGATTAACCTGTATCCTGTCACATTTGCGTGTAAAGAAAGTGCAAAGCTAAATGCGCGCGCTGTATGTGTGTGTCTCCGTGCTGTGTGTCTGTGTGTGTGCGTGAACTTTGTAACGACATTGTGTGTGACTCATCCTTGCAGCTCCACAACAAATGCATCAAATAATCATCGGTAAAGTTCTTACTGTAGTATTTCTCACAAACGTTACGTGAGATCTGCTTCCTTTATGTCTGTCAGAACTTGTCTGAGGTAGCCAAGGGCGGAGACTGAGGCACGCTGACAGGCACGTGGGAACGGTGGGCGGGGAGGACTAGCCTTAAAGGGCCATGAAACTCCCCTGTCTCAGCAGGGTGTTTTCACACCTCTATTTTGGAAAAAGTCAGGAAAGTTCACGACAGCTATATTACTATATACAACATAATATGTGCAGCTGTTTTGTGCAAATTGGCATGTAAACTGTGTTGTTAAATAAGTGTATGTGTGTATAAAAAGTGTTTAGCAAGTAGTGATGTTGGTTCCACAATGTAGATTGTGTCAAAGCAGCTTCACACAGAAGTTCTAGTTAACTGAAACAGTGTCAGTTCAGTTTTCAGAGTTGAAGTTCAGTTTAGTTAGGTTCAGTGTGGTTTAATCTTCAATGCTGAAAGTCCAAACACTGAAGAGCAAATCCATCGATGCGCAGCTCTACAAGTCCCAAACCAAGCAAGCCAGTGGAGACCGTGAAAATGTCTGCCATGTATATAGCAAATGCGCCATGGCGTGACTCAACTGACTCTTAAAGGGAATGAGAGATGAGACTGATTGGTTTAATGCACGTTATGCTCAAAACACACCCAGAACTCACTAAGAGAATAAGCACAACCCTGTTAGACCATGCGCCGTGACTTTTTTCTGTCCTTAAAATAGCAAAACTGGATTCGGATGCACCCTTAATGCTTTTGCACCATGTGCTTTGGACTTTGTGCCTAGATCGTTAAAATAGCGCCCAAAGTATTCAATCAAAATCTGCCCATCTGCTTCCCCTCTGGGACAGCAGTCCATTGCTGATGACTCTGATTGGGTGAAATATGCTGAGCCACGCCCCTTCAACTGTTAATATGCTGTGAGTGAAAGAATAGAGGAGGGGCACTAAAATAAAGCCCCACCCCCTGCTCAATATTCCATTTCAGTTGGAAATACATCATCAAACTTATATAAAGTCTGTAGCAACTCCTGGTACATGCTGAATTTATGATTATGATGATGTTGGTACATATAAACATGTTAAAATATATATTTTTAATAGGTTACCTTACGCATGGAGAAAGACCGACGTTTCCTAGGTCGGGCAAAACTCTTGCCGTGCATTGAAAGGACGTCCATTTCAAAGAAATTCTACTTGTTTCCTGGACTGTGAAGACATAAAGAGTAAACCTGGTTTAGAGGGAAAACAGCACAGGTGATCAGGGTAAAACATGTATATCACCATGCTGAAGGTCTTTATTTCCTGCCAGAAAATTACCTCAATACAAGTTCTAACACAGTACATTCCCTAATTGATTATTCAATCTACTGTAAACATTGTAATGAGGGGCGTTCTCTATTCATCTGTGGTGGTTTACTTTCTATCATATTCTTTTCTTTAGTCATTTATCATCTAGTTGATTTACTATTACATTTAATCATTTGCATGAATCTATTCAACCATAAATGACTGCATTCCATTGATTGACTCATTGATTTATCAGTAATTTTATAGTACTTGTTATTTTCCATTGTGTTATAATGATTGGGTTTTGGGTTGAGTAATACATATATGAGCAAATCCATGCAAACGTCAACCTTGCCATGAAAAAAAATAAGTGTTCACCAAAATACGGAAAGCATTTCTACATTTTTTGTGTAAGCAAGTATTTTACAGTACTTTAGAAATACTCAAAAATGTCTCTGTCAATGTTTTCAAACTATTATATTTGATTTACCAAAGTGACACAAGTGGCAATTTCACATCTGTCACATCCATAACCGAGAGAAGTCACATACATAACGAAGCTTTTTCCTCATGAATGCAAAAATATTAAATGAAATAAAATCAATAATTTTTGGTCAATAGCGAGCTGACTCTTATCCTATTGATTAGCATTGTTTATTTTGGGTTGTGCAGTTTAATTCACAGAATTTCTACAAAGTATGTTGTATACTACAAACTTGCAAACCTTTTTGGTCACATCCATAACACATGTTAATTTCCCTCATTTAAAATCTGTTTACAGATCTGTATTTTTCTAGTCAATTAACAATGTGGTGAGTTGTTCTAGAAAATACAGTTAACAACAGTTAATAAACAGTTATATTACAACCTCCCCAGTCTAGGGTTGGGAAGGAGTAATAAAGAAAGTGGTGGAGGTTTGGATAAAGATTTTCCCTTCTACTGACTCACAACAACAACAAGTTTGTCAAAAAAAGTATAAATTTATTTAACAGAAGGAAGCAAACAAGTCTTCAGGAGGGGTCAAGGCCAACATAACAAACAAAACATCCTAACTTTTATATTTCAATCTAACTAAACTAATAAATAAAAGAAAACAAAATACAAAAACAATACACTAACTCCCTTTCTGTTCTTACACAGGAGAAAACTTAAATAAAAGAAAATGGCAACCACCTCCCTACAGCTTCCAATAAATTAACAAAAACTTGACTAAACAATAAACAAATCTTTTGCCACAAAGATAAAGAGAAGAAAATTTGACAGGTTAGATGTGAACTCACAAGATTTGGCTAAATAAATCCTCTCACCAGAGGAGTAAAAGTCTTCTCAGACAATATCAACAGATTAACCACATCAAGGAACAATCCTAATAAAAAGGCCAGCAGAAGGGATCATCACTCCAAGCCTCCACACTCCAAAGATCCAAGCTCTGTCTTTTATCCTCAAGTCAATCCTTTGGTGGACCAATCAGGACAGAGAATCCATCAGTAGAACCAATTGGCAGGGTTGACTGCACCTGATCAAAATTACAGCCTCATTGGAGAGAGAGGGAGAGAAAGGAAATGACTACACAAGATCTTCAAGAGACATTCAAAGAACATAACAGTTAACATCAATATAATGTTAACATCTATTTTCTATGTTGTGATATCTGATTGGTCTAATGACATTAATTATAAGAGACAGAAAAAAAAATCACTGATGTATTCCAATATCCCAATGCGTAAAAGCACAACTCTTAATGATGAAGCCAAGCGTGAGAGAAAGGAAAGGCGCCTCCACCAGAGGGCGCCGAACCAACAGACCAGCTGGAGGAACTTTGGCTGACCTCACTCACTTCTCAACTCACACACATGACCCCGCATGAGCATGTAGGGACACTATGCATGCTGAATGATAAAACTGCTTAAATGATTCATGTTTTTAATATACTCGGATGACTATATATCTGTCTGCCCGAATGATTAAACTCATTGTTCAATTGACAAGCATGATCTTAAATGTATGCATTTAGTATGTTATATATCTAATGCTCGTTCCTACGAACCTGTTTCCCGAGTAGCTAGCTTGGAAGTTGATCCTTATCTATGCATGGAGAAGTATAAAAGCTGAAATGTACAAGCCAGCTTTGCGTGTTTCTGACTTCTTTGTATTGACGTTGGTAGCCCTTTATTCTCAACAGAGATTTTGTTTCTGTTTTTGTATCTTTGTTTATTCTACTTTTTCACTGGATTTTATTTCATTAATAAAGTGTATTTTATACATTTTTCTTCACTGGAGTGGACAGTGCATTCATTTTTGTCCAGAACCCATCAAGTTACCCTGTGTGGTAAAGTATGAATCTAATTTATTCTTTCTGCAAAACATTATAAAAGATGGTCCTTTAACTAAACTCTAGCTAAGAAATATAGCCAAGAGAGGATTCTGGTTTATCTTTGTTTAATTAGGGTAAATAAATAAAGGCGATCCAGTACAATGTGAATTTTTGTTTTGAGTTTTTACTGCAAATGTCACATCCATAACTCTGGAATTGCTCATATATATATATATATATATATATACACACACACACACAGTTGAAGTCAGAATTATTAGCCCCCCTTTGAATTTTTATTATTTACTTTTTTATTTTTTTAAATATTTCCCAAATGATGTTTAACAGAGCAAGGACATTTCACAGTAAGTCTGATAATATTTTTTTTCTTCTGGAGAAAGTCTTATTTGTTTTATTTCAGCTAGAATAAAAGCAGCTTTTAATTTTTTTTTTTTTTAAATTTAAGGTCAAAATTATTAGCCCCTTTAAGCTATATTTTTCTTTCGACTGTCTACAGAACAAACCATCATTATAGAATAACTTGCCTAATTACTCTAACCTGCCTAGTTACCCTAATTAACCTAGTTAAGCCTTTAAATGTCACTTTAAGTGTCTTGAAAAAATATCTAATAAAATATTATTTACTGTCATCATGGCAAAGAGAAAAAAAATCAGTTATTAGAAATGAGTTATTAAAACTATTATGATTAGAAATGTGTTAAAGAAAGCTTCTCTCCGATAAACAGAAATTGGGGGAAAAATAAACAAGGGGGCTAATAATTCTGACTTCAACTGTACATCATCTACAGACACACATCCATGATCATAAAAGTACTTTATATATAATGCAGGCTCTCAATGTAAATAGGATCTGTTTTTCAAATGAAAATAAAGTACATAATATTTTTCTTGTGCAAATTTTACAGAAACAACTTTAGCAATGGATGTTCCAAATCACCCAGCCTCAATTGTACCTCCCCCATGATATGCACTTGTACCCCACTGCAAAAATACACACACCACACTTTTAAAAAAAGTGATTCCAATCCATTTAGTTTAAAGGTAATGCAGTATTAAACATCACGAAAGTCACTACAGTAACAACCTTCAAAGTCTGTAATATCTAAGGCAGGGCAATTCAATTGGCGGCCCGCGGGCCAAACCCGGCCCCCGAGGCAATTTGTTCCGGCCCCCCAAATAGTGTGACCAAGACATCAAAAATAAATTTAGTTCAGTCGAAAAACAGCCGCTATAGTTATGAAGTGACGTGCGTCTGTTCAATACAGCACGAGCTGCAGTTAAAGGCTGCGCACAGCGCGAGTCACCTGGCATTAAGTGAGTGGCGCGAGCAGCCGAAAACATTTGGATATGTTTGTAGAATGCACTGATATCGTTAATAGGGATGCAACGATTAGCCGATTTCACTATTAACCCCGCTTTTATCCATTAAAGGCTTCTCAACGCCGCATTTCTGTTGCACTGAAAAAAGCTGTTGCAACTAGTTATGCCAATACGCAATAGCAAGCCGTTGACATATTGCGTCTTTTCCGCGCGCAAGTACATTATTTCCAATGGAGACGCGCGCATATTGAAGCGGTGCGCGCACGGCTCACAAGCGGACCGACACACTCGCGCCCTGCAGGCGCGGCACACAGTAGAAATGATCTCAGGCTGTAGTGGTGAGAGATGTGCGTGGCTTTCAGTGCAATGTAAACAAAACATATGTTAGATGAATTATTAAAAATTATTAAAATGATTATGTGTGAACGCAGATGATAACAACAGTTCATTTAAATTCTTAGCTAATATAGCTTAAATTAACATTAGACAAATACTATTTTTATTTATTCTTATTTGTATGTATTTATTCAGTGTTCTGTCATTTATTTTCATTGTAAAATTATCATCATGTTTAAATTAAGTCCAAAGAGAGAAATTGACTTTTGTGTGTTTTATTAATGTTTTGTGCTGTATTTGTTTACTGAGCAGCAATAAACAACACTTTAATATATTAGCAGTTTTCTTGTGATTTTCTAAACTAGTCGTGTTTTAAATTTAATAAATGCATAATAATGGTGATAACTGTGAAACCATGAATATTCTTCAGACTATAATCGTACAACCAAAATCTATAATCGTTGCGTCCCAAATTGTTACCCAGTTTAAAACAACATATGAATGTGTCTCAATGTAGAAGAAGCCTACTTGAGCAATACACTGATTTTGTGCCTCGAAATACATTTGGATATGCTTGTAAAAAAAGCCACATTGTACAATGCAGTGATGTTATGTAGTTTCAAAATACAACATATTAACGTTTTAATGTAGAAAAAGTCAACGTGGGTGTGTTAAGGAGCAAAAATACAGCATATGAGCTCTTATATTGCTGTTGTGTCATCACTTATATTGCAAGTCATATCTCTCCGGCACCCCGTTTGGGATGCTTTTCATGAACTGGCCCCCATGACAAACTAATTGAATAGCCCTGATCTAAGATATCAAATCTTACACACCTCAGAGAGCAGCTTCACTCCTGAATCCTGCAGGTCATTGTTACTCAGGTCCAGCTCTCTCAGGACACAGTTTGAGGATTGAAGAACTGACGACACAATTTCACAATCCTGAGCAGAGAGATTACAGCCAGCAAGACTGAAAGAAGAGTAAATTAGTAATAATTAGCATGACTCTGCAACTTTTATTTACACTACATTGCCAAAGGTTTTGGCATAATCCTCTGCATAATTGAATTCAGGTGTTCAAAAACTTCAATGGTCAGAGATGTATAAAATCAAGCACTAGGTATTGTAGATGTTTCTACAAACATTATTGAATAAAATGGGTTGCTCTCAGGAGCTCAGTGAATGCAAGTACTGTGATAGTACCATCTGTGCAGTAAGTCCATTCATGAAATTTCCTCAGTACAAAATATTTCAGTCAACTGTTATGTGATTCAGTGTAAGAAACTGGGAACAACTGAAACTCAGCAACCAAGCAGCTGCCCCTTACGCCCCATTCTCACGGGGTGTCAACTTCAACGCTTCCCATTCACTTTGAATGGGTGACGTCAGGCGTTGCTGAACTGCATTGTGGATCCATCGGCACCGCTTCAGAGGCATTGCTCACTGCAGAAGTTGGGACTTGCTCAACTTTAAGCGCCGACGGAAGCATCAGCCAGTCAGATCGCTGTATGCAAATACACCAGCTCAGACAGTGGCCTATTGCTGACTAATTTCATTGGCTGACGCTGGTATGACAATAGCCCCAACTTCAGACACGCCCTCTGTCAAGCGTTGATGCTGAAGCCCCGTGTGAATGGGACGTTAGATTTAGTGGGCAGTTCACACAGAATGCGTATATCTTGCAAATACGTTACTTTTCTATTGTTTTTCTATGTAAACGTACTTGATGGATATGTGTGACTGTTACGCTGGCATCTTTTGGAGCGATGTGCACATGAGCTCTGTATTTTTAGATGCTGTGTCAAGCTGAAAAAAGGTCAAGTTTTACACGTAGAGCTGCTCATCACTGTCAGTTCCAAAGCAGTGGACCAATCAGAAAACCACGTAGGTCAGTGGTTCTCGATTACCCCCACCCAGCACATTTTGTATTTCTTCCTTACCTAACAAACCTGATTCAGATCATCAGCTCATTAACAGAAAAATCCATGAACTGATCCTTAAGTGTCAAATAGAGAGACATTCGAAATGTGCAAGGCAGGGGGGGGGGGGCGAAAACCGTAATTGAGATAGAGCAATCAATGCAAGTTTCTGTTTGCAGGCACTCAGTGGCTGTGTCTGTATACCCTCATACTTCATACTGTGGGTATAGGAGCCATATACCTTTTCATTTAATAATGTTTATTTGTATACTGATTAGTTTGGGTTTTACAATGACGTATTATAATTTGGTCACATGGGTATACATGCCACCTGCTAGCACATAAAGCGCGTGCACACTCACACAGGTGTTTAGGAGGAAGGAGGAAGAGAGAACGAGTGGGGTAGCCGTATTTTTTGTTGACCGCAACGCAACCAATGCCACACGCAACCAACGCCACGACACACGCATCTCACTACACGCCACGACGCAATAATCAGCCATAAGCAACAGGTATTCAACGCACAGAATGCTGTTTTGTCATGTTCCAAGTATATAAAGTTTTCTATTAACATCTTGGGCTCAGCGTGTCTTTCCTAGCCACCAGCGCGTCACAAAAGTCAAAGGACCCTCACTGCCTCTCTAGCGACTAAGGAGGAATCAGGAAGTCGCAATATTTTGTCAACAAAAAACGGCATCTTATCAGGAAAATCATCGCTCGCAAAATCTGCGCACAAACAAATCAGGAAGACGCCAAGTAAGTGAAGCGATTGCAAATCAAATGGACCACGTCATGTGTTCGTTTACGCAGGACAGATAAGTTTATTTGTGGATATATGCGTGGATGAGGAATCTGGTTTGCATTGGTGTATGTTGAAGTTGTTTGGAATGCAAATTGGATGCGCGAGGTCGCGCTATTTGCTTTGGTGTGTGTGTGTGTAGGAAGTCTGCACTTTGCCGCTTGTTTGTGTGATGACGTGATGTTGTTGGAAAGGAAAATGAACCGCTGTTGAGTTGAATTGAATCGTTTGAGCGTGTTCAAAAGTTGCGTTGTATTTGGATGTTGCGATTCACTGAACAGTGAATCAAAAGAGTCACAATGAGTCAAACTGGTGGTACCCCGTGCTCTGCTGAAGAGATGGGAAAGAAAAGGGAAAGCAAACTCACTCAAAAGGCCTTGCTGAATAAAATTGAGAGATTGCAATGTGAACGCAAACGTGCTGTTGATAAAATCAAAGGGTTGATACCAAAAATGAAAGAACATATGAAACAAAAGGAAAACATCCTTCAAATAAAGCAATGCTTAATGACTTTAAACGCATTGTGTGAGAGTGCTGTTAATGCACATGATGAACTAATGCCTTTACTTCCTGAGGATGAATTTCTTAAACAAAAGGAATGGTTTTTAAGCATAATGAATTACAGCAGTGTGTTTCAAAACCAAACTGAGCAATGGATCAGCGAGACTGAACAAACCCAGGGTGTTTCACATGATGCAGCAGAAATGAATGGCAATGTATCACTTCCTGCAAAATCACATGAAGTTGAAATTGAGGATGAAATTAATCCATGTGATAGTGTCTCAAACATGAGCAGTAACAAATCATCACGGTCAAAACATTCTTCAACCTCCTCTGCACGTTTAAAAGCCCAAGCTGAGTTGGCTGCTTTAGCCATGAAGAAAACATTATTGGAAGAAAGACATGCACTGGAAGAAGAGGAGGAACGGTTGCGTAAAAGGAAGGAAAAATTGCAACTGGATGCTGAAATTGCAGTGGAACAAGCAAAACTTGAGATTCTCAAAACACACAGTACAACAACAAGTGTGAAAATGACATCAAATGTTTCAGATGGGATGAACTCTTATGTGGCAAGACAATCTAAACAACCACTTAATGTTGATGCAGGTGAATTTGTTCCATCAGATTCAAATAAGGAGAAACATTCAGGAGCTAAACCCAAAGTCAAGCCTACTCAAGTGTTCGACCATATTACTCTATCAAACATCAATGTTCCACCATTTCCGCAAAACCACCTGGATTCTATCGACACACAATATTCACAAGGACAGCATGATTTCAATACAGATGTTTTTATGGATTCAGAAACCAAAAATTATATTTTTGGTCTCATGAAGAAACAGAATGAGGTAACGACACTATTGATGCAACAACAAGGGCTTTCAGCTTTGCCAAAAGAGAAATGCCCACATTTGATGGTGACCCACTGAAATATCACTCATTTATTAGAGCTTTTGAGAATGGTATTGAGAAAAACACAAATGACAACTGTGACCGTTTGTATTTCTTGGAGCAATATACAAGGGGCCATGCTAAAGCGCTTGTGAGGAGCTGTCATTATATGAATCCAGATCGAGGATATTTGAAAGCAAAAACTTTGTTGAAGGAACAGTTCGGGAACGAACAGAAAGTGGCCTCTGCTTATATGGATAAAGCACTTTTATGGTCTCCAATTAAAACAGAGGATGTGAAGGCTCTGCAGGATTTCAGTTTCTTTCTTAGAGGCTGTTGTAATGCAATGGAGGATGTGCAGTATCTTCATGACTTGGACATGCCTTCTAATATGTTGTGTATTATTAAAAAACTTCCATATAAACTCAGGGATCGATGGAGGAGCCAGGTTTGTGAGCTGCAGGAAAGAAACAACCAGAGAGTTAAGTTCAAAGACATTGCTGATTTTATTGAGAAGCAAGTGAAAATACTTACAGATCCGGTGTTTGGTAACATACAAGACTCCACACCAGTAATTGGAAATAAAGGAATGAACAAACTGAAGTCACAGCTTCGATCAGGAAACAAAGGAACCAGCTTTGCGACCAGTGTGGGCACTGTGGAGAGTAAATGTCAGTCTGAAAAGAAAGAGAAGGAAATTATAACAACGGGTAAGATAATGTGTATGTGCTGTGGAGGAGGACACACCCTAGATACGTGTGTACAGCTGGGGAAAATGGTACACGAGAAGAAGATAGGCTTCTTAAGGGAAAATGGCATTTGTTTTGGCTGTTTGTGTATAGGGCACATCAGTAAAGCTTGCCGTAAAAGGATTTCCTGTTCAAAGTGTAACCTTAAGCATCCCACCATACTTCATAAGGAACCTGCACATGTTACTGAACAGACTGAGAGGAACTCAGTGGTGCCTGTAGACAACATGCTGGTGTCAAGTGGTCTTACAGGGGCTGGAGATGAGAACTGTAAGCTACCCATAGTACCGGTTCAGGTAAAATCTAATAAAGGAAGCAAAATTATTACTACTTATGCATTCTTGGACCAAGGGAGCACTGCAGTGTTTTGTACCGAGAACCTGATGCACAAGCTTCACCTTACAGGAAGGAAGGGGCGTATTCTCCTACGAACCATGGGGCAGGAGAAGGTTGTGAGTAGCAACATTGTATCTGGTCTGGAGGTTGCAGCACTGGAAGGAGACAGGTTTCTTGAGCTGCCAAAAGTTTACACACAAGAGTCCATGCCAGTGCACCAAGGAAATATTCCGACTAATAGAGATATTAAAGATGGTCTTATTTAAAACACATTCACTTACCTCAGATCGATTCAGAAATCGAACTCCTGATAGGAACCAATGTCCCTAAAGCACTAGAACCATTACAAGTGGTATGCAGTGTAAATGATGGACCGTATGCCGTTAGGACCAGTCTGGGCTGGACTGTTAATGGACCACTGATGGGAGACAGTGGAGAAAGGGTTAACTGGGAACAGCCAATGGTAACTGTAAATAGAGTTTCAGCTGTGAATCTGGATGAGCTTTGGCACCAGCAGTTTAAAGTTGACTTCCCTGAAAACCGCCTTGATGAGCATACTGGAATGTCAAGAGAAGATCAAAAATTCCTAGAACTGGTGAGTAATTCAGTAAAACATGTGAATGGGCACTACCAAATTGCGTTGCCATTAAGGAGCAATGATGTCAGCATGCCAAATAACAAGAACTTAGTTGAACAGCGTTTGCATCATCTGAAAAGGAGGTTTCAGAAAGATCCATTATTTCATGCTGAATATAACAACTTTATGAATGATCTTCTTCTTAAAGATTATGCTGAGAAGGTGCCCGTAGAGGAACTGAACCGCAGTGATGGAAAGGTATGGTATATACCACACCATGGAGTGTATCATCCCACCAAAGGAAAGATCAGAGTCGTGTTTGACTGTGCAGCGAGTTATCAAGGAACATCGTTGAATAATCAGCTCTTACAGGGCCCAGATCTTACCAGTTCTTTGATAGGAGTCATGACTCGTTTTAGGAAGGAACCAGTGGTAATCATGGCTGATGTCGAATCCATGTTTTATCAGGTACGGGTCTCTTCAGATTATACAGACCTGCTTAGGTTTCTCTGGTGGCCTAATGGAGATGTGGAACAACAACCTGTTGAATACCGCATGAAGGTGCATTTGTTTGGGGCAACATCATCACCTAGTTGTTCCAATTATGCTCTTAGAAGGTGTGCAGAGGATTATGGATGTCACTACAGTGAGAATGCAGTAGACAAGTTATTGAACTGTTTTTATGTAGATGACTGCCTTGTGTCAGTTGTTACAGAGAAGGAAGCAGTATTACTTTACCAGGAGCTGGTTTCTCTGTGTGCCAGGGGTGGATTTTCCCTCACAAAATGGATGACCAACAGGCCTGCGGTATTGGAAGCTATCCCTGAAAGCCACAGAGCAAGAGGTATGGAAGGGTTAAACATGGAGTTGGATTCATTACCTGTGGAGAGAGTGCTGGGTATGGAATGGTGCATAAAATCAGACTGCTTTAAGTTTAAGATTATACTGAAGGATAGACCACTCACCAGAAGAGGAATTCTCTCAACTATGAGTTCAATTTACGACCCTTTGGGAATGCTGTGCCCTGTCATTTTAACAGCAAAGAAAATTTTGAGAGATTTGTGTAGAAGCGAATTGGCTGGGATGACACTGTGCCGGAGTCAGTGTCTAAGGAGTGGCTGAAATGGTTGCAGCAGCTGCATTTGTTGGAGGTGTTTAAAGTGGACCGATGTGTGAAACCATCATGCTTTGGAGATGTCGTTACAGCCCAGTTACATCATTTCAGTGATGCCAGTCAGGATGGGTATGGAACAGTGTCTTACCTGTTGCTGAAGAACAAGCATGCAGTGATGCACAGTGCTTTCGTCATGGGAAGGCAAGAGTGGCTCCGTTAAAATCAGTAACCATCCCCAGAATGGAGCTTATTGCTGCTACCATGGCCAGTCGCATGGACATCCTTTGGAGGAAAGAGCTGCATATGGATCTTTTGGATTCTGTGTTTTGGACGGACAGTACATCCGTGCTCAAATACATCAGAAATGAGACCTCACGATTCAAAGTTTTCGTTTCCAATCGGGTTTCTCAAATCCTGAAATTTTCCAGTCCTGTGCAGTGGAGGTATGTGGACACTGCAAGTAATCCAGCTGATATGGCATCTAGAGGTGTTAAGGTGGATGTGTTTATTCAAAACACTACATGGGTGTCAGGGCCTCACTTTCTTTTACATCCTGAGAGCGAGTGGCCTGTGAACAAAGAAGACGTCAATTATCTTTCACCTGAAGACCCCGAGGTTAAAAATGTTGCTGCAACGAATGTAACACAAATCAAAGAAGATCCAGTCACTTACCTGATACAGTATTTCTCTTCTTGGACGCGCCTTAAGAAATCCGTGGCATGGTTCTTGAGGATCAAGGACTGGCTTTTGTCTTGTTTAAAGAAAAGGAGGCACTTCGATCAAACAGTTGTACAGTCTGACAACGATGAACAGCAGAGCTCCTCAGTGGCAGAGGAGATGGATTATTTAAAAGGGAGCAGCAGTAAACTTACTGTGAAAGACTTGGACCGGGCTGAGCTTGCCATCATT
>LR812519.1:78215205-78371624 GCA_903798195.1 Danio kyathit
AGAGAGAAAGAGAGTGTGTGTTTGTATGACTCACATTTCAGAAATCCTGCTTGATCCTCAAATGTCCTCCATGATCCAAACTAAAAACACAAAATAAACAAAAAGACAAAATTTTTGATAGGAGCAGTAGTGGATTTAGGCATGGGCAATATATGAGCAATCGCCGTGAGCCCCATAGGCAGGTTTGCTTAGGGTGCCATAATCAAGTTATAGAGTTATATAAATATTATAAATAAATAATTTTTCATAAAAAACAGCATAGATATAATGAATAGTTCTTCTATTTTTTATTTTGCAAGATTCTGCTTTTATTCTTAATTCAGATAAAGCCTGATAAAAAGTAATGAGACTATAAATATGTTTCACTATAAATGTTTTATGAAAACATCTCTCGTCTGTGGCCTCAATCATGTAAAGACATTCAAAACTACCCCACATACTTGAGTTTCCTGCAGTGTATAGTGTGGATCCTCCAGTGTGTTGGAGCAGCTGGACTCCTGATTGTCCTGGGTGATTGTAGCTCAGATCCAGCTCTCTCAGGTGTGAGGGGTTTGAACTCAGAGCTGAAGACACAAAACTACAGCCTCTGTCACCATACAGCCAGACAACCTGCAGACACACAAAAATGTCACATTATCTACAGACACGCATGCAGTAGACATGGCTCTACATTAATCCTATGTTCTCACTCACCTTAGTATCTAATGATACTCCTCAAGATATTATGAATGAATATGTGAATGATGTTTGCACATGGATTATAATTTTGGCTCGGGGGGTGGGGGGATAGGGGGCTTTGGGGTGGCGCGAGTGAAATTGGACAAACTTGGGGGGGCGTGTGTCCTAAAAGTTTGAAAACCCCTGCTATAGATACTCTTGTAAATGTAAAGCTGTACAGTCTAATTAGTTGACCATAGATGACTGTTGAACATTTTCAAGTTTAGCTTAATGCAACACAAATAAAACTTAATACAACACAACTGCAGTACAGTTAAGTCTCACAGAAAACGATGTGCTGTAATTATTATGCAAATACAATTATTGTCTAAGCTTTCTTTCACTTTCGTTTTTAACTCTATCGCCCTCTAGCGGCGCACAGCATCATCACGTACTCAGAGAGGCAATAATTAAACACACAGTACAAAATAAAGAACGAGTAAAATAAACAGAACAGCTGATCAAATAAACTAAAAATGAAGTTTTCCAACTCAGTTAAGTGACCCTTTACTCAATGATTATAATCACATTATGTAACACAGACCTCTCAATTGGGACGCGGTGGCGCAGTAGGTACTGCTGTCGCCTCACAGCAAGAAGGTCACTGGTTCGAGCCTCGGCTGGTCAGTTGGCGTTTCTGTGTGGAGTTTGCATGTTCTCCCTGCGTTTAGCGTGGGTTTACTCCGGGTATCCGGTTTCCCAACAGTCCAAAGCCATGCAGTACAGGTGAATTAGGTAGGTTAAATTGTCCGTAGTGAATGAGTGTGAATGGATGTTTCCCAGAGATGGGTTGCAGCTGGAAGGGCATCCGCTGCGTAAAACATATGCTGGATAATTTGGCGGTTCATTCCGCTGTGGCAACCCCGGATTAATAAAGGGATGAAGCCGAAAAGAAAATGAATGAATAAATGATACCTCAATTCTCATTCATATGTATACTTTTTTTTTAAAACAGCTTCTGATTGAAATAATATATTATTAGGTTTTAAATTAATTAATATTATTGTTATTATTATACTCGAAAAAATGCAGTTGTTGTAACCCAACATTAAGTCAAATATGCACAAACTCAATACTCCCCTAGTGGCACAGAAAATTAAACTAAACTATGCAAGGAATCAGAAACTTGTGGTTTAGAAAGATGAATGACACTCAGGTATAATGGTGACATTGATTAATGTTGAGATTGATATTTCAATATTTAAAGGCGCAGTATATTAGTTTGACACCCAGTGATTGAACTAGGTATTGCACTCCTGGATCAAAACATATTTTCACTCGACTCCTCCTATGATAGGTAAGGTAAGGTAAGGTAAAACTTTATTGTCCCAGTTAGGGAAATTTGTCTTGGGCTCTTGCCCTCAGCTGCAATCATCACAAACATGGAAAAACACTACAACATACAAAACCCACTCAACCCCCCCCCCCCCCCCCCCATTTATATATATACACATAAATAGGCAGAACAGATACTCTCAGTCTAAGCCACCACTATTATTAATAGCTTAATGCTCACCAGATAAAAGGAATATTTGTATCGATTTAATCTACAGTAAGGTACTCTAAACCTTTTCCCTGAAGGTAGCAACTCATACTCATTGTGTAGAACATGCGATAAGTCACAAACCATTTGTTTAGCACGTCTTAATGTGTCCTGTTCGTACATATTCTGATTCTGATACACCAATAATTTTCCACGCGGTGTGAATCAAACGGTCTACTTTGGATCTCAGCTGCACAGACAAGTTGCCAAACCAGGTTGTGATGCCATACCTTATAAAACTCTCAAACACAGCCTTATAAAACATGTTCATACACTGTTATCATAGCGTCATCTGTTCCCCTCTTGCTCCTATATGCAAATTGAAAGGCTCTAAAAAACAACTCACCTCTGATTTTACGAAATTAATCATGATTTTTTCAAAACATTTCATTACGATTGAAGTAAGAGCTACTAGACGATAATCATTATTCTCCTTACAACTAGGGGAGAGGGATAATGATAGAACTCTTCCACGCTGACGGGATCACTAAGCAAGCGCAGGTTGCCAGATTGATGAGACCAACAGAAGTGTGCCTGACTATCGAGCCAACACCAAGTCCTAACTAAAAGCAACAACCTGCGACAGAAGGAATATTTATCATGTAAAAAGGAGTTTTTGTCCAAACCAATAATTTGGGCATACTACTGAAAGCAGCAGCAGATAGTTCACCTCAGACCTCAGAATTAAATAAACCGTCTGAAATTGAACTTTAGAACTGTGACTCAAACCTAACACATATCAGTGATTCAGCATCTACATTTAATAACGTTACAGAAGTTAATTTGTATTAATTAGATTTGTTAGGACAGTGTTACATACCTGCTCACCAAATGTTTATATTTATTTTATTTGATAATTAATAACCACCTCATGTCGAACTTTAAATCCGTGTCTCATTTTGGAGACTGCTGCTGTCCACAGGAAGTATAGTATTTATAAATCATTACTTATCAAGACAGTAAATCAGAACGGAAATGGTGAGGGTCAAGTGGCACTGGCTCATTAGTGAACATAAATTGACAGAACATTATATTGCTGCTGAAAAATCCAGCTTAAACAGCCTAAGCTGCTTGGCTGGTTTTAGCTGGTCGACCAGCCTGGTTTAGAGGGGTTTTGGCCCTTTCCAGGCTGGTTTCCAGCCATTTCCAGCCTGGTCTTAGCTGGTCAGTTGACCAGCTAAAACCAGCTATGTCCAGCTTAATCCAGGCTGGTCAAGCTGGTTTTAGCTGGTCATTTTCCAGCCTGACCAGTTAAGACCAGGCTGGAAATGGCTGGAAACCAGCCTGGAAATGGCCAAAACCCCTCTAAAACCAGGCTGGTCAACCAGCTAAAACCAGCCAACCAGCTTAGCTAATTGGCAAATAGAAACAACAAAAATTCAGGAAACTGATTGTGTCTCTTTGTGACAGTCATGGATTATAAATGTAAAGTAAAAGAGTCTTGTGGCGCCGCTGTGGATTAAAAATGTAAATGTAAACTGTCTGATTATCTGGGGCCAGAGCTCATGTTTATATTGAATGAAAGAAAATCACAGCCTGATCTATCCACTTTAACTGTAGAACTGTGTAGTATAATCGCCTTTATCGGTTATAAAACAATAGATTGTTGCAGATTTAGGGTATTACATCTGCATACAGTTTAGTAAATGTTGCATAGTTAGTTAATCATTATCTTGAGTTCAAGTAGAGTAATGTGTTCATTTATACAAATAATAATTAAAGAGCGCAGGTCACTTAAGGGCGGACTCACACTATGCTATCCGAACCGTGCCCAGGCCCGTTTCCCAGATTTGAGAAGTGTGACTGCTCTGAATCGGGCTCAGGCACGGTACACTTGGCCGGCCCTGGCCCGGTTGGAAGAGGTGTGCCAGAGAGGGGTTCACTTGGGCTTTGGCGCAGTACGCTTGTGTGTGAGTGCAAAACGCGCCCGAGCCCGAAACTGAAAGCGAGACGTGACTTTTAATCGACTGTTTCATATGGATTAATTAATCATTCGTACTGTTCAATGAACCAAACTGTGGTAGTTTATTAAAGACGCAAACCCCTCACTGCACGACAGCTGCGCCTTCAGCAAACCTCCTAATTCCTGCAGCACGAGGACTTTATGATTGTTTATGAGCGTCAAAAGTGGCTGATCTGTTCAGCTAAATGTTTGACAGCGTGTCGCCGCATATCAAACCACTTAAACGATATAATTACAGAAATCTCCACTGTGCTGAGCGAGAGCGCTTACTGAGCAGCGCGTCATCGATGACGAAAGCGTGCCCAGGCCCGAATGTAATGTGAGTGCGGGCCGTCGGGGGAGACGGGAGGGCTTTGGCCCGGTTCAAGGCAACTGTACATAGTGTGAGTACGACCTAAGAGTTCGGAAAATATGTGATGACGTTGATGTTACACTGGATCACGAATTTGGGTCAAAGTGTGAGTGTTGTGAGACAGAAAAGTGAAGGACACCAAATAAAGTATAACAGTTCTATGACATTTCGAGTCATCTTTACGGACATAACTTCATAAATAACTGTGCAAATAGAGTTGTCAAAAAAACGCTTTTGAACTGAACTGAATTGTCGTTTTCGGTAAGATCTTCTGTACTGTGTTAAATGCATCACTGGTTTGGGTTGTTGCTAGATCGGATACGTTTGCGGCCCGAAGTTAACGAGAATTATTTATGTTATTTATGAAATTTCTGATTTATTGTATTTTATTAACATCTACCCCCACCCCAACCCTAAACCCGACCGTCACAAAAGCGTAAAAACAGTAGTTGTACCGAGTATTATTTATTCTTCTTAATATTTATCTATTATAAATTACCCAATAAATTGTATTTTTTAACCCCTACCCCCACCCCAACCCTAAACCCAACCGTCACAGCACTGTTAAAATATTAATTATTGTTATACAGTGTCATAAAAAAATGCCGCTATATTAATGTGCATATCGCACTTCCGGCCAGCCGCATATCAGATCTAGACTTTACCCTGGTTTTGTAATGGCGGGTAAAAACAACCATGGCGAGTCCTCATGGTTTTAATGAGCTAATTAGTGTTCGTGTAAAAAAAATTTGGTTTCTGTCTGTACAATAAAACCGCGTCCGTAACACTGCGTTTGTAGAGATGTATTTTTAAACACAAAAAAGTATATTAACCATGTAGTTTACTTGAATCAGCACTGTTCTGAGCTGCTACTGTCGAGATATAACAAGACCAAAAACCCACGTTTCAGAAACTAACTTCATGACTAAATGGTTACATTAACGATTTGATATGAATTTGCCTCATAATTATGCAGCTTTTTAAATAAAAGTAAAGCCCAGTGTTTACCTGTTTAACGCTTCCGGACACTTCAGGGACTGCAGGTGGGTAAACATAATAATCAAGAGAAAATACTGTAAAACACACACATTGAGGAAAGTAGATAGTGTGTGAAGTCTCTCACTCGTTCTGCGTGTGTGTGTCATGTGTTTAATCACGGGCAGCAGGTTTTCATTTATTTTTATCTCAAAGTGAGAATAAAAATAAAGTACGCAACAGCCTCACCATGTGCTGTAGCATATAATAAATATTAAAATATTCCTTTATATTTTCTTATTTTTAAATCTCTTAAAAAGGTAATAAAAAACATTGTAAACATGAGTTAAATGGATAGCTCCCTACAGTGGTTTCACACCTTTATGAGTTTAACACAAAATGTATAAAAAGCTCAACAGCAGAAATAAAGCAAGTGCAGGTGAGCAAGGGTGAGTACATGAGAGAATTGTCATTTTTGGGTGTCCCTTTGTGAAATTCACATGCAAGCAGATTATATTAACTGACTTCGTCCACCAGTGGCTGTCTTAATGAAATTATAACTGTTAATACATTTCTGGGGTAACACTTTATTTTGATGGTCCATTTGAGTATTAGTAGACTGTCTGCTTAATATCTGTTGATATTGACATTTAACAGTCCTTCAACAGACATTTAACTGACTATAGGAAACTTTGCAAGTACATGTCAACTTACACTAACCCCAACCCTAACCCCAACCTAACAGTCTACTTATAATCTAATGAGAATTAATTGACATGTAGATGCAATGTAACTTATATTCAACAAACGGACCATCGAAATAAAGTGTGACCATTTCTGGTAATTGTCACTTGTGCAGTAACTTTACATTAAGGTAAAGTTGGTTTTATATTCGCACATTCATTCAATTAACAGTTCCCATATTGTACCACACTACTTTGAATAATGAGTCTGAATTAGCATGTAAGTATGACTTCAAAGCATCATTAGCGTTGTTGTTGTAATTTGATAGGCTGCTAATGTGGCTTCACTATTTAGAATTTGCAAATAATACTTTTCTGTAATTATATTATTAAGGAAAGACTGAATGTGTGAATATAAAAGCTAACTTCCTCAATTAACTTTAAATATTAAAATCACAGCTACTTAACAACTTTACATCTCACTGTGCTCATTTATAATACAATCTGACATCATTCATTATAATGTAACTAGCGAACATTCTGTTTCTTTCCTTTTAACCTTCAAAATAGAGTAAAATAGCATCTTTCTTGAAATATAAATAATAAACAATGAACTTTTCAATCTTTTTGTTCTGAATGGAGGAAATGTGCATCGGTCCCTGAGTTTCCCCTAAAGTGTTTGTTAAATCTGACACAGAGACACTGAAGATTTAGGATATATTCTGAATCCTGCATAGATGTCTTCAGTGAATGTGGTGTTGAATGTGTGTAAGTGTGTGAGTGTGTGTGTGTCAGAGACACTGTAGAAAGACATCGAACCGGACGGCACGTCCACATACACTCCTACTCTATTATCGCGAGATGAAGGAGCAATAATATCAGTGCCCTCGTTATTGTGCCAGGCTGTGTAATTTGTATTCGAGCAGTAAATACTCCAGGACTTTTCATTGAGTCCAAACCAAGATTCAAGCTCTCCTTTCTGTCGATCGCTTTATAAGCCACCGCTATATAACCAGAGCCGCTCCATTTCACCTCCCAGTAACAGCATCCAGCCAGAGTCTCTCTACACAGAACCTGCTCCTGTCGATCAAATCTGTCTGGATGATCAGGATACGGCTGAGGATCTTTCATATGCACTGTTTCTGTTCTCCTCAGACAGCTGGAGTTGATTGTGTGCTGTGTTTGGATCCAGTGTGAGAAGACAGGCATCTGAACAAAAAAGGCAAATCACCCATGCCAACTTTACATATGCACAGGAGAGAGAGAGAGAGAGAGAGAGAGAGAGAGAGAGAGAGAGAGAGGGGAGAGAGAGAGAGAGGAGAGAGAGAGAGAGAGAGGAGGGGGAGAGAGAGAAAGAGAGAGAGAGGAGGAGAGAGAGGAGAAAGCGAGAGAGAGAGAGAGAGAAGAGAGAGAGAGAGAGAGAGAGAGAGAGAGAGAGAGAGAGAAAGAGAGTGTGTGTTTGTATGGATGACTCACATTTCAGAAATCCTTGCTGATCCTCAAATGTCCTCCATGATCCAAACTAAAAACACAAAATAAACAAAAAGACTAAAATTATTTGATACGCAGCAGTAGTGGATTTAGGCATGGGCAATATATGAGCAATCGCCGTGAGCCCATAGGCAGGTTTGCTTAGGGTGCCATAATCAAGTTATACGAGTTATATAAATATTATAAATAAATAATTTTTTCATAAAAACAGCATAGATATTAATGAATAGTTCTTCTATTTTTTATTTTGCAAGATTCTGCTTTTATTCTTAATTCAGATAAAGCCTGATAAAAAGTAATGAGATAAATATTTTCACTAAATGTTTTATGAAAACATCTCTCGTCTGTGGCCTCAATCATGTAAAGACATTCAAAACTACCCCACATACTTGAGTTTCTGCAGTGTATAGTGTGGATCCTCCAGTGTGTTGGAGCAGCTGGACTCCTGATTGTCCTGGGTGATTGTAGCTCAGATCCAGCTCTCAGGTGTGAGGGGTTTGAACTCAGAGCTGAAGACACAAAACTACAGCCTTCCCTGTCACCATACAGCCAGACAACCTGCAGACACACAAAAATGTCACATTATCTACAGACACGCATGCAGTAGACATGGCTCTACATTAATCCTATGTTCTCACTCACCTTAGTATCTAATGATACTCCTCAAGATATTATGAATGAATATGTGAATGATGTTTGCACATGGATTATAATTTTGGCTCGGGGGGTGGGGGGGATAGGGGGCTTTGGGGTGGCGCGAGTGAAATTGGACAAACTTGGGGGGGGCGTGTGTCCTAAAAGTTTGAAAACCCCTGCTATAGATACTCTTGTAAATGTAAAGCTGTACAGTCTAATTAGTTGACCATAGATGATTGTTGAACATTTTCAAGTTTAGCTTAATGCAACACAAATAAAACTTAATACAACACAACTGCAGTACAGTTAACTCACAGAAAACGATGTGCTGTAATTATTATGCAAATACAATTATTGTCTAAGCTTTCTTTCACTTTCGTTTTAACTCTATCGCCCTCTAGCGGCGCACAGCATCATCACGTACTCAGAGAGGCAATAATTAAACACACAGTACAAAATAAAGAACGAGTAAAATAAACAGAACACCTGATCAAATAAACTAAAAATGAAGTTTTCCAACTCAGTTAAGTGACCCTTTACTCAATGATTATAATCACATTATGTAACACAGACCTCTCAATTGGCGACGCGTGGCGCAGTAGGTACTGCTGTCGCCTCACAGCAAGAAGGTCACTGGTTCGAGCCTCGGGGGTCAGTTGGCGTTTCTGTGGAGTTTGCATGTTCTCCCTGCGTTAGCGTGGGTTTACTCCGGGTATCCGGTTTCCCCAACAGTCCAAAGCCATGCAGTACAGGTGAATTAGGTAGGTTAAATGTCCGTAGTGAATGAGTGTGAATGGATGTTTCCCAGAGATGGGTTGCAGCTGGAAGGGCATCCGCTGCGTAAAACATATGCTGGATAATTTGGCGGTTCATTCCGCTGTGGCAACCCCGGATTAATAAAGGGATGAAGCCGAAAAGAAAATGAATGAATAAATGATACCTCAATTCTCATTCATATGTATACTTTCTTTTTAAAACAGCTTCTGATTGAAATAATATATTATTAGGTTTTAAATTAATTAATATTATTGTTATTATTATACTCGAAAAAATGCAGTTGTTGTAACCCAACATTCAAATATGCACAAACTCAATACTCCCCTAGTGGCACAGAATATTAAACTAAACTATGCAAGGAATCAGAAACTTGTGGTTTAGAAAGATGAATGACACTCAGGTATAATGGTGACATTGATTTAATGTTGAGATTGATATTTCAATATTTAAAGGCGCAGTATATTAGTTTGACACCCAGTGATTGAACTAGGTATTGCACTCCTGGATCAAAACATATTTTCACTCGACTCCTCCTATGATAGGTAAGGTAAGGTAAGGTAAAACTTTATTGTCCCAGTTAGGGAAATTTGTCTTGGGCTCTTGCCCTCAGCTGCAATCATCACAAACATGGAAAAACACTACAACATACAAAACCCACTCAACCCCCCCCCCCCCCCATTTATATATATACACATAAATAGGCAGAACAGATACTCTCAGTCTAAGCCACCACTATTATTTAATAGCTTAATGCTCACCAGATAAAAGGAATATTTGTATCGATTTAATCTACAGTAAGGTACTCTAAACCTTTTCCCTGAAGGTAGCAACTCATACTCATTGTGTAGAACATGCGATAAGTCACAAACCATTTGTTTAGCACGTCTTAATGTGTCCTGTTTCGTACATATTCTGATTCTGATACACCAATAATTTTCCACGCGGTGTGAATCAAACGGTCTACTTTGGATCTCAGCTGCACAGACAAGTTGCCAAACCAGGTTGTGATGCCATACCTTATAAAACTCTCAAACACAGCCTTATAAAACATGTTCATACACTGTTATCATAGCGTCATCTGTTCCCCTCTTGCTCCTATATGCAAATTGAAAGGCTCTAAAAAACAACTCACCTCTGATTTTACGAAATTAATCATGATTTTTTCAAAACATTTCATTACGATTGAAGTAAGAGCTACTAGACGATAATCATTATTCTCCTTACAACTAGGGGAGAGGATAATGATAGAACTCTTCCACGCTGACAGGATCACTCTAAGCAAGCGCAGGTTGCCAGATTGATGAGACCAACAGAAGTGTGCCTGACTATCGAGCCAACACCAAGTCCTAACTAAAAGCAACAACCTGCGACAGAAGGAATATTTATCATGTAAAAAGGAGTTTTTGTCCAAACCAATAATTTGTGGGCATACTACTGAAAGCAGCAGCAGATAGTTCACCTCAGACCTCAGAATTAAATAAACCGTCTGAAATTGAACTTTAGAACTGTGACTCAAACCTAACACATATCAGTGATTCAGCATCTACATTTAATAACGTTACAGAAGTTAATTTGTATTAATTAGATTTGTTAGGACAGTGTTACATACCTGCTCACCAAATGTTTATATTTATTTTATTTGATAATTAATAACCACCTCATGTCGAACTTTAAATCCGTGTCTCATTTTGGAGACTGCTGCTGTCCACAGGAAGTATAGTATTTATAAATCATTACTTATCAAGACAGTAAATCAGAACGGAAATGGTGAGGGTCAAGTGGCACTGGCTCATTAGTGAACATAAATTGACAGAACATTATGGTATTGCTGCTGAAAAATCCAGCTTAAACAGCCTAAGCTGCTGCTGGTTTTAGCTGGTCGACCAGCCTGGTTTAGAGGGGTTTTGGCCCTTTCCAGGCTGGTTTCCAGCCATTTCCAGCCTGGTCTTAGCTGGTCAGTTGACCAGCTAAAACCAGCTATGTCCAGCTTAATCCAGGCTGGTCAAGCTGGTTTTAGCTGGTCATTTTCCAGCCTGACCAGTTAAGACCAGGCTGGAAATGGCTGGAAACCAGCCTGGAAATGGCCAAAACCCCTCTAAAACCAGGCTGGTCAACCAGCTAAAACCAGCCAACCAGCTTAGCTAATTGGCAAATAGAAACAACAAAAATTCAGGAAACTGATTGTGTCTCTTTGTGACAGTCATGGATTATAAATGTAAAGTAAAAGAGTCTTGTGGCGCCGCTGTCGATTAAAAATGTAAATGTAAACTGTCTGATTATCTGGGGCCAGAGCTCATGTTTATATCATTGAATGAAAGAAAATCACAGCCTGATCTATCCACTTTAACTGTAGAACTGTGTAGTATAATCGCCTTTATCGGTTATAAAACAATAGATTGTTGCAGATTTAGGGTATTACATCTGCATACAGTTTAGTAAATGTTGCATAGTTAGTTAATCATTATCTTGAGTTCAAGTAGAGTAATGTGTTCATTTATACAAATAATAATTAAAGAGCGCAGGTCACTCTAAGGGCGGACTCACACTATGCTATCCGAACCGTGCCCAGGCCCGTTTCCCAGATCTTTTGAGAAGTGTGAGTGCTCTGAATCGGGCTCAGGCACGGTACACTTGGCCGGCCCTGGCCCGGTTGGAAGAGGTGTGCCAGAGGGGTTCACTTGGGCTTTGGCGCAGTACGCTTGTGTGTGAGTGCAAAACGCGCCCGAGCCCGAAACTGAAAGCGAGACGTGACTTTTAATCGACTGTTTCATATGGATTAATTAATCATTGTACTGTTCAATGAACCCAAACTGTGGTAGTTTATTAAAGACGCAAACCCCTCACTGCACGACAGCTGCGCCTTCAGCAAACCTCCTAATTCCTGCAGCACGAGGACTTTATGATTGTTTATGAGCGTCAAAAGTGGCTGATCTGTTCAGCTAAATGTTTGACAGCGTGTCGCCGCATATCAAACCACTTAAACGATATAATTACAGAAATCTCCAATGTGCTGAGCGAGAGCGCTTACTGAGCAGCGCATCATCGATGACGAAAGCGTGCCCAGGCCCGAATGTAATGTGAGTGCGGGCCGTCGGGGGAGACGGGAGGGCTTTGGCCCGGTTCAAGGCAACTGTACATAGTGTGAGTACTAAGAGTTCGGAAAATATGTGATGACGTTGATGTTACACTGGATCACGAATTTGGGTCAAAGTGTGAGTGTTGTGAGACAGAAAAGTGAAGGACACCAAATAAAGTATAACAGTTCTATGACATTTCGAGTCATCTTTACGGACATAACTTCATAAATAAACTGTGCAAATAGAGTTGTAAAAAACGCTTTTGAACTGAACTGAATTGTCGTTTTCGGTAAGATCTTCTGTACTGTGTTAAATGCATCACTGGTTTGGGTTGTTGCTAGATCGGATACGTTTGCGGCCGAAGTTAACGAGAATTATTTATGTTATTTATGAAATTTCTGATTTATTGTATTTATTAACATCTACCCCCACCCCAACCCTAAACCCGACCGTCACAAAAGCGTAAAAACAGTAGTTGTACCGAGTATTATTTATTCTTCTTAATATTTATCTATTATAAATTACCCAATAAATTGTATTTTTTAACCCTACCCCCACCCCAACCCTAAACCCAACCGTCACAGCACTGTTAAAATATTAATTATTGTTATACAGTGTCAAAAAAAATGCCGCTATATTAATGTGCATATCGCACTTCCGGCCAGCCGCATATCAGATCTAGACTTTACCCTGGTTTTGTAATGGCGGGTAAAAACAACCATGGCGAGTCCTCATGGTTTTAATGAGCTAATTAGTGTTCGTGTAAAAAAAATTTGGTTTCTGTCGTACAATAAAACCGCGTCCGTAACATGCGTTTGTAGAGATGTATTTTTAAACTAACAAAAAAGTATATTAACCATGTAGTTTACTTGAATCAGCACTGTTCTGAGCTGCTACTGTCGAGATATAACAAGACCAAAAACCCACGTTTCAGAAACTAACTTCATGACTAATGGTTACATTAACGATTTGAAATTTGCCTCATAATTATGCAGCTTTTTAAATAAAAGTAAAGCCCAGTGTTTACCTGTTTAACGCTTCCGGACACTTCAGGGACTGCAGGTGGGTAAACATAATAATCAAGAGAAAAAATACTGTAAACACACACATTGAGGAAAGTAGATAGTGTGTGAAGTCTCTCACTCGTTGCTGTGTGTGTGTCATGTGTTTAATCACGGGCAGCAGGTTTTCATTTATTTTTATATCAAAAGTGAGATAAAACAGATAAAGTACGCAACAGCCTCACCATGTGCTGTAGCATATAATAAATATTAAAATATTCCTTTATATTTTCTTATTTTTAAATCTCTTAAAAAGGTAATAAAAAACATTGTAAACATGAGTTAAATGGATAGCCCTACAGTGGTTTCACACCTTTATGAGTTTAACACAAAATGTATAAAAAGGTCAACAGCAGAAATAAAGCAAGTGCAGGTGAGCAAGGGTGAGTACATGAGAGAATTGTCATTTTTGGGTGTCCCTTTGTGAAATTCACATGCAAGCAGATTATTAACTGACTTCGTCCACCAGTGGCTGTCTTAATGAAATTATAACTGTTAATACATTTCTGGGGTAACACTTTATTTTGATGGTCCATTTGAGTATTAGTAGACTGTCTGCTTAATATCTGTTGATTGACATTTAACAGTCCTTCAACAGACATTTAACTGACTATAGAAACTTTGCAAGTACATGTCACACAACTAACCCAAACCCTAACCCCAACCTAACAGTCTACTTATAATCTAATGAGAATTAATTGACATGTAGACAATGTAACTTATATTCAACAAACGGACCATCGAAATAAAGTGTGACCATTTCTGGTAATGTCACTTGTGCAGTAACTTACATTAAGGTAAAGTTGGTTTTATATTCGCACATTCATTCAATTAACAGTTCCCATATTGTACCACACTACTTTGAATAATGGGTCTGAATTAGCATGTAAGTATGACTTCAAAGCATCATTAGCATTGTTGTTGTAATTTGATAGGCTGCTAATGTGGCTTCACTATTTAGAATTTGCAAATAATACTTTTCTGTAATTATATTATTAAGGAGTAAGACTGAATGTGTGAATATAAAAGCTAACTTCCCTAATTAACTTTAAATCTTAAAATCACAGCTACTTAACAACTTTACATCTCACTGTGCTCATTTATAATACAATCTGACATCATTCATTATAATGTAACTAGCGAACATTCTGTTTCTTTCCTTTTAACCTTCAAATAGAGTAAAATAGCATCTTTCTTGAAATATAAATAATTTAAACAATGAACTTTTCAATCTTTTTGTTCTGAATGGAGGAAATGTGCATCGGTCCCTGAGTTTCCCCTAAAGTGTTTGTTAAATCTGACACAGAGACACTGAAGATTTAGGATATATTCTGAATCCTGCATAGATGTCTTCAGTGAATGTGGTGTTGAATGTGTGTAAGTGTGTGAGTGTGTGTGTGTCAGAGACACTGTAGAAAGACATCGAACCGGACGGCACGTCCACATACACTCCTACTCTATTATCGCGAGATGAAGGAGCAATAATATCAGTGCCCTCGTTATTGTGCCAGGCTGTGTAATTTGTATTCGAGCAGTAAATACTCCAGGACTTTTCATTGAGTCCAAACCAAGATTCAAGCTCTCCTTTTCTGTCGATCGCTTTATAAGCCACCGCTATATAACCAGAGCCGCTCCATTTCACCTCCCAGTAACAGCGTCCAGCCAGAGTCTCTCTACACAGAACCTGCTCCTGTCGATCAAATCTGTCTGGATGATCAGGATACGGCTGAGGATCTTTCATATGCACTGTCTTTTCTGTTCTCCTCAGACAGCTGGAGTTGAGCTGTGTTTGGATCCAGTGTGAGAAGACAGGCATCTGAACACAAAAAGGCAAATCACCCATGCCAACTTTACATATGCACAGGAGAGAGAGAGAGAGGAGAGAGAGAGAGAGGAGAGAGAGAGGAGCGAGAGAGAGAGAGGAGAGAGAGAGGAGAGAGAGGAGGAGGAGGAGAGAGAGAGAGAGAGAGAGAGAGAGAACAAGAGAGAGGAGAGAGAGAAAGAGAGAGAGAGAGAGAGAGAGAGAGAGAGAGAGAGAAGAGAGTGTGTGTGTTTGTATGGATGACTCACATTTCAGAAATCCTTGCTTGATCCTCAAATGTCCTCCATGATCCAAACTAAAAACACCAAAATAACAAAAAGACTACAAATTATTTGATAGGAGCAGTAGTGGAATTTAGGCATGGGCAATATATGAGCAATCGACATGAGCCCATAGGCAGGTTTGCTTAGGGTGCCATAATCAAGTTATACGAGTTATATAAATATTATAAATAAATAATTTTTTCATATAAAAACAGCATAGATATTAATGAATAGTTCCTCTATTTTTATTTTGCAAGATTCTGCTTTTATTCTTAATTCAGATAAAGCCTGATAAAAAGTAATGAGACTATAAATATGTTTCACTATAAATGTTTTATGAAAACATCTCTCGTCTGTGGCCTCAATCATGTAAAGACCTATTCAAAACTACCCCACATACTTGAGTTTCTGCAGTGTATAGTGTGGATCCTCCAGTGTGTGTTGGAGCAGCTGGACTCCTGATTGTCCTGGGTGATTGTAGCTCAGATCCAGCTCTCTCAGGTGTGAGGGGTTTGAACTCAGAGCTGAAGACACAAACTACAGCCTTCCTCTGTCACCATACAGCCAGACAACCTGCAGACACACAAAAATGTCACATTATCTACAGACACGCATGCAGTAGGACATGGCTCTACATTAATCCTATGTTCTCACTCACCTTAGTATCTAATGATACTCCTCAAGATATTATGAATGAATATGTGAATGATGTTTGCACATGGATTATAATTTTGGCTCGGGGGGTGGGGGGGATAGGGGGTTTTGGGGTGGCGCGAGTGAAATTGGACAAACTTGGGGGGGGCGTGTGTCCTAAAAGTTTGAAAACCCCTGCTATAGATACTCTTGTAAATGTAAAGCTGTACAGTCTAATTAGTTGACCATAGATGATTGTTGAACATTTTCAAGTTTAGCTTAATGCAACACAATAAAACTTAATACAACACAACTGCAGTACAGTTTAGTCTCACAGAAAACGATGTGCTGTAATTACAATTACAAATACAATTATTGTCTAAGCTTTCTTTCACTTTCGTTTTTAACTCTATCGCCCTCTAGCGGCGCACAGCATCATCACGTACTCAGAGAGGCAATAATTAAACACACAGTATACAAAATAAAGAAACGAGTAAAATAAACAGAACACCTGATCAAATAAACTAAAAATGAAGTTTTCCAACTCAGTTAAGTGACCCTTTACTCAATGATTATAATCACATTATGTAACACAGACCTCTCAATTGGTGACGCGGTGGCGCAGTAGGTACTGCTGTCGCCTCACAGCAAGAAGGTCACTGGTTCGAGCCTCGGCTGGGTCAGTTGGCGTTTCTGTGTGGAGTTTGCATGTTCTCCCTGCGTTAGCGTGGGTTTACTCCGGGTATCCGGTTTCCCCAACAGTCCAAAGCCATGCAGTACAGGTGAATTAGGTAGGTTAAATGGTCCGTAGTGAATGAGTGTGAATGGATGTTTCCCAGAGATGGGTTGCAGCTGGAAGGGCATCCGCTGCGTAAAACATATGCTGGATAATTTGGCGGTTCATTCCGCTGTGGCAACCCCGGATTAATAAAGGGATGAAGCCGAAAAGAAAATGAATGAATAAATGATACCTCAATTCTCATTCATATGTATACTTTCTTTTTTAAAACAGCTTCTGATTGAAATAATATATTATTAGGTTTTAAATTAATTAATATTATTGTTATTATTATACTCGAAAAAATGCAGTTGTTGTAACCCAACATTTGGTCAAATATGCACAAACTCAATACTCCCCTAGTGGCACAGAATATTAAACTAAACTATGCAAGGAATCAGAAACTTGTGGTTTAGAAAGATGAATGACACTCAGGTATAATGGTGACATTGATTTAATGTTGAGATTGATATTTCAATATTTAAAGGCGCAGTATATTAGTTTGACACCCAGTGATTGAACTAGGTATTGCACTCCTGGATCAAAACATATTTTCACTCGACTCCTCCTATGATAGGTAAGGTAAGGTAAAGTAAAACTTTATTGTCCCAGTTAGGGAAATTTGTCTTGGGCTCTTGCCCTCAGCTGCAATCATCACAAACATGGAAAAACACTACAACATACAAAACCCACTCAACCCCCCCCCCCCCCCCATTTATATATATACACATAAATAGGCAGAACAGATACTCTCAGTCTAAGCCACCACTATTATTTAATAGCTTAATGCTCACCAGATAAAAGGAATATTTGTATCGATTTAATCTACAGTAAGGTACTCTAAACCTTTTCCCTGGAGGTAGCAACTCATACTCATTGTGTAGAACATGCGATAAGTCACAAACCATTTGTTTAGCACGTCTTAATGTGTCCTGTTCGTACATATTCTGATTCTGATACACCAATAATTTTCCACGCGGTGTGAATCAAACGGTCTACTTTGGATCTCAGCTGCACAGACAAGTTGCCAAACCAGGTTGTGATGCCATACCTTATAAAACTCTCAAACACAGCCTTATAAAACATGTTCATACACTGTTATCATAGCGTCATCTGTTCCCCTCTTGCTCCTATATGCAAATTGAAAGGCTCTAAAAAACAACTCACCTCTGATTTTACGAAATTAATCATGATTTTTTCAAAACATTTCATTACGATTGAAGTAAGAGCTACTAGACGATAATCATTATTCTCCTTACAACTAGGGGAGAGGGATAATGATAGAACTCTTCCACGCTGACAGGATCACGCTAAGCAAGCGCAGGTTGCCAGATTGATGAGACCAACAGAAGTGTGCCTGACTATCGAGCCAACACCAAGTTCTAACTAAAAGCAACAACCTGCGACAGAAGGAATATTTATCATGTAAAAAGGAGTTTTGTCCAAACCAATAATTTGTGGGCATACTACTGAAAGCAGCAGCAGATAGTTCACCTCAGACCTCAGAATTAAATAAACCGTCTGAAATTGAACTTTAGAACTGTGACTCAAACCTAACACATATCAGTGATTCAGCATCTACATTTAATAACGTTACAGAAGTTAATTTGTATTAATTAGATTTGTTAGGACAGTGTTACATACCTGCTCACCAAATGTTTATATTTATTTATTTGATAATTAATAACAACCTCATGTCGAACTTTAAATCCGTGTCTAATTTTGGAGACTGCTGCTGTCCACAGGAAGTATAGTATTTATAAATCATTACTTATCAAGACAGTAAATCAGAACGGAAATGGTGAGGGTCAAGTGGCACTGGCTCATTAGTGAACATAAATTGACAGAACATTATGGTATTGCTGCTGAAAAATCCAGCTTAAACTAGCCTAAGCTGCTTGGCTGGTTTTAGCTGGTCGACCAGCCTGGTTTTAGAGGGGTTTTGGCCCTTTCCAGGCTGGTTTCCAGCCATTTCCAGCCTGGTCTTAGCTGGTCAGTTGACCAGCTAAAACCAGCTATGTCCAGCTTAATCCAGGCTGGTCAAGCTGGTTTTAGCTGGTCATTTTCCAGCCTGACCAGTTAAGACCAGGCTGGAAATGGCTGGAAACCAGCCTGGAAATGGCCAAAACCCCTCTAAAACCAGGCTGGTCAACCAGCTAAAACCAGCCAACCAGCTTAGCTAATTGGCAAATAGAAACAACAAAAAATTCAGGAAACTGATTGTGTCTCTTTGTGACAGTCATGGATTATAAATGTAAAGTAAAAGAGTCTTGTGGCGCCGCTGTGGATTAAAAATGTAAATGTAAACTGTCTGATTATCTGGGGCCAGAGCTCATGTTTATATCATTGAATGAAAGAAAATCACAGCCTGATCTATCCACTTTAACTGTAGAACTGTGTAGTATAATCGCCTTTATCGGTTATAAAACAATAGATTGTTGCAGATTTAGGGTATTACAACTGCATACAGTTTAGTAAATGTTGCATAGTTAGTTAATCATTATCTTGAGTTCAAGTAGAGTAATGTGTTCATTTATACAAATAATAATTAAAGAGCGCAGGTCACTCTAAGGGCGGACTCACACTACGCTATCCGAACCGTGCCCAGGCCCGTTTCCCGGATCGTTTGAGAAGTGTGACTGCTCTGAATCGGGCCCAGGCACGGTACACTTGGCCGGCCCTGGCCCGGTTGGAAGAGGTGTGCCAGAGAGGGGTTCACTTGGGCTTTGGCGCAGTACGCTTGTGTGTGAGTGCAAAACGCGCCCGAGCCCGAAACTGAAAGCGAGACGTGACTTTTAATCGACTGTTTCATATGGATTAATTAATCATTCGTACTGTTCAATGAACACAAACTGTGGTAGTTTATTAAAGACGCAAACCCCTCACTGCACGACAGCTGCGCCTTCAGCAAACCTCCTAATTCCTGCAGCACGAGGACTTTATGATTGTTTATGAGCGTCACAAGTGGCTGATCTGTTCAGCTAAATGTTTGACAGCGTGTCGCCGCATATCAAACCACTTAAACGATATAATTACAGAAATCTCCAATGTGCTGAGCGAGAGCGCTTACTGAGCAGCGCGTCATCGATGACGAAAGCGTGCCCAGGCCCGAATGTAATGTGAGTGCGGGCCGTCGGGGGAGACGGGAGGGCTTTGGCCCGGTTCAAGGCAACTGTACATAGTGTGAGTACGACCTAAGAGTTCGGAAAATATGTGATGACGTTGATGTTACACTGGATCACGAATTTGGGTCAAAGTGTGAGTGTTGTGAGACAGAAAAGTGAAGGACACCAAATAAAGTATAACAGTTCTATGACATTTCGAGTCATCTTTACGGACATAACTTCATAAAAAACTGTGCAAATAGAGTTGTCAAAAAAACGCTTTTGAACTGAACTGAATTGTCGTTTTCGGTAAGATCTTCTGTACTGTGTTAAATGCATCACTGGTTTTGGGTTGTTGCTAGATCGGATACGTTTGCGGCCCGAAGTTAACGAGAATTATTTATGTTATTTATGAAATTTCTGATTTATTGTATTTTATTAACATCTACCCCCACCCCAACCCTAAACCCGACCGTCACAAAAGCGTAAAAACAGTAGTTGTACCGAGTATTATTTATTCTTCTTAATATTTATCTATTATAAATTACCCAATAAATTGTATTTTTTAACCCCTACCCCCACCCCAACCCTAAACCCAACCGTCACAGCACTGTTAAAATATTAATTATTGTTATACAGTGTCATAAAAAAATGCCGCTATATTAATGTGCATATCGCACTTCCGGCCAGCCGCATATCAGATCTAGACTTTACCCTGGTTTTGTAATGGCGGGTAAAAACAACCATGGCGAGTCCTCATGGTTTTAATGAGCTAATTAGTGTTCGTGTAAATAAAAAAAATTGGTTTCTGTCTGTACAATAAAACCGCGTCCGTAACACTGCGTTTGTAGAGATGTATTTTTAAACTCACAAAAAAGTATATTAACCATGTAGTTTACTTGAATCAGCACTGTTCTGAGCTGCTACTGTCGAGATATAACAAGACCAAAAACCCACGTTTCAGAAACTAACTTCATGACTAAATGGTTACATTAACGATTTGATATGAATTTGCCTCATAATTATGCAGCTTTTTAAATAAAAGTAAAGCCCAGTGTTTACCTGTTTAACGCTTCCGGACACTTCAGGGACTGCAGGTGGGTAAACATAATAATCAAGAGAAAATACTGTAAAACACACACATTGAGGAAAGTAGATAGTGTGTGAAGTCTCTCACTCGTTCTGCGTGTGTGTGTCATGTGTTTAATCACGGGCAGCAGGTTTTCATTTATCTGTTTTATTCTCACTTTTGATATAAAAATAAAGTACGCAACAGCCTCACCATGTGCTGTAGCATATAATAAATATTAAAATATTCCTTTATATTTTCTTATTTTTAAATCTCTTAAAAAGGTAATAAAAAACATTGTAAACATGAGTTAAATGGATAGCTCCCTACAGTGGTTTCACACCTTTATGAGTTTAACACAAAATGTATAAAAAGCTCAACAGCAGAAATAAAGCAAGTGCAGGTGAGCAAGGGTGAGTACATGAGAGAATTGTCATTTTTGGGTGTCCCTTTGTGAAATTCACATGCAAGCAGATTATATTTAACTGACTTCGTCCACCAGTGGCTGTCTTAATGAAATTATAACTGTTAATACATTTCTGGGGTAACACTTTATTTTGATGGTCCATTTGAGTATTAGTAGACTGTCTGCTTAATATCTGTTGATATTGACATTTAACAGTCCTTCAACAGACATTTAACTGACTATAGGAAACTTTGCAAGTACATGTCAACTTACACTAACCCCAACCCTAACCCCAACCTAACAGTCTACTTATAATCTAATGAGAATTAATTGACATGTAGATGCAATGTAACTTATATTCAACAAACGGACCATCGAAATAAAGTGTGACCATTTCGGGTAATTGTCACTTGTGCAGTAACTTTACATTAAGGTAAAGTTGGTTTTATATTCGCACATTCATTCAATTAACAGTTCCCATATTGTACCACACTACTTTGAATAATGGGTCTGAATTAGCATGTAAGTATGACTTCAAAGCATCATTAGCATTGTTGTTGTAATTTGATAGGCTGCTAATGTGGCTTCACTATTTAGAATTTGCAAATAATACTTTTCTGTAATTATATTATTAAGAGGAAAGACTGAATGTGTGAATATAAAAGCTAACTTCTCTCAATTAACTTTAAATCTTAAAATCACAGCTACTTAACAACTTTACATCTCACTGTGCTCATTTATAATACAATCTGACATCATTCATTATAATGTAACTAGCGAACATTCTGTTTCTTTCCTTTTTAACCTTCAAAATAGAGTAACAATAGCATCTTTCTTGAAATATAAATAATTTAAACAATGACCTTTTCAATCTTTTTGTTCTTGAATGGAGGAAATGTGCATCGGTCCCTGAGTTTCCCCTAAAGTGTTTGTTAAATCTGACACAGAGACACTGAAGATTTAGGATATATTCTGAATCCTGCATAGATGTCTTCAGTGAATGTGGTGTTGAATGTGTGTAAGTGTGTGAGTGTGTGTGTGTCAGAGACACTGTAGAAAGACATCGAACCGGACGGCACGTCCACATACACTCCTACTCTATTATCGCGAGACGAAGGAGCAATAATATCAGTGCCCTCGTTATTGTGCCAGGCTGTGTAATTTGTATTCGAGCAGTAAATACTCCAGGACTTTTCATTGAGTCCAAACCAAGATTCAAGCTCTCCTTTTCTGTCGATCGCTTTATAAGCCACCGCTATATAACCAGAGCCGCTCCATTTCACCTCCCAGTAACAGCATCCAGCCAGAGTCTCTCTACACAGAACCTGCTCCTGTCGATCAAATCTGTCTGGATGATCAGGATACGGCTGAGGATCTTTCATATGCACTGTCTTTCTGTTCTCCTCAGACAGCTGGAGTTGATTGTGTGCTGTGTTTGGATCCAGTGTGAGAAGACAGGCATCTGAACACAAAAAGGCAAATCACCCATGCCAACTTTACATATGCACAGGAGAGAGAGAGAGAGAGAGAGAGAGAGAGAGAGAGAGAGAGAGAAAGAGAGAGAGAGAGAGAGAGAGAGAGAGAGAGAGAGAGAGAGAAAGAGAGAGAGAGAGAGAGAAAGAGAGAGAGAGAGAGAGAGAGAGAGAGAGAGAAAGAGAGTGTGTGTGTTTGTATGGATGACTCACATTTCAGAAATCCTTGCTTGATCCTCAAATGTCCTCCATGATCCAAACTAAAAACACAAAATAAACAAAAAGACTAAAATTATTTGATAGGAGCAGTAGTGGATTTAGGCATGGGCAATATATGAGCAATCGACATGAGCCCCATAGGCAGGTTTGCTTAGGGTGCCATAATCAAGTTATACGAGTTATATAAATATTATAAATAAATAATTTTTTCATAAAAACAGCATAGATATTAATGAATAGTTCCTCTATTTTTTATTTTGCAAGATTCTGCTTTTATTCTTAATTCAGATAAAGCCTGATAAAAAGTAATGAGACTATAAATATGTTTCACTATAAATGTTTTATGAAAACATCTCTCGTCTGTGGCCTCAATCATGTAAAGACCTATTCAAAACTACCCCACATACTTGAGTTTCTGCAGTGTATAGTGTGGATCCTCCAGTGTGTGTTGGAGCAGCTGGACTCCTGATTGTCCTGGGTGATTGTAGCTCAGATCCAGCTCTCTCAGGTGTGAGGGGTTTGAACTCAGAGCTGAAGACACAAAACCACAGCCTTCCTCTGTCACCATACAGCCAGACAACCTGCAGACACACAAAAATGTCACATTATCTACAGACACGCATGCAGTAGACATGGCTCTACATTAATCCTATGTTCTCACTCACCTTAGTATCTAATGATACTCCTCAAGATATTATGAATGAATATGTGAATGATGTTTGCACATGGATTATAATTTTGGCTCGGGGGGTGGGGGGGATAGGGGGCTTTGGGGTGGCGCGAGTGAAATTGGACAAACTTGGGGGGGGCGTGTGTCCTAAAAGTTTGAAAACCCCTGCTATAGATACTCTTGTAAATGTAAAGCTGTACAGTCTAATTAGTTGACCATAGATGATTGTTGAACATTTTCAAGTTTAGCTTAATGCAACACAAATAAAACTTAATACAACACAACTGCAGTACAGTTTAGTCTCACAGAAAACGATGTGCTGTAATTACAATTACAAATACAATTATTGTCTAAGCTTTCTTTCACTTTCGTTTTTAACTCTATCGCCCTCTAGCGGCGCACAGCATCATCACGTACTCAGAGAGGCAATAATTAAACACACAGTATACAAAATAAAGAAACGAGTAAAATAAACAGAACACCTGATCAAATAAACTAAAAATGAAGTTTTCCAACTCAGTTAAGTGACCCTTTACTCAATGATTATAATCACATTATGTAACACAGACCTCTCAATTGGTGACGCGGTGGCGCAGTAGGTACTGCTGTCGCCTCACAGCAAGAAGGTCACTGGTTCGAGCCTCGGCTGGGTCAGTTGGCGTTTCTGTGTGGAGTTTGCATGTTCTCCCTGCGTTAGCGTGGGTTTACTCCGGGTATCCGGTTTCCCCAACAGTCCAAAGCCATGCAGTACAGGTGAATTAGGTAGGTTAAATGGTCCGTAGTGAATGAGTGTGAATGGATGTTTCCCAGAGATGGGTTGCAGCTGGAAGGGCATCCGCTGCGTAAAACATATGCTGGATAATTTGGCGGTTCATTCCGCTGTGGCAACCCCGGATTAATAAAGGGATGAAGCCGAAAAGAAAATGAATGAATAAATGATACCTCAATTCTCATTCATATGTATACTTTCTTTTTAAAACAGCTTCTGATTGAAATAATATATTATTAGGTTTTAAATTAATTAATATTATTGTTATTATTATACTCGAAAAAATGCAGTTGTTGTAACCCAACATTTGGTCAAATATGCACAAACTCAATACTCCCCTAGTGGCACAGAATATTAAACTAAACTATGCAAGGAATCAGAAACTTGTGGTTTAGAAAGATGAATGACACTCAGGTATAATGGTGACATTGATTTAATGTTGAGATTGATATTTCAATATTTAAAGGCGCAGTATATTAGTTTGACACCCAGTGATTGAACTAGGTATTGCACTCCTGGATCAAAACATATTTTCACTCGACTCCTCCTATGATAGGTAAGGTAAGGTAAGGTAAAACTTTATTGTCCCAGTTAGGGAAATTTGTCTTGGGCTCTTGCCCTCAGCTGCAATCATCACAAACATGGAAAAACACTACAACATACAAAACCCACTCAACCCCCCCCCCCCCCCCCATTTATATATATACACATAAATAGGCAGAACAGATACTCTCAGTCTAAGCCACCACTATTATTTAATAGCTTAATGCTCACCAGATAAAAGGAATATTTGTATCGATTTAATCTACAGTAAGGTACTCTAAACCTTTTCCCTGGAGGTAGCAACTCATACTCATTGTGTAGAACATGCGATAAGTCACAAACCATTTGTTTAGCACGTCTTAATGTGTCCTGTTCGTACATATTCTGATTCTGATACACCAATAATTTTCCACGCGGTGTGAATCAAACGGTCTACTTTGGATCTCAGCTGCACAGACAAGTTGCCAAACCAGGTTGTGATGCCATACCTTATAAAACTCTCAAACACAGCCTTATAAAACATGTTCATACACTGTTATCATAGCGTCATCTGTTCCCCTCTTGCTCCTATATGCAAATTGAAAGGCTCTAAAAAACAACTCACCTCTGATTTTACGAAATTAATCATGATTTTTTCAAAACATTTCATTACGATTGAAGTAAGAGCTACTAGACGATAATCATTATTCTCCTTACAACTAGGGGAGAGTGATAATGATAGAACTCTTCCACGCTGACAGGATCACGCTAAGCAAGCGCAGGTTGCCAGATTGATGAGACCAACAGAAGTGTGCCTGACTATCGAGCCAACACCAAGTTCTAACTAAAAGCAACAACCTGCGACAGAAGGAATATTTATCATGTAAAAAGGAGTTTTTGTCCAAACCAATAATTTGTGGGCATACTACTGAAAGCAGCAGCAGATAGTTCACCTCAGACCTCAGAATTAAATAAACCGTCTGAAATTGAACTTTAGAACTGTGACTCAAACCTAACACATATCAGTGATTCAGCATCTACATTTAATAACGTTACAGAAGTTAATTTGTATTAATTAGATTTGTTAGGACAGTGTTACATACCTGCTCACCAAATGTTTATATTTATTTTATTTGATAATTAATAACAACCTCATGTCGAACTTTAAATCCGTGTCTAATTTTGGAGACTGCTGCTGTCCACAGGAAGTATAGTATTTATAAATCATTACTTATCAAGACAGTAAATCAGAACGGAAATGGTGAGGGTCAAGTGGCACTGGCTCATTAGTGAACATAAATTGACAGAACATTATGGTATTGCTGCTGAAAAATCCAGCTTAAACTAGCCTAAGCTGCTTGGCTGGTTTTAGCTGGTCGACCAGCCTGGTTTTAGAGGGGTTTTGGCCCTTTCCAGGCTGGTTTCCAGCCATTTCCAGCCTGGTCTTAGCTGGTCAGTTGACCAGCTAAAACCAGCTATGTCCAGCTTAATCCAGGCTGGTCAAGCTGGTTTTAGCTGGTTTAAGCTGGTCATTTTCCAGCCTGACCAGTTAAGACCAGGCTGGAAACCAGCCTGGAAATGGCCAAAACCCCTCTAAAACCAGGCTGGTCAACCAGCTAAAACCAGCCAACCAGCTTAGCTAATTGGCAAATAGAAACAACAAAAAATTCAGGAAACTGATTGTGTCTCTTTGTGACAGTCATGGATTATAAATGTAAAGTAAAAGAGTCTTGTGGCGCCGCTGTGGATTAAAAATGTAAATGTAAACTGTCTGATTATCTGGGGCCAGAGCTCATGTTTATATCATTGAATGAAAGAAAATCACAGCCTGATCTATCCACTTTAACTGTAGAACTGTGTAGTATAATCGCCTTTATCGGTTATAAAACAATAGATTGTTGCAGATTTAGGGTATTACATCTGCATACAGTTTAGTAAATGTTGCATAGTTAGTTAATCATTATCTTGAGTTCAAGTAGAGTAATGTGTTCATTTATACAAATAATAATTAAAGAGCGCAGGTCACTCTAAGGGCGTACTCACACTATGCTATCCGAACCGTGCCCAGGCCCGTTTCCCAGATCTTTTGAGAAGTGTGAGTGCTCTGAATCGGGCTCAGGCACGGTACACTTGGCCGGCCCTGGCCCGGTTGGAAGAGGTGTGCCAGAGAGGGGTTCACTTGGGCTTTGGCGCAGTACGCTTGTGTGTGAGTGCAAAATGCGCCCGAGCCCGAAACTGAAAGCGAGACGTGACTTTTAATCGACTGTTTCATATGGATTAATTAATCATTTGTACTGTTCAATGAACCCAAACTGTGGTAGTTTATTAAAGACGCAAACCCCTCACTGAACGACAGCTGCGCCTTCAGCAAACTTCCTAATTCCTGCAGCACGAGGACTTTATGATTGTTTATGAGCGTCAAAAGTGGCTGATCTGTTCAGCTAAATGTTTGACAGCGTGTCGCCGCATATCAAACCACTTAAACGATATAATTACAGAAATCTCCACTGTGCTGAGCGAGAGCGCTTACTGAGCAGCGCATCATCGATGACGAAAGCGTGCCCAGGCCCGAATATAATGTGAGTGCGGGCCGTCGGGGGAGACGGGAGGGCTTTGGCCCGGTTCAAGGCAACTGTACATAGTGTGAGTATGACCTAAGAGTTCGGAAAATATGTGATGACGTTGATGTTACACTGGATCACGAATTTGGGTCAAAGTGTGAGTGTTGTGAGACAGAAAAGTGAAGGACACCAAATAAAGTATAACAGTTCTATGACATTTCGAGTCATCTTTACGGACATAACTTCATAAATAACTGTGCAAATAGAGTTGTAAAAAACGCTTTTGAACTGAACTGAATTGTCGTTTTCGGTAAGATCTTCTGTACTGTGTTAAATGCATCACTGGTTTTGGGTTGTTGCTAGATCGGATACGTTTGTGGCCGGAAGTTAACGAGAATTATTTATGTTATTTATGAAATTTCTGATTTATTGTATTTTATTAACATCTACCCCCACCCCAACCCTAAACCCGACCGTCACAAAAGCGTAAAAACAGTAGTTGTACCGAGTATTATTTATTCTTCTTAATATTTATCTATTATAAATTACCCAATAAATTGTATTTTTTAACCCCTACCCCCACCCCAACCCTAAACCCAACCGTCACAGCACTGTTAAAATATTAATTATTGTTATACAGTGTCATAAAAAAATGCCGCTATATTAATGTGCATATCGCACTTCCGGCCAGCCGCATATCAGATCTAGACTTTACCCTGGTTTTGTAATGGCGGGTAAAAACAACCATGGCGAGTCCTCATGGTTTTAATGAGCTAATTAGTGTTCGTGTAAAAAAAATTTGGTTTCTGTCCGTACAATAAAACCGCGTCCGTAACACTGCGTTTGTAGAGATGTATTTTTAAACTAACAAAAAAGTATATTAACCATGTAGTTTACTTGAATCAGCACTGTTCTGAGCTGCTACTGTCGAGATATAACAAGACCAAAAACCCACGTTTCAGAAACTAACTTCATGACTAAATGGTTACATTAACGATTTGATATGAATTTGCCTCATAATTATGCAGCTTTTTAAATAAAAGTAAAGCCCAGTGTTTACCTGTTTAACGCTTCCGGACACTTCAGGGACTGCAGGTGGGTAAACATAATAATCAAGAGAAAATACTGTAAAACACACACATTGAGGAAAGTAGATAGTGTGTGAAGTCTCTCACTCGTTCTGTGTGTGTGTGTCATGTGTTTAATCACGGGCAGCAGGTTTTCATTTATTTTTATATCAAAAGTGAGAATAAAACAGATAAAGTACGCAACAGCCTCACCATGTGCTGTAGCATATAATAAATATTAAAATATTCCTTTATATTTTCTTATTTTTAAATCTCTTAAAAAGGTAATAAAAAAAAAAAACATTGTAAACATGAGTTAAATGGATAGCTCCCTACAGTGGTTTCACACCTTTATGAGTTTAACACAAAATGTATAAAAAGGTCAACAGCAGAAATAAAGCAAGTGCAGGTGAGCAAGGGTGAGTACATGAGAGAATTGTCATTTTTGGGTGTCCCTTTGTGAAATTCACATGCAAGCAGATTATATATAACTGACTTCGTCCACCAGTGGCTGTCTTAATGAAATTATAACTGTTAATATATTTCTGGTAATTGTCACTTGTGCAGTAACTTTACATTAAGGTAAAGTTGGTTTTATATTCGCACATTCATTCAATTAACAGTTCCCATATTGTACCACACTACTTTGAATAATGAGTCTGAATTAGCATGTAAGTATGACTTCAAAGCATCATTAGCATTGTTGTTGTAATTTGATAGGCTGCTAATGTGGCTTCACTATTTAGAATTTGCAAATAATACTTTTCTGTAATTATATTATTAAGAGGAAAGACTGAATGTGTAAATATAAAAGCTAACTTTCCCTCAATTAACTTTAAATATTAAAATCACAGCTACTTAACAACTTTACATCTCACTGTGCTTATTTATAATACAATCTGACGTCATACATTATAACGTAACTAGCGAACATTCTGTTTCTTTCCTTTTAACCTTCAAAATAGAGTAACAATAGCATCTTTCTTGAAATATAAATAATTTAAACAATGACCTTTTCAATCTTTTTGTTCTGGAATGGAGGAAATGTGCATCGGTCCCTGAGTTTCCCCTAAAGTGTTTGTTAAATCTGACACAGAGACACTGAAGATTTAGGATATATTCTGAACCCTGCATAGATGTCTTCAGTGAATGTGGTGTTGAATGTGTGTAAGTGTGTGAGTGTGTGGGTGTCAGAGACACTGTAGAAAGACATCGAGCCGGACGGCACGTCCACATACACTCCTACTCTATTATCGCGAGATGAAGGAGCAATAATATCAGTGCCCTCGTTATTGTGCCAGGCTGTGTAATTTGTATTCGAGCAGTAAATACTCCAGGACTTTTCATTCAGTCCAAACCAAGATTCAAGCTCTCCTTTCCTGTCGATCGCTTTATAAGCCACCGCTATATAACCAGAGCCGCTCCATTTCACCTCCCAGTAACAGCGTCCAGTCAGAGTCTCTCTACACAGAACCTGCTCCTGTCGATCAAATCTGTCTGGATGATCAGGAATCAGTGGTGTAGTCGGGGCTATACACACGTATACTCAGTATGCCTACTTTTTTCCATGAGCTGTTTGGGTATTACGACTTCTGAGGATCAATAATTGCATATACCCTCGGTATACTCACTTGTTTTTCTGATTAGACTTCCCTAATTTACGAGTATTCACGTCCCCTTTAACTGCATACCAAATGTTTTTTTTACTTGCATCTTATTTGTTGCAATCAGTGGATTTTTGTTTAATTTGTGGCATTTCCCGGCCCTGACGACCGCAGCAGCTGCTAAATGATCACCTTAGTCCCCTTTAAATTTGATATGAAAACGGCGGCAGACTTCCGCTCCTCTGTTTTCATTTCAACTCGTTTTTCGTTTAATCAGCAAACCACAGCTTTGCAGAGTGAGAGCAGAAGGTGTGTTTATCTATAGATTGTTATAATATCTGCATATTCGCAGTTCTTTGCTATAGAAACACTTGTATCACATGTACCAATCGGGTTTCCCCATCTACTGTTTCCTTGGCGCTTCCCTCATCATCACAGCTGTTTCCTCCAGCGAAAATGCAACTCTTAACGAACATTTATCAATTAACTATGATTATAAAACACATTACAGTGCATGTGGCATTATATATATATCATACAGTCATGCACAGGATTAAACACAGTGACAGAACCACTCAGTGAATGTACTCATTTTAACTGCATATCAGAGTGAAACATTATGTGTTGTATCTTGTTAAAAATTATTTGCTATTATGACTTATATTATGATAGTGAAATATGTAAATTAGCCTGCACATTTTTTTATGTTTATATTTATGCCATTTTAAATTATAAAAGTGGCAGTTCTATTTAAAACATGGAAAAAATACTTGAGTATAGGCTAGTAGGCCTATTTGAGTTTTTGAAGAAAAAACCTTTTTATTTTCCTCATAAAAAAAATATATATATATATATATTGTTATATTAATTATAGGCTCATTTTACAAGTCCCTTTAGAGTTAAACAGTTGGCTTTTACCCAGGTTTTACCACAGCTTAATATACTCAGCCAATCTCCGGGTCTGCTGGGGGCACTATTAGCTAAGCATAAATCATTGAATAGGATTAGGCTATTAGCATCTCGCTTTAAAATGAACAAATTTGTTTAAATATTTTTCCTTTTTTAATGGATAGTTCATTCAAAAAAAGTAAAATTGTCATCCTTTACTCAACCTTTACTTGTTCCGAACCGGTTTGTCTTTTATTAATTTTGTTTAACACAAAAGAAGATATTTTGAAGAAAGCTGAAAACCTGTAATCATTAACTTCCATAGTGTTTGTTTTTACTTTCAATAGTTACAGGTAACTTATGTAAAAAAAAAAAAATAAATAAAAAATATATATATAATATATATATATATATATATATATATATATATATATATATATATATATATATATAGTTAGTTAGTTACGTCGTTTCTTTGCCTACTTTTAATATTTGGGTTGGGTGGGTAATAGTACACCACTTTTTTTTTAGGACTACACCACTGATCAGGATACGGCTGAGGATCTTTCATATGCACTGTCTTTCTGTTCTCCTCAGACAGCTGGAGTTGATTGTGTGCTGTGTTTGGATCCAGTGTGAGAAGACAGGCATCTGAACACAAAAAGGCAAATCACCCATGCCAACTTTACATATACACAGGAGAGAAAGAGAGAGAGAGAGAGAGAGAGAGAGAGAGAGAGAGAGAGAGAGAGAGAGAGTGTGTGTTTGTATGGATGACTTACATTTCAGAAATCCTTGCTTGATCCTCAAATGTCCTCCATGACTTAAACTAAAAACACAAAATAAACAAAAAGACTAAAATTATTTGATAGGAGCAGTAGTGGATTTAGACATGGGCAATATATGAGCAATCGCCGTGAGCCCCATAGGCAGGTTTGCTTAGGGTGCCATAATCAAGTTATACGAGTTATATAAATATTATAAATAAATAATTTTTTCATAAAAACAGCATAGATATTAATGAATAGTTCTTCTATTTTTTATTTTGCAAGATTCTGCTTTTATTCTTAATTCAGATAAAGCCTGATAAAAAGTAATGAGACTATAAATATATTTCACTATAAATGTTTTATGAAAACATCTCTCGTCTGTGGCCTCAATCATGTAAAGACATTCAAAACTACCCCACATACTTGAGTTCCTGCAGTGTATAGTGTGGATCCTCCAGTGTGTGTTGGAGCAGCTGGACTCCTGATTGTCCTGGGTGATTGTAGCTCAGATCCAGCTCTCTCAGGTGTGAGGGGTTTGAACTCAGAGCTGAAGACACAAAACTACAGCCTTCCTCTGTCACCATACAGCCAGACAACCTGCAGACACACAAAAATGTCACGTCATCTACAGACACGCATGCAGTAGACATGGCTCTACATTAATCCTATGTTCTCACTCACCTTAGTATCTAATGATACTCCTCAAGATATTATGAATGAATATGTGTATGATGTTTGCACATGGATTATAATTTTGGCTCGGGGGGTGGGGGGGATAGGGGGCTTTGGGGTGGCGCGAGGGAAATTGGACAAACTTGGGGGGGCGTGTGTCCTAAAAGTTTGAAAACCCCTGCTATAGATACTCTTGTAAATGTAAAGCTGTACAGTCTAATTAGTTGACCATAGATGATTGTTGAACATTTTCAAGTTTAGCTTAATGCAACACAAATAAAACTTAATACAACACAACTGCAGTACAGTTAACTTTCACAGAAAACGATGTGCTGTAATTATTATGCAAATACAATTATTGTCTAAGCTTTCTTTCACTTTCGTTTTTAACTCTATCTCCCTCTAGCGGCGCACAGCATCATCACGTACTCAGAGAGGCAATAATTAAACACACAGTACAAAATAAAGAAACGAGTAAAATAAACAGAACAGCTGATCAAATAAACTAAAAATGAAGTTTTCCAACTCCGTTAAGTGACCCTTTACTCAATGATTATAATCACATTATGTAACACAGACCTCTCAATTGGCGACGTGGTGGCGCAGTAGGTACTGCTGTCGCCTCACAGCAAGAAGGTCACTGGTTCGAGCCTCGGCTGGGTCAGTTGGCGTTTCTGTGTGGAGTTTGCATGTTCTCCCTGCATTAGCGTGGGTTTACTCCGGGTATCTGGTTTCCCCAACAGTCCAAAGCCATGCAGTACAGGTGAATTAGGTAGGTTAAATTGTCCGTAGTGAATGAGTGTGAATGGATGTTTCCCAGAGATGGGTTGCAGCTGGAAGGGCATCCGCTGCGTAAAACATATGCTGGATAATTTGGCGGTTCATTCCGCTGTGGCGACCCCGGATTAATAAAGGGATGAAGCCGAAAAGAAAATGAATGAATAAATGATACCTCAATTCTCATTCATATGTATACTTTCTTTTTAAAACAGCTTCTGATTGAAATAATATATTATTAGGTTTTAAATTAATTAATATTATTGTTATTATTATACTCGAAAAAATGCAGTTGTTGTAACCCAACATTTGGTCAAATATGCACAAACTCAATACTCCCCTATAGTGGCACAGAAAATTAAACTAAACTCTATGCAAGGAATCAGAAACTTGTGGTTTAGAAAGATGAATGACACTCAGGTATAATGGTGACATTGATTAAATGTTGAGATTGATATTTCAATATTTAAAGGCGCAGTATATTAGTTTGACACCCAGTGATTGAACTAGGTATTGCACTCCTAGATCAAAACATATTTTCACTCGACTCCTCCTATGATAGGTAAGGTAAGGTAAAACTTTATTGTCCCAGTTAGGGAAATTTGTCTTGGGCTCTTGCCCTCAGCTGCAATCATCACAAACATGGAAAAACACTACAACATACAAAACCCACTCAACCCCCCCCCCCCCCCCCCCCCCCCCCATTTATATATATATACACATAAATAGGCAGAACAGATACTCTCAGTCTAAGCCACCACTATTATTTAATAGCTTAATGCTCACCAGATAAAAGGAATATTTGTATCGATTTAATCTACAGTAAGGTACTCTAAACCTTTTCCCTGAAGGTAGCAACTCATACTCATTGTGTAGAACATGCGATAAGTCACAAACCATTTGTTTAGCACGTCTTAATGTGTCCTGTTCGTACATATTCTGATTCTGATACACCAATAATTTTCCACGCGGTGTGAATCAAACGGTCTACTTTGGATCTCAGCTGCACAGACAAGTTGCCAAACCAGGTTGTGATGCCATACCTTATTAAACTCTTAAACACAGCCTTATAAAACATGTTCATACACTGTTATCATAGCGTCATCTGTTCCCCTCTTGCTCCTATATGCAAATTGAAAGGCTCTAAAAAACAACTCACCTCTGATTTTACGAAATTAATCATGATTTTTTCAAAACATTTCATTACGATTGAAGTAAGAGCTACTAGACGATAATCATTATTCTCCTTACAACTAGGGGAGAGGGATAATGATAGAACTCTTCCACGCTGACGGGATCACTCTAAGCAAGCGCAGGTTGCCAGATTGATGAGACCAACAGAAGTGTGCCTGACTATCGAGCCAACATCAAGTCCTAACTAAAAGCAACAACCTGCGACAGAAGGAATATTTATCATGTAAAAAGGAGTTTTTGTCCAAACCAATAATTTGTTGGCATACTACTGAAAGCAGCAGCAGATAGTTCACCTCAGACCTCAGAATTAAATAAACCGTCTGAAATTGAACTTTAGAACTGTGACTCAAACCTAACACATATCAGTGATTCAGCATCTACATTTAATAACGTTACAGAAGTTAATTTGTATTAATTAGATTTGTTAGGACAGTGTTACATACCTGCTCACCAAATGTTTATATTTATTTTATTTGATAATTAATAACCACCTCATGTCGAACTTTAAATCCGTGTCTAATTTTGGAGACTGCTGCTGTCCACAGGAAGTATAGTATTTATAAATCATTACTTATCAAGACAGTAAATCAGAACGGAAATGGTGAGGGTCAAGTGGCACTGGCTCATTAGTGAACATAAATTGACAGTACTTTATAGTATTGCTGCTGAAAAATCCAGCTTAAACCAGCCTAAGCTGGTTGGCTGGTTTTAACTGGTTGACCAGCCTGGTTTAAGAGGGGTTTTGGCCCTTTCCAGGCTGGTTTCCAACCATTTCCAGCCTGGTCTTAGCTGGTCAGTTGACCAGCTAAAACCAGCTATGTCCAGCTTAATCCAGGCTGGTCAAGCTGGTTTTAGCTGGTCATTTTCCAGCCTGACCAGTTAAGACCAGGCTGGAAATGGCTGGAAACCAGCCTGGAAATGGCCAAAACCCCTCTAAAACCAGGCTGGTCAACCAGCTAAAACCAGCCAACCAGCTTAGCTAATTGGCAAATAGAAACAACCAAAAATTCAGGAAACTGATTGTGTCTCTTTGTGACAGTCATGGATTATAAATGTAAAGTAAAAGAGTCTTGTGGCGCCGCTGTCGATTAAAAATGTAAATGTAAACTGTCTGATTATCTGGGGCCAGAGCTCATGTTTATATCATTGAATGAAAGAAAATCACAGCCTGATCTATCCACTTTAACTGTAGAACTGTGTAGTATAATCGCCTTTATCGGTTATAAAACAATAGATTGTTGCAGATTTAGGGTATTACATCTGCATACCGTTTAGTAAATGTTGCATAGTTAGTTAATCATTATCTTGAGTTCAAGTAGAGTAATGTGTTCATTTATACAAATAATAATTAAAGAGCGCAGGTCACTCTAAGGGCGGACTCACACTACGCTATCCGAACCGTGCCCAGGCCCGTTTCCCAGATCTTTTGAGAAGTGTGACTGCTCTGAATCGGGCTCAGGCACGGTACACTTGGCGGGCCCTGGCCCGGTTGGAAGAGGTGTGCCAGAGAGGGGTTCACTTGGGCTTTGGCGCAGTACGCTTGTGTGTGAGTGCAAAACGTGCCCGAGCCCGAAACTGAAAGCGAGACGTGACTTTTAATCGACTGTTTCATATGGATTAATTAATCATTCGTACTGTTCAATGAACACAAACTGTGGTAGTTTATTAAAGACGCAAACCCCTCACTGCACGACAGCTGCGCCTTCAGCAAACCTCCTAATTCCTGCAGCACGAGGACTTTATGATTGTTTATGAGCGTCAAAAGTGGCTGATCTGTTCAGCTAAATGTTTGACAGCGTGTCGCCGCATATCAAACCACTTAAACGATATAATTACAGAAATCTCCACTGTGCTGAGCGAGAGCGCTTACTGAGCAGCGCGTCATCGATGACGAAAGCGTGCCCAGGCCCGAATGTAATGTGAGTGCGGGCCGTCGGGGGAGACGGGAGGGCTTTGGCCCGGTTCAAGGCAACTGTACATAGTGTGAGTACGACCTAAGAGTTCGGAAAATATGTGATGACGTTGATGTTACACTGGATCACGAATTTGGGTCAAAGTGTGAGTGTTGTGAGACAGAAAAGTGAAGGACACCAAATAAAGTATAACAGTTCTATGACATTTCGAGTCATCTTTACGGACATAACTTCATAAATAACTGTGCAAATAGAGTTGTCAAAAAAACGCTTTTGAATTGAACTGAATTGTCGTTTTCGGTAAGATCTTCTGTACTGTGTTAAATGCATCACTGGTTTCGGGTTGTTGCTAGATCGGATACGTTTGCGGCCGGAAGTTAACGAGAATTATTTATGTTATTTATGAAATTTCTGATTTATTGTATTTTATTAACATCTACCCCCACCCCAACCCTAAACCCGACCGTCACAAAAGCGTAAAAACAGTAGTTGTACCGAGTATTATTTATTCTTCTTAATATTTATCTATTATAAATTACCCAATAAATTGTATTTTTTAACCCCTACCCCCACCCCAACCCTAAACCCAACCGTCACAGCACTGTTAAAATATTAATTATTGTTATACAGTGTCATAAAAAAATGCCGCTATATTAATGTGCATATCGCACTTCCGGCCAGCCGCATATCAGATCTAGACTTTACCCTGGTTTTGTAATGGCGGGTAAAAACAACCATGGCGAGTCCTCATGGTTTTAATGAGCTAATTAGTGTTCGTGTAAAAAAAATTTGGTTTCTGTCTGTACAATAAAACCGCGTCCGTAACACTGCGTTTGTAGAGATGTATTTTTAAACTCACAAAAAAGTATATTAACCATGTAGTTTACTTGAATCAGCACTGTTCTGAGCTGCTACTGTCGAGATATAACAAGACCAAAAACCCACGTTTCAGAAACTAACTTCATGACTAAATGGTTACATTAACGATTTGATATGAATTTGCCTCATAATTATGTAGCTTTTTAAATAAAAGTAAAGCCCAGTGTTTACCTGTTTAACGCTTCCGGACACTTCAGGGACTGCAGGTGGTTAAACATAATAATCAAGAGAAAATACTGTAAAACACACACATTGAGGAAAGTAGACAGTGTGTGAAGTCTCTCACTCGTTCTGTGTGTGTGTGTGTGTCATGTGTTTAATCACGGGCAGCAGGTTTTCATTTATTTTTATATCAAAAGTGAGAATAAAACAGATAAAGTACGCAACAGCCTCACCATGTGCTGTAGCATATAATAAATATTAAAATATTCCTTTATATTTTCTTATTTTTAAATCTCTTAAAAAGGTAATAAAAAACATTGTAAACATGAGTTAAATGGATAGCTCCCTACAGTGGTTTCACACCTTTATGAGTTTAACACAAAATGTATAAAAAGGTCAACAGCAGAAATAAAGCAAGTGCAGGTGAGCAAGGGTGAGTACATGAGAGAATTGTCATTTTTGGGTGTCCCTTTGTGAAATTCACATGCAAGCAGATTATATTTAACTGACTTCGTCCACCAGTGGCTGTCTTAATGAAATTATAACTGTTAATACATTTCTGGGGTAACACTTTATTTTGACGGTCCATTTGAGTATTAGTAGACTGTCTGCTTAATATCTGTTGATATTGACATTTAACAGTCCTTCAACAGACATTTAACTGACTATAAGAAACTTTGCAAGTACATGTCAACTTACACTAACCCCAACCCTAACCCTAACCCCAACCCTAACCCCAACCTAACAGTCTACTTATAATCTAATGAGAATTAATTGACATGTAGATACAATGTAACTTATATTCAACAAACGGACCATCGAAATAAAGTGTGACCATTTCTGGTAATTGTCACTTGTGCAGTAACTTTACATTAAGGTAAAGTTGGTTTTATATTCGCACATTCATTCAATTAACAGTTCCCATATTGTACCACACTACTTTGAATAATGGGTCTGAATTAGCATGTAAGTATGACTTCAAAGCATCATTAGCGTTGTTGTTGTAATTTGATAGGCTGCTAATGTGGCTTCACTATTTAGAATTTGCAAATAATACTTTTCTGTAATTATATTATTAAGGAGTAAGACTGAATGTGTGAATATAAAAGCTAACTTCCCTCAATTTACTTTAAATCTTAAAATCACAGCTACTTAACAACTTTACATCTCACTGTGCTCATTTATAATACAATCTGACATCATTCATTATAATGTAACTAGCGAACATTCTGTTTCTTTCCCTTTTAACCTTCAAAATAGAGTAAAAACAGCATCTTTCTTGAAATATAAATAATTTATACAATGACCTTTTCAATCTTTTTGTTCTGGAATGGAGGAAATGTGCATCGGTCCCTGAGTTTCCCCTAAAGTGTTTGTTAAATCTGACACAGAGACACTGAAGATTTAGGATATATCCTGAATCCTGCATAGATGTCTTCAGTGAATGTGGTGTTGAATGTGTGTAAGTGTGTGAGTGTGTGTGTGTCAGAGACACTGTAGAAAGACATCGAACCAGACTGCACGTCCACATACACTCCTACTCTATTATCGCGAGATGAAGGAGCAATAATATCAGTGCCCTCGTTATTGTGCCAGGCTGTGTAATTTGTATTCGAGCAGTAAATACTCCAGGACTTTTCATTCAGTCCAAACCAAGATTCAAGCTCTCCTTTCCTGTCGATCGCTTTATAAGCCACCGCTATATAACCAGAGCCGCTCCATTTCACCTCCCAGTAACAGCGTCCAGCCAGAGTCTCTCTACACAGAACCTGCTCCTGTAGATCAAATCTGTCTGGATGATCAGGATACGGCTGAGGATCTTTCATATGCACTGTCTTTCTGTTCTCCTCAGACAGCTGGAGTTGATTGTGTGCTGTGTTTGGATCCAGTGTGAGAAGACAGGCATCTGAACACAAAAAGGCAAATCACCCATGCCAACTTTACATATGCACAGGAGAGAGAGAGAGAGAGAGAGAGAGAGAGAGAGAGAGAGAGAGTTTGTATGGATGACTCACATTTCAGAAATCCTTGCTTGACCCTCAAATGTCCTCCATGATCCAAACTAAAAACACAAAATAATCCAAAAGACTAAAATTATTTGATACGAGCAGTAGTGAATTCAGACATGGGCAATATATGAGCAATCGCCGTGAGCCCCATAGGCAGGTTTGCTTATGGTGCCATATTCAAGCTATAAGAGTTATATAAATATGGGGTTTAGTCATTTTTTCATGAAACTAGCATAGATATAAATGAACAGTTCCTCTATTTTTTATTTTGCAAGATTCTGCTTTTATTCTTAATTCACATAAAGCCTGATAAAAAGTAATGAGACTATAAATATATTTCACAATAAGTGTTTTATGAAAACATCTCTATTTTGTGGCCTCAGTCATGTAAAGACCTATTCAAAACTACCCCACATACTTGAGTCTCTCCAGTTTATAGTGTGGATCCTCCAGTGTGTGTTTGAGCAGCTGGACTCCTGATTGTCCTGGGTGATTGTAGCTCAGATCCAGCTCTCTCAGGTGTGAGGGGTTTGAACTCAGAGCTGAAGACACAAAACCACAGCCTTCCTCTGTCACCATACAGCCAGACAACCTGCAGACACACACAAAAATGTCACATCATCTACAGACACGCATGCAGTAGACATGGTTCTACATTAATCCTATGTTCTCACTCCCGTTAGTATCTTATGTTACTCCTCAAGATATTAGACATCGACAGATATTACTACACACCTCAGTATCTCCAGCTGACAGTTTGGACTCTTCAGTCCATCAGAGAGCAGCTTCACTCCTGAATCCTGCAGGTCATTGTTACTCAGGTCCAGCTCTCTCAGGACACAGAATGAGGATTGAAGAACTGACGACACAATTTCACAATCCTGAGCAGAGAGATTACAGCCAGCAAGACTGAAAGAAGAGGAGAACATATGTGAAGGGACTCACTGGTCAAAACCAGTTCGAATCAGGCTTGGAAATTGGAGCTCCCAAACTGCTTCCGGCATCCAGATCTGGACTGTTTCCCCCCAACACTCTGGCCGCAGCTGTTCGGGACCCTGCAGCTAATTTCATAAATAGTTAACCATCCAAACAATGAGGTCTTATAAAGGTTCAGCAAGGACCCCATCACGAGACTTTTGAACGACCGATCATGTGTTCACCCTCGGGACATTATAATTGCTGCCAGATGGACAGAATTCAGAGACAAAGGGATATCTAGCAAGTAATGCAAACGAATGAAAGACTTAAGAAAGACAGTCTCTTAAATGTTAGACCAAGGCAGATATAATATTTTTGAATAACGAGTGCTTTATGTGCTGTGTTTATTTCAACCAACCAGGTTAATAATGTGGTATTACCCTTATAACAGGTTAAAATGATCTGTATGTGTCTGAAATGTTTTATGTTTGGAGTTAAACAAAAACTCTTTTTATTTGCAATACATTGGTGAAAATGAAAACTTAGTAATACGAACTGTATTCGTCTTGTAACATTTGATGTCGGATAGTTACAATCTTACCAGAGATTTTACTACATGCAATCTCTTGGAGTCTGTTAATAACTGACCATGGCTACACTGGTACGGGGCGTGGCCCCGCCCTTCATGGCAGTTGGTCATTGGATGACAGTGTTAGAGGGATGGATCAATACGTGTCCCTTAAAACGTCCCTGCAGCCTTAAAAACTTTGCCTTTTGCATCAAGCTGGCTTGTGCCTGCTGTTGCTTCTGCCCCCTCTCGCCTGCCCGGACACGCGCCGCCACGCGATTGGGTCACCAGGAACTCTTTATGCAAACCTCTTGAGTTTCGGGATCCCCCGAAACCATACGTACTTCCGCGAACTGATCCTCAGCAGTTACCCCGGTAACCCAGGACAACGAGTCTCCACTCACGCCCGAGTGAATCCCGAAGACGTCACCGAAGCCAACCTATCAGGAGGCCACGTGTCCACTGGCCAGCCCGGCGAGGCAAAATCCAGTCAAGAAGACTTCAACAAACTCGCAAGTAACACAACAACTGTTGTCTCTTTCTGATTTGGTGCCTATGATCTTAAGCAGTTAAAGATAAGTCAAATCTCTGCTTTTGTGGTTTCTCAGGTGATTCTAAGATCTAGTACGAAATACTAGATGATTTGGGACTGTTGTCAACTCATTTTGCATCCTCTGAAATGCCTGTGTGTGTGTGTGTGTGTGTGTGTATGTGTGTGTGAGAGAATGTGTGTGTGCGTTTGTTTGTTGTTTTGTTTATTACGTAGTTAGCCTCATGTACCGTAGTGTAGCTCAATAAATCTTTGTTCTCCTTTGTAAGAACTGTGTTCTTGTTTATGTGCTTCTAAGTCATTGCCTCAAGCTGTAGAACTTGTTACCTTGCTAAAAGTTAACCCTATTCTGTGTTATGTTATTATCGTTGGCCACGGAAATAATATAGACAAGAGTAGTAAAATGTGATGTCTCTATTTGCAGGACAAAGAATCAGATAAAGTGTGAATCTTTTAATCTGATTCAATCTGACTAAATTGAGTCGAATCAATGTCACTGATATGAGCTAATGAATCCCTAATTGATCTTATAACGTAGGTTGATATCTTACATATGACAATTCAGTTTTACCTAAAATAAACACTAGATTTATTCATACTAAAGAAATTGCATTCAGAAACGTCTCTTCACTGAAACACTAGATTAAACACTCACAGAGCTCTTGTGCAGTTGCTGACGGCTGGTATCAGTCTTCTTCTGCCCTCATCTGAAGTGTTGTATTTCTGGAGCTCCAGCTCATCCAGCACCTCCTCTGACATCTGAAGCATGTAGGCGATTGTTGAGCAGTGAGCAGGAGAGAGTTTCTTATCTGACTGTTTGTCTGATTTCACAAACTCCTGAATCTCTCTGGACAGAGTCTGATCTTTCACTTCCAGCAGACAAAGGAACAGATTGATGGATCTTTCAGCGGAGAGTCCATGTCCATCTCTGATCTTCTCTTTAATGTACTGTGTGCTTCTCCTGATGCTCTCTGAGCTCTTCTCTGTGTGTCAGTAGATCCTGTAAGAGTCTCTGATTGGACTCCAGTGAGACGCCCAGCAGGAACCGCAGGAACAGATCCAGACGCCCATTCTCACTCTCAACAGCTTTATCTATGACTCTTTTATGGAGATTTTCTAATGAATCAAAAGATGCCTCTGTAATGCTGCTTGCATGAAAGTAAAACACATAGAAAGCAGCCAGAAACTCCTGAACGCTCAGATGGGTGAAGCTGTAGACTTTCCTCTGCTGAATCACAGGTTCCTCCTTAAAGATCTCAGTGCAAATCCCAGAATACACTGAGGCCTCAGAGACGTCTATGCCGCTCTCAATCAGGTCCTCCTCATAGAACATCACATTGCCCTTCATCAGCTGTCTGAAAGCCACTTCAGCAAGTTTGACAATCACTTCTCTGTTGGACTGCAGGAGTTTCTCTGGATCTCTCTCTTCATACTTCTGATTCCTCATGTTGATCTGAATCAGCAGGAAGTGGATGTACATTTCAGTCAGAGTTTGAGGGATTTCTGCACTTAGATCTTCTTCCAGGAGCTTCTGAAGCACAGTGGATGAGATCCAGCAGAAGACGGGTATGTGGCACATGATGTGGAGGCTTCTTGCTCTTCTGATGTGTGAGATGATTCTGCTGGCTTGATGCTGCTCACTGATTCTCTTCCTGAAATATTCCTCCTTCTGAGGCTCAGTGAATCCCTGAATTTCTGTCAGACGCTTGATGTATTTGGAGGGGATCTGATTGGCTGCTGCTGGTCTGGAGGTGATCCAGATGAGAGCAGAGGGAAGCAGCTCTCCTTTCATCAGCTTTGACATCAACACAGCCACTGATGAAGTCTCAGTCACATCACAAACTTTCTGAGCGTCTGAAAACATCAGTGTGATTCTGCTTTCATCCAGACCATCAAAGATGAACACAACTTTACACTCCTCATAAATCTTGGGTTCCAGATCTTCAAGTTCAGGATAAAAGTCCAGCAGAAGTCTGTGAAGACTGTACTGATGATCTCTGATTAAGTTCAGCTCTCGAAATGGAAGCACAAACATGAAATCTACATCCTGATTGGCTTTTCCCTCGGCCCAGTCCAGAATGAACTTCTGCACAGAGACGGTTTTTCCGATTCCAGCGATGCCTTTAGTAAGAACAGTCTTGATTTGCTCTTTCTCCTCTTTAAAGATGTCATTGCAGTAGATTGGAGTGTGTTGGGAGTGTTTTGTTCTGGCTGTTTTCTCCATCTGTAAAACCTCATGTTCTTCATTCACTCCTTCACTCTCTCCCTCTATGATGTACAGCTGGGTGTAGATCCGGTTCAGGAGGGTTTGATTCTCTTGGAGTTTGTTTCCCTCAAATAATCTCTCATATTTGTTCTTCATGCTGGTTTTGTGCTGGTCTTTAGCTCTCTGCAGGTCTGCAGTCTTCAGTGTTTGGGTCTGCAGGACAGTTTCTTTGTTCTCCTGCCTAAAGTAAGTCTGATAGTGGGATGTAGAGGACAGGGAAGAGCTGATAAACTCATGTTTCTTCTCACTGAGAAAAAAAGAGAAAAGCAAAAATTACAATGTTGTCAGTTTTTGTAATGATTATAAATATCAGAAATTTATAACAGCTGTAATTTTGGATTACATTTAGAGTCAATTTAAAGTTAAATTATGTTAATGATCTGAGATACACTATCGTTAGTTAGGTTGTTATGTATATACTAACTGAGGGTCAGATGTCACTGGTCCATCACTGAATTTTTGAGGTTGATCCATAGATCTGCTGCTCTTCACAGAAACACCACTGGGCTCTGGAGACTCTAATCTCAGTCTCTTCCTCCTGATACTGAAGTTTAATTGAAAAGAAAAAACAACAAAAAATAAATAAATCTAAACTTTTTACATTTACATTTTTCCATTTAACAGACACTTTTCATCCAAATCATTTAGTTGTTTGGAGTGCAATTTGAAATTCATCCCATGTTGACAGAAATACTGCTCAATATGGACCCTTTTCACATTGCCGGGTTTCTCAGCAGCAGAAGACATCATAGTTGAGTAAACTTAGAGCTCAGTGAATGGGAGAGTACAACAAATAAGTTTTATTTCATTTCAACTTGCTCAAATAACAAAAGAAAAACTCCATAATAGTGTTATCAAGACTTTCAAAAAAAGGGGAAAAAATTACGTGAGACTGTTATCTAAAGCCAGAAGAGAGGCAGACGCAGCATTAAGGCCGATTTAAACTTTTGCATTGAGTGTGTCACATACCCTTCACCATGCTAATGCCAACCCTGACGGGTACCCCTCAAAATATGCAACTACACATTGCGATGATGAGTAGCACAAGAGCTGTGGCTGGACAGCTTGGTAGGGGTGATGAGTGTGAGTGGGGCTGAGAGCTGTGAGAGAGCAGCCAACCCATGGGCACGAGTGTTTAACAAGTGATGAGTTTGGGGAGGAGCTCCAAAATAATTTTGATTTGTGTTGCTTTTACTTTATGATTAAAGTTGTTGCATGTCCACTGGTTCATGCCCCTGTTTGAGCTACTTGTACAGTAATTACCATTACAGGTATTTCAGTGTAAACAAAACACCAAAGAAACTCAACACAGAGGAACATTGAAGACCCACTGCCTGCTAGCGTTTCGAAAGAGTTATAGTCAGAGAAACACAAACAGAATGCAGAAGTATAAATGCACGACTACATCCAAAGAGGGATGGGGGGGGGGTGGGGGGGGGGGGGGGGGGGGTTCTCTCTACACCAACACTAGTGCGCAGCTCCACTTGGATGATGCAACGGCAGCCACTGGACAACGGCGCCAGTGCTTCACCAAACACCAGCTATACTGTAGGTGGAGTGGAGAGACAGTGATAAAGCCAATTATGTGGATGGGATGATTGAGAGGCCATGACGGTAAGGGCTGATGAAGTGAATTTGGCCAGGACACCAGGGTTTACACCTCTACTCCATACCAGAAGTGCCATGGCATTTTTAAATGACCAGAGAGAGTCAGGACCTCGGTTTAACGTCTCATCCGAAAGACGGCACTCACTAACAGTATAGAGTCCCCTTCACTATACTGGGGCATTAGGACCCACACAGACCACAAGTTGAGCGACCCCTGTTTACCTCACTAACACCACTTCCAACAGCAACCTAGTTTCCCATGTGGTCTCCCATTCAGTATTGACCAGGCTCAGCCCTGCTTAGCTTCAGTAAGTAACCGCTCTTGGGCTGCAGGGTGATATGGCAGTGGCTTGATCCAAAAGTATAATAGGCTATATGCACAAGGCCTTTTAATTTTCAGTAAGTCAGCTCAAGCGCTTCCGGTGAACTGTCATTTTATAACAAAATTGCTGCGTTTAGGGTCTGATTGATATGATATACATTGGGACTCCGATCAGACAAGAATGGGATTAAATTAAACAGTATTTTCAGAGTTTCAAAACTCGCCTGCTGCTCCTGAGGGTACTTGCATTGATTATACAAAGTATAGCTTTATAAGTCTACATACATTTTTTTAAAATCCAAATATTAAAAACTTAAAGGATTTAAAAGGGCTGATGACTAACTTAAATACATTATTACCTTCTTCATCAAAAAAGATAAATAGGAAACTGTAAATATAGGAGAGGGCGACGCAGTGGCGCAGTAGGTAGTGCTGTCGCTGGGTCGCAGGTTCAAGCCTCGATTGGGTCAGTTGGCGTTTCTGTGTGGAGTTTGCATGTTCTCCCTGCGTTCGTGTGGGTTTCCTCCGGGTGCTCCGGTTTCCCCAACAGTCCAAAGACATGCGGTACAGGTGAATTGGGTAGGCTAAATTGTCCATAGTGTATGAGTGTGAATGAGTGTGTGTGAATGTTTCCCAGGGATGGGTTGTGGCTGGAAGGGCATCCGCTGCGTAAAACACATGCTAGATAAGTTGGCAGTTCATTCCGCTGTGGCGACCCCAGATTAATAAAGGGACTAAGCCGAAAAGAAGATGAATGAAATATAGGAGAAACACCCATACACTCTTGCATTCACAATTTAGTTGATCAATTCCCCTATAGCACATGTGTTTGGACTGTGGGGGAAACCGGAGCACCCGGAGGAAACCCACACCAACACGGGGAGAACATGCAAACTCCACACAGAAATGCCAACTGGCCCAGCCAGGGCTCGAACCAGCGACCTTCTTGCCCTGAGGCAATTGTGTTACCCACTGTGCCACCATGATGCCCTGTTAGAGAAAATATTAAATGTAAAAAAATTAAAAAAAAACAGCTAAATTCAAGAGTATACGATTTTGCTGAAATTTTGTAGTTTGTATTTTTTTCCTAAACATATACAGTTGAAGTCAGATTTATTAGCCCCCCTGAATTATTACCCCCTGTTTATTTTTTCCCCCAATTTCTGTTTAACGGAGAGCAGATTCTTTTTCAACACATTTCTAATCATAATAGTTTTAATAACTCATTTGTAATAACTGATTTATTTTCTCTTTGTCATGATGACAGTAAATAATATTAGACTAGATATTCTTCAAGACACTTCTATACAGCTTAAAGTGACATTTAAAGGCTTAACTAGGTTAATTAGGTTAACTAGGCAGGTTAGGGTAATTAGGCAAGTCATTGTATGATGGTTTGTTCTGTAGACTATTGAAAAAAAATTAGCTTAAAGGGGCTAATAATATTGACCTTAAAATGGTTCATGAAAAATGAAATGTTGCTTTTATTCTGAAATAAAACAAATAAGACTTTCTCCAGAAGAAAAAATATTATCAGACATACTGTGAAAATTTCCTTGCTCTTTTAAACATCTTTTGGGAAATATTTAAAACAGAAAAAAAATTAAAGGGGGGCTAATAATTCTGACTTCAACTGTGTATATATATATATATATATATATATATATATATATATATATATATATATATATATATATATATATATATATATATATACAGAGAGTGCTTAAAACTGCATTGGATTTGCTTTATCGAGGTGGGAAGATCATTTCAACAGTGAGGAACAATGAAAGAGAAAGTTCAAAAAAATCATTTTGAGCTTCTCTTTCATCATTCACTCACTCACTGCAAGCATCTGAACTGCATTGTAAATCACTGAATAAACACAACTGTCAGTGTTGTCTTACCCGAGGTCAGAGGTCAGTTTGTCATCACTGATGTTTGGACAATACACCATAGGCTGATCCCTCTTCAGAGACACAGAGCTTGATCCAGATGTAGAACTCATTTCAGAAGCGGACTCATCATCTTCACTCTTCTTATGACTCATAGTGTTCACCTTCTCTCATTTACTGAAACACTGAAAGAGTATTGAGGTGCTGATGTTAGACAATTTGTCACACAAAATGTTCACAACAGTTCTAAAGGTGCAACGATATAGTATAGGTACATTAAAGTACAGTCATAATCAGGATGAAACTGCAATTTAATAATTACAACCCCATAATAACAAAGACATACAGGTCAGTATAATTTCAGTAGTTGTATTTAGACCACATTCAAGCTGAAATTGTTATTTTGTAATGTTTATATTCCTATATTTTTCTTTGCTGTAACGATCAAAATTACACATTGTCCTGATTTGAGTACAGTAACATTTGATACTCTTAATATGCCTGGTAATGTTTCTAGCTTTAATTTCCACTTAAATTATTTTTTAACTAAATAAAAAACTGAGAGAATGATCCACATTATTAGAATAATTAGAGTCTGTGCATAAACAACTTCACAAGTGTGCAGTGTCTAAAATGTTGGAAATGGAAATCTGCATACAGTATCAACGCCATACAAAAATAATTATTTACATCAGGTTGTTAGTAGTTGTAACAAGTGTGGTCATTAGATGACGCCCACAATTATTGACGAACAATTTTCATAAAAAGCTCAAAACTTAGCTCAAAACTTAATCCGCTGTTTTTCTGGTTTTCACTAATGAAATTTATACTTTATGAATTTATTCGTTTCAAATCCAATATAATGAGAAAAAAATTACATTACGTAGTTACAGCTAATATCTGAAATTACAACGACAACAAAAAAATATTGTTTAAACGCTGTAGCCCGTAAAACACTAAAATGTGTATATGGCGTCTCTTTCTCCCCTTTCACTTTCAGTTCAAACGTAAACATTAAAATGTCCTTTATAGCACCAATAATACACTTGTACAGAGGTGCAAGTTCATTTAAAACCGCCTCTAATTAAATCATAAATACGACAACAACAACAACAACAACAACAAATTCATACAATAATGCATGTGCACCTAAAGTTAGCACAGCCTACAGTCAGAGAAAGATCTTCAAATGCAAAAAAGTTTCTACACCGCTTTACAGAAAAACACTATTCCTATAATGCAACTTGTGTTTCAATGATACATAAAACGAGATCTGGAGACATCAAATTTAGTAATCATGACAATCGTCAAGGTTTCTTTCATTTTAATTAGTTTCTACGTAATATCACGATTCGTGTTTTGACCACACGAATGTAGTACAAGAATGTATTACGAGGATTACAAGATATCAAAACTTACCAAAAATGTGAGAAAGACTCAGCGCGTTGAGAGGTTTTTGAAGTCTCGAAATGGCGTCCTACAATAACATTCGCTTTCTACCTGGTGAAGGTGTGCCGTCTTTTCCTGTAACTCCACTAGCAGGAAAAGCATGCCCAGTGGCGCAGAGCGTCATTCAGGTTATAAATCTGTTTATGTTTTACCTGTACTCCAACAACATTCATTCAGCACATCAGTAGAGACTGAGAGAAATCATCAGAGATGAAGACTGAAAACACACCGAAAGATGACCCATACGGAAGACGACACATATATTAAAATAATATGCATTTCCATGAATTCAAATATACAGCGCTCAGCATAAATGAGCAAACCCCTTTTTAAATAAATTTTTCCGTGAATATAGTGAACACGTTTTGGTGCATATAAACAAAACAGTTTTATTAAACAGTTATATCTATTAAAATAATAGCTGGGTTACCGAACATGTTTAGAAAGATAATACATTTAAAGGAGTTATTGCAAAAATAAATATATAAATTTGCTATTTTTTATGTTTGTCTTTCCCCACTTAATACATTTTTATTTCTATTTCCCCCAGCATATTAATTTAGGTGTTTGAACTGGTGTTAATATTTTTAGTTTTTATATTCTAGTTTTGGCTTTGGTACTGACTAATCTAATGTATATGCACAAATATATTACTGTAAAAACATGTTTACATATTTAATTTTGGCCCCTTTTTTTACATCTTTTTTTTGATTCAGGTGTAATGCATGTGTGTCAAATTTCAGGTCACGTATAATATTTTATAGGCTTAAATCACATGAAACATGAAATATACTGTCACATAGACAGTTGAAGTCAGATTTATTAGCCCCCCTGTTTATTTTTTCCCCCCTTTTCTGTTTAACGGAGAGAAGATTTTTTCAGCACATTTCTAATCATAATAGTTTTAATAACTCATCTCTAATAACTGATTTATTTTATCTTTGTCATGATGACAGCACATATTAGACTAGATATTTTTCAAGACACTTCTATACAGCTTAAAGTGACATTTAAAGGCTTAACTAGGTTAATTAGGTTAACTAGGCAGGTTAGGGTAATTAGGCAAGTTATTGTATAATGATGGTTTGTTCTGTAGACTATCGAAACAAATATTGCTTAAAGGGGCTAATAATATTGACCTAAAAATGGCTTTAAAAATATATATATATAAACTGCTTTTATTCTAGCCAAAATAAAACAAATAAGACTTTCTCCAGAAGAAAAAATATTATCAGACATACTGTGAAAATTTCCTTGCTCTGTTAAACATCATTTGGTAAATATTTAAAACAGAACAAAAAATTCAAAGAGGGGCGAATAATTCTGACGTCAACTGTATGAACACATATTTGTACATGCATTACAATATATTTAACAGTGTTTCACATACAGTTGAAGTCAGAATTATTAGCCCTCCTTTGAATTTTCATTTTCTTTAAATATTTCCTAAATGATGTTTAACAGATTCAGGAAATTTTCACAGTATGTCTTATCGGTTTTATTTCGGCAAAATAAAAGCAGTTTTTAATTGTTTTAAACCCATGTTAAGGTCAATATTATTAGCCCCCTTAAGCAATATTTGTTTTGGATTGTCTACAGAACAAACAACTGTTATATAATGACTTGCCTAATTTCCTTAACTTTACCCTAATTAACCTAGTTAAGCCTTTAAATGTCACTTTAAGCTGTATAGAAGTGTCTTGAAGAATATCTAGTCTAATATTATTTACTGTCATCATGGCAAAGATAAAATAAATCAGTTATTAGAGATGAGTTATTAAAACTATTATGATTAGAAATGTGCTGAAGAAAATCTGCTCTCCGTTAAAAAAAAAATAAACAAACGGGGGCTAATAATTCAGGTGGGCTAATAATTCGCCTTCAACTGTATATGTGAATATATTGCAGTTCTTTATAGGGAGAGAAGAAATCAGAAAGTTTGCCCACACTCCAGCTCTGCTTAGTGTTTAATCAAAGTTCCTGACCTGAATCTCTCAGGCCTTCATCTGAACTATAAAGCAAGGTTTATAAGTTATAGTTTATCATTTTTTTCAAATGAGTTTTAATATTTTAATACTACTTTTGTTAAATTTGCTCTAATTTTCAGTTTAGTTTGTTTCATAAATGAGTTTGTTTGTTTTAGTTTAGTTTTTATTTTGTGAACACATTTATGTTTAGTTTATATATTTAGTTTAGTTTCTAGTTCATCAGAGTGAGCAGAACACGTCAAGTGCTGACCAAAGCAAAGTTTAATGTTTGCAAAGTTTACATTAACCCTTGTGCAAACCTAGAAATAAAACCATATTAAATAATAATTTGAACAAACAATGAATCTAAAACCACAAGTGCAATTTCAATTCAATCAACTTCTTTATATAAAAGATAAGTTTATATGCAGTTAAACATGCCTAGTTTCCATTTTTTAGAAGATGAAGAAAAGATAGAACAGATGTTTTAAGGTTTTGTACATAATCATGCTCTTGCCTGATGTTTTGATCTGTAAAAAAACAGTGACACTTGACAGTGAATGCAATTTATTATGTGCAAAGCTTTATTGAATTAAAGCAGTTACATTAATATCACATTATCTTATGTTTAAATGTCAAGTTAAGGTCATAGAGCACATATTTACTTCCACAGAGAAGAAGTCCCAGCATCCTAAATACAGGGCATGGGGGGGACAAAAATATAGACAAAAATATCAACTGTAACATAATGTGCAACAAAGCAATATCAAACATAAGAACTGCTCAGAAAATGGTGGTAAACAAAACTAATTAATAAATGCATATATCTTTCATATGTTTTGTTAAAATTGATCTTTGGTATTAACATCAGTCATTCACAGATTATTTAATCTGCGTCATTTAATGAGCCGAGAAAACACACCAATCACTGAGTCTGCGGATCCTCAATGTTGACATCTACAGCTTTTGTAAGATCACAGCAAATTAAAAACTCAGTGCTTGTTTTAGTGTTCACATTATCACTAGTGACTCAGTCAAGTGTTCATAAAACAACAGGCCAGATACCTGAACAGCCAGGAAACATCTTTTACCATCTGCTGTGTCTGTGAATCAGTATGTGGATTATATAACGCACACAAAAAAACATTTCAATATCGGAGTATCATGTAATCCTTCAATAAAATGATCACTCCACAACTAAAACTCCTCCAGTGTTTCATCACAAACACACTCAAGCTTTACTCTGACTACTGTAGCTCATGATGTACCACCTGTAATCTTTATGATCAGCATGATTTGTACAAATGTCAGTCAAAACAAAACAGTATTAGTAGTATTAGTAGAATGTAAAGTTATAGTTATCATATGTTCTGAATTCTTTATACTATGGCTGTAACACGATTTACTGAGTGTTCTGTAAAGGGCTTATATTATGAATATAGGATGCAACTTCCGGTAGATGCGTATTTGAGTCCATATATGAGAAGTGGTATATGTGGAGTCATCTGAGTGAGACGCGATTTCCACCCGTGAGACATTGTGCAGTGCGGGGTAAAGTTATTGCCAAAAAAATACCTCCTTGCTAATAATAAAAGGTGGAAAAATCTCCTGACTCCTACTCCTTAATAAGAGTGCTGAAGTGGTCAGCAACATTGAAGAACTGGCATCATAAATTGGGCAATACCCAACATCATAAGTTGATATACTTGTAAAAATAAAGATATTAAACAGGTAATCTACTGATACTCTAATCAGCTTGGCATGGCATGTTACTTGGCATGTGGCTGAAATGTAAGGTATGGTCCACAAAATGTGCAAAAGAGACCATCAAAATAAAGTGATACCAATATATTAAATACATATAGTGCGATTAAATAAATATATTTCCACTGGAGATGCAAAGTCACAATCACCCCTTGATTTAAAGTATAATGTGTGTATAGTAGTATTACAATTATGCACAGTTTAAAGACACAGTTCACCCAAAAAAAGAAAAATTCTGTCATCAATGTCTATCATTTCACTTGTTCTGAAACTATCTGAGTTTCTTTCTGTTGTACACAAAAGAAGATATTTTGAAAAATGCTGAGGAAAAAAAAACAGCCATTGACTTCTATAGTATTTTGCCAGCAACCAGCATTCTTTAAAATATCTTCTTTTGTGTTTAACCAAAAGGAAAAAAGCTCAAAAAAGGGGAAAGTAAATGATGAGGTCATTAAACTTTTTGTGAACTATCCCTTTAAATGTATATTAGCATGTAGTTTAATTAAATTTGACACATAGTCAGTGAAGAATCGAACAGGCTGAATCCAGCATGGATTGCATCAGTGAATGTGGTGTTGAATGTGTGTAAGTGTGTGAGTGTGTGTGTGTCAGAGACACTGTAGAAGGACAGAGAGCCGGAAGACACGTCCACATACACTCCTACTCTATTAGAGCGGGGTGAAGAAGCTGGTAAAATTGTGCTCTTGAATTTGTGCCATAAAGTGAACTGCTTCTCAGTGCACTCCAGCCTCCAGGAGTTTTCATTGTACCCAAAAACACAGTCATTGCTTTTTCCTTTCCTGCTGATTCCCTTATATGTAACCGCTATATCAGACTCCCTCCCGCTCCATTCAGCCTCCCAGTAGCAGCGTCCGGTCAGACTCTCTCCACACAGAACCTGAGGATAATCCTTAAACCTGTCTGGATGATCAGGATATGCCTGTTCTTTACTCACATGCGTCACCGTCCTGTTCCCCTCAGACAGAATCAGATGAGCATTTGCGGTGTTTGAATCCAGTGTGAGAAAACAGGCATCTGAACATGTAAGATTAGAGAAGAAAACATTAAACCATATAGCGCACAATATTCTGTCATTGTTTAGGATACTATATGTTGATTTTACCACAATAAGAATCCAAAGTAGGCTACTTTTATACACTAAAACATGAACATCAGTGCATATTCGGAGTGGACTTGCCTTCATTGCTGGAGATCCTGGTCTTGTAATACAAAACTTGCAATGCAACGATAATAATACAATCTATGATATGCTTTTTCTACATATTACAATGTTGTATTTTGCATACCAACAACATAAGAGACATACAGTGCATCTGGAAAGTATTGACAGCGCTTTACTTTTTCCACATTTGTTTATGTTCCAGCCTTATTCCAAAATGGATTAAATGCATTGATTTCTTCAACATTTTACACACAATCCCCCATAATGACAATGTGAAAAAAGAGTTTCTGAAATTGTTGCAAATTTATTAAAGATAAAAAAAGCTGTAACATTACATGTATATCAGTATTCACAGCCTTTGCTCAATACTTTGTTGATGCTCCTTTGACAGCGATTACAGCCTCAAGTCTTTCTGAATATGATGCCACAAACATGCCACATCTGTCTTTGGGAATTGTTGCCCATTCCTCTTTGCAGTACCTCTCAAGCTCTATCAGGTTGGATGGGAAGTGACGGTGTACAGCCATTTTCAGATCTCTCCAGAGATGTTCAATAGGATTTAGGTCTGGGCCCTGGCTGGGCCACTCAAGGACATTCACCGAGTTGTTGTGAAGCCACTCCATTGATATTTTGGGTCATTGTCCTGCTGGAAGATGAAGCGTCGCCCCAGTCTGAGGTCAAGAGCACTCTGAAGCAGGTTTTCATTCAGGATGTCTCTGTACATTGCTGCATTCATCTTTCCCTCTTTCCTGACTAGTCTTCCAGTTCCTGCTGCTGAGAAACATCCCCACAGCATGATGCTGCCACCACCATGCTTCACTGTAGGGATGGTGTTATCCTGGTGATGAGCGCTGCCTGGTTTCCAAAGAGTTCAATTTGAGTCTCATCAGACCAGAGAGTTTAGTTTCTGATGGTCTGAGAGTCCTTCAGATGCCTTTTGGCAAATTACAGGCGGGGAGTGGCTTCAGTCTGGCCACTCCTACCATACAGGCCTGATTGGTGGATTGCTGCACAGATGGTTGTTCTTCTGTAAGGTTCTCCTCTCTCCACAGAAGAACGCTGGAGCTCAGACAGAGTGACCATCGGGTTATCGATCACCTCCCTGACTAAGGCCCTTCTCCCCCGATCACTCAGTTTAGATGGCCGGCCAGCTCTAGGAAGAGTCCTGGTGGTTCAGACATCTTCCACTTATGGATGATGGAGGCCGCTGTGCTCATCGGAACATTCAGAGCAGCAGAAATGTTTCTGTAACCTTTCCCAGCCTTGTGCCTGGAGACAATCCTGTCTCGGAGGTCTACAGACAATTCCTTTGTCTTCATGCTTGGTTTGTGCTTTGACATGCACTGTCAACCCTGGGCCCTTATATAGACAGGTGTTTGCCTTTTCAAATCATGTCCAATCAACTGAACTGACCACAGGTGAACTCCAATGAAGCTGCTGAAACATCTCAAGAATGATCAGTGGAAACAGAATGTACCTGAGCTCAGTTTAGAGCTTCACGCCAAAGGCTGTCAATACTGATGTACATGTGATTTTACAGCTTCTTTAATAATTTTACAGCTTCTTAATAAATTTGCAACAATTTAAAAACTCTTTTTTCACATTGTCATTATGGGGGATTGTGTGTAGAATGTTGAGGAAATAAATGAATTTAATCTATTTTCGAATAAGGCTGTAACATAAACAAATGTAGAAAAAGTGAAGCACTGTCAATACTTTCCAAATGCACGGCAAGTACACATACAAAAAAATTGATGTGTAATAATATGAAACGCTGTTCTAGTATATTTTTGGCAATGTAGTTAATTTCATTCCTTAAGTAGGTTAATATTCATAACCTTAAGTACAACAGCCATCTCAATAACCTGCAAGAAATCTGTCATTGTCCACTTCTGCCTACAAGAGTCTGCAGGTAAAAGCACACAAATTATTACTGCTTCACTTACTGCTTCTTCCCTCTATTTTGATATTTGGTTCATGTATTGCTTTTAAATATTAATTCAAAAAAGTCAAGAGAATTAACAAATATAGTTAGTCTTATTTGTGTTTAAGTCAATGGAATGATAATTTCAAAACATATAGACTACTGTCAGAACAGCCAAAAAATGTGTAGCGTTCAGGTCTCTAGTACTACATGGAATAGACATGCGTAATTTCAGACATTGGGTCTGTTGTTCAACAGCATTTTATTCTAGATGTATTCTAGAGATGGCTTTTCACAATATGCTACTTGCAGGGGTCAGAACAAATTTCGTCAAGTGCCGGGTTTGGTCACCAATTGTATAGTCGATTTCAAAAAGCTTACATCTTACCAAAAATAGTGCTAGACATTACCCGAACAAATAAACATGTCAAGTAAAGAAGCTTTAAAACTAACTCTCTCTTTCTCTCAGTTCTGTCATGGATGGAAAAAGCTTTGTGCCATGATCAAAAAACGCAATCAGCTTTTAAATCAAGTACACCTACATTTTTGCAGTCCTGTTCTTATCCTTATATCTCCACCATGCTTCACACTGTGAAGAAGAAAATAAGTCATGAAAAAGACAAAAATATAATGCTGTTCCCAAATGTTCACTTTCAGTTAAATAAGCAGATTGATCACTCCTCAAACACTGGAGGGATTTTTGACAATGACTGAAGAAATTAAACAGAATTTTAGGAAGAATTTAGTCATGGTTAATTACAACTCAGATTTTGCTATCTTGATACAGTGCAACTATTTTTGTGGCTGCAGTTTTAAAGTACCTTACATGATCTGATAACAAATGATGGAGTCACTGTTCAGTTCCTATATAAGCTGGATAAAACACGCAAAATATAGATGATTCTGTGTTTACACTGTGACCAGTTTTAAGTTCTGCTTGCTACAGTATAATAGGACACACTCACATTCATTTTCATCATTGGGTTAAGTAGCAGACCATGCAAATAGATGATAAACATACTGTACATACTTGAGTTCCTGCAGTGTATAGTGTGGATCCTCTAGTGTGTGTTGGAGCAGCTGGACTCCTGATTGTCCTGGGTGATTGTAGCTCAGATCCAGCTCTCTCAGGTGTGAGGGGTTTGAACTCAGAGCTGAAGACACAAAACCACAGCCTTCCTCTGTCACCATACAGCCAGACAACCTGCAGACACCGAGAACAGTAAACGTGATTGTTTTAAAGTGGTCTTTTTTTTCTGAGATCCACTTAGGTCATTTTACTTTGACCTCTTATATGTCAAAAGTTGAAGGGAATTTTGATTTCTCAATTCATGGACCCTTTCTGGTAAAATGTACTTGGAATCTGTCCTCTGCATTTAACGCAAATAAGTTAAGCCCGGCTCACACTGTGCAATTTTGGCCATGACCTGGCAGTATAAAAAAGGTGAAATCGTAAAAGATTCCTGCAATCCTAGGCTAAAATCTGTGGTCTTTGATTGTTAATTTGATATGTTCACCAAGAGCCACTTAATAGCAGTTGTGATAAAAATTTTTCCCTACAAGTAAGTTCAGGTAGTGGCAGGAGATTTCAGACACTTTCCTGTAGTGGCTTCTCTTTTAACATTGTCAAACCAAGAACCAATGGAAGTGCTGAATCGGTTGACCCCATCAACGTGGGAACTACAAATCATGTTATGGCAACTGAGATCATACAGTCCGACATGCAAGTCATGTTTGTACAGTCTGACAAGCTATAATCAAAAGAGATTATTAAAAAACAAACAGTGTAAGTCCAGCTTACCAGTGAGTAATGAACACCTGCAGCAGTGGAGTGATTAGGAGTTAGGTGTCTTACTTATGGGTAGGCCCACACGGAATCTGCGCGCGCAGAATTCCACAGATTTTTAGGCCATCATTAATTCTGTTTATATACTTGAGTAAATGTGTGTAAATCTGAACTTATTCAGTTTTTAAATTACACATATTTCACATGTTAAGGTTTTAGTTATGAGACTCCCAAAATAACTCCACAGAAATCCGCAGATTTTTACCAAAATTTTCAGCAGAAATTGCAAAAAACATCCGCAGATTCCGTCTGGCCCTACTCATGGGTTGTAAGTATTCATTTCAGTTTGGTTTTAGTTTTAGTTTGCAAACTTAACCTTTTATTAACATGTATCAATATATGAATAAGTCAATGCTGAAATCACACCTCAGTATCTCCAGCTGACAGTTTGGACTCTTCAGTCCATCAGAGAGCAGCTTCACTCCTGAATCCTGCAGGTCATTGTTACTCAGGTCCAGCTCTCTCAGGACACAGTTTGAGGATTGAAGAACTGACGACACAATTTCACAATCCTGAGCAGTGAGATCACACAAGGCCAATCTACACAGAATGGAGAAGTAACAGAAATATATTTTATACAAATTCCAAGACTAAGATTCAGATTGCAAACACGTGTAGTATTTTTTTATGTACTAACATTGACACTGTCAGACATTCACCAGCGGTTCCCACAGGAATCCCAGTACCCCTAATCATTTTCACTTTACTTTTGATTCCCAACACCTGTGGACTCTCTCAGCCCCACTACAAATGACACTCACCTCCATTGCACCAGCTTCTATTCTACCGTTCACTTACCTGACTCACTCCTGGTTATTCCTTGTTCCTGTTTTTTTGTTATCCATGTTGTCTCTTTATCTGATTACCTCAGTGTCTACAGTGTTCAATGTATTTTGTCTCTATACAAACCTCAAGATAAGCAAAGACTTTCAATATATCATCTTGAACACCACGGCATATCAATTGTTGACAACAAACTACCATTAGTCTCTCGTCTCTCTTGTGTTTTGACAGAAGACTGGACCAAACTGCAAAACCTAGTTCACCACCTGCAGCCCCGGAGCCCTTACTCAAACTGGTCAAAACTCTCAAAGCATCCCTTGTCTCAGCTCCTGTTACCACAACCACTATATCTGCCTCAGTAAATCTCATAGCACTTTATTCTTCCTCTCTGGTGAGGCACCCAAGTACAGGGCTTTCTACTTCAAGTAAACCTGTTTATTGAGATGCAGCACTTTCCTCAACTCCTTGCTGACTGGTAAAGATCTACTATGGGCTAAGTTAATATAGAATAACTCCATTCCATACTTTTTTCAAGGATCTTCCAGTCATCGTCTACAACCTACAGGTCCATACTTTGGTAGCAAGCTAGCATCCAGTAAGTACAGTGTATATAAAAACAGAAATAACTAACGGCACTGTGTCTCTGCTCTTGTTGACTCAGGTTCCTCTTGTGACTTCATCTCTCAAGAACGTCTAACACAGGTCTGTCCAGAGAAAGACTTAAATATGAACTTGCAGTTATAACAATTTAAGGAAAAGCACTTCCACATGGAAAGGTGCTTTCTGTGCCCCTGTCATTTACAGCAGTATTCGAATCTTTCCATCCAGAGGAAATTTGGATTCTGGTAAATGAAAACTCCACAGTCAACATCATCCTGGGGTGCCCTGTGCTCTCGCAATATATCCCGTCTGTTCTGTTGGACCCTGTGGCGAGTATACCAAAGCCACGTCGCCATGGTCCCAAATTCACCACAGCTGCTTCTCCTCACGAGAGATCCAACCCACCTGGAGATCATCAAGAGGCAGAGATATAAGCCACCCAAGGACACCGACGAGTGAGCTTCATTTCAACCAATGACTCCACGCTAATCTCTGTCTCTCTCTTTCCTCCAGCGGACTCAAGCAGCTGATGGTTGAACCACTACACTTTCCTGCACGGCCTCACTCCTTCTCCCCGGATCACCTGCACACTTCCTGGCCAGAAGAGCCCTTCTGCACCGTATCATCCTTTTCACCCTGCACGTTGTAAATAAATCACCCTCCGGGGTAAAGTCTGAAACAAACCCTCTGACCAAGTGTTTTATTCCCTCTAACTCGCCACAGACCCCTATGATGTCATTTGCTGGAGCAAAAAAAAATTAAGTCTCTGTCTTCCAGATTTACCATGCAACTCCTCTATCCACTTCCTCTGGTAATGGAAGCTCTGGAAGAACTTTGAGAAGATCACATCTTGTCCAATCTGTACCATGCACAACCTTGTTCACAATTGAAGAGGGGATGATTGGAAGATAGCCTTCATAACTTCAGGCACAACAAGTACTGGGTTATGCTATATAGACTCTTCATCTCCCCAGCCATATTCCAGACCTTCATGATCAACATGTTGCAAGAGCTCATCCACAATTTCGTCATTGTCTACATCAACAAATCTTTATTTATTCCGGTAACCAGACTGACCATTGCCACCATGTCATGCAGGTCCTACAGAACCTGAGAGAACACCACCTTTATCTGAAGACGAAGAAGTCTAAGATCCATCAGTGCTCTGTCCAGGTCCTGTGATACATTATGTCATCAAACCAGCCTGTGTTAAAATGGACCAGGGAAGGATAAAAGCAATCCAGCATTGGCCACAACCCTCTACTGTGAAAGAGCTCCATCATTTCCTAAGATTTCCAAGTTTCTATTATTGATTTATCAAGAACTTCAGTCTAATCACTGTCATCTCACTTCTTTCCCACAAGGTAAACCCAAACCCCTCTTCTAGACTCCACTGCCCACAAAGCCTAATTTCTTGGCCTTAAGAAGTCTTTTAGCACAGCCCCTTTTTATTACACCATCCAGCCTCACAGCTCTCTTTCACCATTGAGGGTGATGCTTCCACCACCAAGACAGGAGCTGTGCTATCACAACAGTCCACCCCACCTCAATGCTTGCAACTATTTCTCAAAGAAACGGTCTCCGGCAGTGCAGAACTATGACATCAAAAATTGTGAGCTTCTCACCATCAAGCTGGTTTTAGAGGAGATGTGGTATTGGCAAGAGGGGGCTAAACAGGCAAAAAAGCAGGACGTCTGAAGCAGAGTCAAACCTGCTGGGATCTATTTTTAACCAGGGTCAACCATCTCATCACTTATAGGCCTGGCTTTAAGACTGAGAAATCTGGGCCTCTCTCCAGAATGTACGATCACAATTATCCCACCAATTCTGTGTTGTGACATACAAAAGCAGAAACGTGTAACATGTAGATTTTAATGAATACAATAGATAAAGTTCTCTCTCTCTCTCTCTCTCTCACACACACACAAGTATACAACAGTTCTGTCTGGTTCTTGAATCTGATTGGCTGACAGCCATGCAATATTCTGCAATATCAGCACTCGTACAGCCTCCTCACCCTTCTATATTACTCCACCTACATAGAGTGACAGCAAATCAATAAACTCTTTATAGTTTGACAAATATTGCAGCTGTTGGACAACATGGTACTTTTGAGACTTTTTCAGACGAAAAGGTAGTGGTTTATAAAGCAACTAGTTTATAAGGATATAAATATAACTATATAAATATTTATAATGTCTTTAAAATTTCTTCATTAGTTCATTAGCCTGTCATTGCAAAGATGGTTGACATGGTCCATCCACAAAATGGCGACAGAGACTGCATAATAAGCCCTAAGAGGAGAGAAGGAAAGGGGAAAAAAACAAAAAAAAAACATAACTCGGAGTTACTTTTTGGTTGGTCATCTGTTTGTTTCTAATGAGTCTCCTGTTTTCGTTACTGCCGTCGAGTTTAATAAGAAAGAAAGAAAGAAAGAAAGAAAGAAAGACAGACGAAATGCCCGCATGTGTTTAGTGTTTTTTCTTATTGCAAACACAACAGTAATCTGGTAGTGATTGCGCTGCTTTGGCTTTTTCAGGGTTAATTGTTGTGATCTCCCAATTGCAACAGAGAAATACTAAGAAATGTCTCTAGACTGATGGCCTTTCATGCCATTCAGCCTTATAATCTTAAAATGTGAGCAAAATTCAGCTTGTGGGCCACTCATGTGACATTGCTCATACATATATTCATATATATATATCTGTAGTGAACAGTTTGGAACACATCTACAGAAACACATCAACATCATGACCAACTGATTGTACATTATTCTATATATGTTCTTAATACCTCAGTATCTCCAGCTGACAGTTTAGACTCTTCAGTCCATCAGAGAGCAGCTTCACTCCTGAATCCTGCAGGTCATTGTTACTCAGGTCCAGCTCTCTCGGGACACAATTTGAGGAGTGAATAACTGACGACACAATTTAACAATCCTGAGCAGAGAGATTACAGAGCACTAATCTGAACAGAACAAAGTGGGGAAAGAATCATAAGAAATCACAATGTAGTGGTCACTGGGAAATAACTGAAGCTTCTGTTGAAAAGTAACAATCTAAATAATGTTTTGTTTTCTGATTATAGTAATGCATCTATAGTAAACGCCAGGTTTGGTAACAAATTGGTTGGCAATTTATTCTGATTTTTTTTTTTTATAAAAATCATTTACTTCAGTATCTCCAGCCGACAGTTTGGACTCTTCAGTCCATCAGAGAGCAGCTTCACTCCTGAATCCTGCAGGTCATTGTTACTCAGGTCCAGCTCTCTCAGGACACAGTTTAAGGATTGAAGAACTGACGACACAATTTCACAATCCTGAGCAGAGAGATTACAGCCAGCAAGACTAGGGGACAAAATATACAGTAAAATATTTCTTATTAACAGAAATAATAAAACACAATGCCATTTTTATATTACATAAAAGTAACAAAATTTGCAGTGTCACTGTGCCGTAACTCACAGGGCTCTTCTGCAGTTGCTGATGGCTGATATCAGTCTTCTTCTGCCCTCATCTGATGTGTTGTATTTCTGGAGCTCCAGCTCATCCAGCACCTCCTCTGACATCTGAAGCATGTAGGCGATTGTTGAGCAGTGAGCAGGAGAGAGTTTCTTCTCTGACTGTTTGTCTGATTTCACAAACTCCTGAATCTCTCTGGACAGAGTCTGATCTTTCACTTCCAGCAGACAGAGGAACAGATTGATGGATCTTTCAGTGGAGAGTCCATGTCCATCTCTGATCTTCTCTTTAATGTACTGTGTGCTTCTCCTGATGCTCTCTGAGCTCTTCTCTGTGTGTGTCAATAGATCCTGTAAGAGTCTCTGATTGGACTCCAGTGAGACGCCCAGCAGGAACCGCAGGAACAGATCCAGATGCCCACTCTCACTCTCAACAGCTTTATCTATGACTCTTTTATGGAGATTTTCTAATGAATCAAAAGATGCCTCTGTAATGCTGCTTGCATGAAAGTAAAACACATGGAAAGCAGCCGGAAACTCCTGAACGCTCAGATGGGTGAAGCTGTAGACTTTCCTCTGCTGAATCACAGATTCCTCCTTAAAGATCGCAGTGCAAATCCCAGAATACACTGAGGCGTCAGAGACGTCTATGCCGCTCTCAATCAGGTCCTCCTCATAGAACATCACATTGCCCTTCATCAGCTGTCTGAAAGCCACTTCAGCAAGTTTGACAATCACTTCTCTGTTGGACTGTAGGAGTTTCTCTGGATCTCTCTCTTCATACTTCTGATTCCTCATGTTGATCTGAATCAGCAGGAAGTGGATGTACATTTCAGTCAGAGTTTGAGGGATTTCTGCACTCAGATCTTCTTCCAGGAGCTTCTGAAGCACAGTGGATGAGATCCAGCAGAAGACGGGTATGTGGCACATGATGTGGAGGCTTCTTGCTCTTCTGATGTGTGAGATGATTCTGCTGGCTTGATGCTGCTCACTGATTCTCTTCCTGAAATATTCCTCCTTCTGAGGCTCAGTGAATCCCTGAATTTCTGTCAGACGCTTGATGTATTTGGAGGGGATCTGATTGGCTGCTGCTGGTCTGGAGGTGATCCAGATGAGAGCAGAGGGAAGCAGCTCTCCTTTCATCAGCTTTGACATCAACACAGCCACTGATGAAGTCTCAGTCACATCACAAACTTTCTGAGCGTCTGAAAACATCAGTGTGATTCTGCTTTCATCCAGACCATCAAAGATGAACACAACTTTACACTCCTCATAAATCTTGGGCTCCAGATCTTCAAGTTCAGGATGAAAGTCCAGCAGAAGTCTGTGAAGACTGTACTGATGATCTCTGATCAAGTTCAGCTCTCGAAATGGAAGCACAAACATCAAATCTACATCCTGATTGGCTTTTCCCTCGGCCCAGTCCAGAATGAACTTCTGCACAGAGACGGTTTTTCCGATTCCAGCGATGCCTTTAGTAAGAACAGTCTTGATTTGCTCTTTCTCCTCTTTAAAGATGTCATTGCAGTAGATTGGAGTGTGTTGGGAGTGTTTTGTTCTGGCTGTTTTCTCCATCTGTAAAACCTCATGTTCTTCATTCACTCCTTCACTCTCTCCCTCTATGATGTACAGCTGGGTGTAGATCCGATTCAGGTGGGTTTCTGTCTCTTTGATTCCCTCAAATAGTCTCTCATATTTGTTCTTCATGTGGGTTTTGTGCTGGTCTTTAAATCTTTGTAGTTCATCGTCCTCTGGTTTGTCCAGTGTGTCATTCAGCACAATGTCAAATGTCAATGGTTCAACACTAAAGTTTGAAGGTGGGATCATTGATCTGCTGCTCTTCACAGACACACCACTGGGTTCTGGAGACTCTGATCTCCGTCTCTTACTGCCACTGATGCTTACATAAGACAAATAAAAAGGCATTTTTACACACATTTACCGTTAAGCTTAATTGCTCCACACGTTTTCCTTTATTTATTAACAAACAAAGAACACAGCAAAATCTTGTTAAGTGCTGTAATACCAAGTTAAAATAGTGAAGTACAGACTAGAATTCAAATTAATTTAAGAATTAGTTTACAAAAATTATACAGAAATTATACAGATATTTATTAATACTATTATTCGAGACAGACAAGAGCTGCATTAATATAAATTAGTGTATTTTTACTCTTTGTGAAAAGTGACTTAACTTCAGACAAACTCCTCTGTCAATCCTGAAATAACCAGTGTCTTACCTGAGATCACAGGTCAGTGTATCATCACCAAAGTGAGGAGGAGTTTTCTCAATGGACCCATCACTCTCTACAGATCCACAGATTGATCCAGGAGATGCAGAACTCATTTCTGAGTCAACATCTTCACTCTTCTTTTGACTCATTTTAGTGTTCACCTGCTCTCATTTGCTGAAAGAATTGAGTAGTGAGACACATTTTAGACATTATATACAGCAACACAAGAGTTCCTTTGGTACAATGATACATCTTAATGTGAATTACACTACAGTTTAATAATTACCAACTCCATAATAACAAAGAAAAATAAATTACTATTTAAAATTGTATTAGTTTTATTCTAAAAAATGTATCTCTGATTAAAAGTTTATAACATTTAGTGCATATTATTTATAACATAATAGTGCCAAAATTGTTGTTTGCATGTTTTTTTTTTTATTCCTGACTCTGCCTAGCCACAAATCATTAAATCTATATATTCTGTTTTTTTTTTCATATTTTTTTAAGCCATTGTAAAAGCAGCCTCTAATTCATAACTTCTTGGCAAACAATAACGGCCCATCTATAATTTGACCAATATAGAAACAAAAAAAAACATCACTGAAGATAGATTTCCTTGTTTTTTTATTATAATTGTTAAATAAATAATAATAATTATTAATATTATTAATAATAATAATAATAATAATAGTAATTAAAACAAAAATGACAAGGACAAAATATCATGGTACCACTTTATTTTGATGATCCATTTGAGTATTAGTAGACTGTCTGCTTAATATCTGCTGATACTGCTCCTACACATTTAACTGACTATAAACCTTCATTTTCTTTTGCAACAGCACCAGCGTGATTCGTTAAAATTGATGTGTTCGTGCACAAGTACAAGACACTATTTTGAATCTGGAAATGTGTTAACCTCACATGTAAGGTTTTCCTAATCTCACATACCTTAAGTACTTGTGTTAAATACAGTCGTATGTTCTAATATAAAACAAAGAGAGCGCGATGAAAATACGTAAACATGTCTAACGTAAACACTTCAGCCATTTTGATTAGCGAGTCTGCAAAGATGAATGCCTAAGTAGGCAATATGATTCGCGTTTTAATCCCATGTAGTTTCAAGAAGATAAATAAAATAGCAGCACATTATTACATGACGTTGTTACATGAAGGATGCGCTATTTGAACTTACCAGAAAATATGTCTGTTCAGGCTTACTAAGGGTAAAGCCACTGAATGGCGTCTCTTTAAACCTCTTCACTTTCAGTTCTGGTTCTACCTGTGTTTAAGGCAGTGGTGTAGTCCTAAAAAAAAAAGTGGTGTACTATTACCCACCCAACCCTACGGAGACCCGAAGGGACGTGATGGTGGAAAAAAAACTGAGTGGGAGAAAAAAAAATGGGTGGGAGAAGAAAAAATAGTGATAGGAAAATATATATTTTTTTAAGTTTTTGCGTTTTGCGAGGGAACGCAAAAATGTTTTGCGTTCCCTCGCAAAACTGTTTTTTCCACAAACACTTCCTGTTCACTTCATACATGTCAACCCTCCCGTTTTTGCCTGCATTATCCCGTATTTTACAATTCCAGTTCATGAGGAAATTGCAAAACATTTCGAGGGACTGAATAGAAATATAGGGGGCTAAAGCGATGCCCATGCTTTTTTAAAAATAATTTTACCTCGGTGTTTAGCGAGACATCATTTAGTTGACTTGTCGTCGTTATCGAAAAACTCCCGAAATTTTCTCACAGCTTTTGCGGTCGTCAGGGGGTGGGGAATGCCGCAAATTAAACAAAAATCCACTGATTGCAACAAATAAGATGCAAGTAAAAAAAACTTTGGTATTCAGTTAAAGGGGACGCGAATACACGTAAATTAGGGAAGTCTAATCAGAAAAACAAGTGAGTATACCGAGGGTATACGCAATTACTGATCCTCAGAAGTCGTAATACCCAAACAGCTCATGGAAAAAAGTAGGCATACTGAGTATACGTGCGTATAGCCCCGACTACACCACTGGTTTAAGGTGTTTAGACAGGTGTCGTATCGAAATTTGACTCCCCTCGCGTGCACGCGCGTCCGTCAGCGCCTGCAGTTAAAGTCATAGCGGTTTATCATAAACCTTTTATCGATCATTTCTTCCGCGATTGACAGCAGGAACGAACACAGAAGCCTTGTCAAATCGACAAGCAGCACCTGAACTGCTCTCTCTAGTGGCACAGAGCATCATCACAGGTTCAACACTGCAGCGCTCACGTCTACATTCACATTTATTCACAACAAACACAGAAATCTTCATTACCGTAGTACGGAATTTATTTATGTTGTGATTCCATGCACACTAAAGTTAAACTATTTATGTACAGTTATTTTATAAAACGTTATTACTAAACTGTAGTATAGTATTGTGTTTGATTTCGAGTGAGCTCAGTCTCCACAGGTAAGATAAATACTGTGTTTTGTGGTTTTTAATTTCACAGAATGAGGATGTGAAGCTAGACATTTCCTAATTTGCTTTGAGGTATGTAGACTGGTTGGGTTTGTGCTTGATATCAGATTCAACATTTACTCATAACTGTATTTATGAATGAACTCAGCATGTCCTATACAATGTAATAAGTCTGGTGAACTATTTTCCTTTTCTTTATAGGTGAAAAATCATGAAAAATGCTGGCAGAAGCGTGCAAAAACAAAAACATTGAAGGAAAAAACCTGGCAGACGAGATAAAAAAAAAACTGAGTGAAAGTTTATGAGAGAAACCTTGTGGGGCGGGTTTAGGAGAGAGGAACGGGGAAGTTCAGAGCAAGTAGTTACAAGAAAACGTCTTCAAGCTGAATGTAAGTAGTGCATGTTTATTTTTCTAGCGTTTTATAAGATACAGATCACTTAAAGCTGCTTTACTGTCGGCTAATACAAATGAAAATGTGTTTAATTATAATTAAAAGCAGCATTACATGTACAATACAGCGTTATTAATGTACACTTATTCTGTGACCTGAGCAAAAATACACAGCTTGATTTGTTTTGTAAGGCAAACACATTTGGCTTGATAATTTGCTAGGCTATAACTCATATCAGAAATTAACAGAAGCTCGATATTGCTTCAGATAAGATGTAAATAGTTAATAAACAACAAAAGTGAAATGCTTCTCTAGGCTGGGTCTGCAAGGAGTGTAAGCCGACAGTGAAAATGAAGCTACTGTAAATAGGCTGCTGTACATTTACTTCAATGACTTTTCATGAATAAAAAATATAATTACATTACGTTTAGATCTGCAGATCTTTTACAGATTAGTCTATTTACTTTCACCTTATTTTATAGGTCAGTAAAAATGTAATTTAGCTTAGTTTACAAAGTTTGGAAAATGTTTTTGAGGTCTCTTTGGGCTTAATGTGCTGCCTTTATGAGATACAGTACAAGCATGATCATCAAGAAATTATTTTAATGTAACTTTCCATCACAGCAGTAAAAAAAATGTACATTTTTCAATTGATTAATTTAATTTGAAATAATATACAGCCTACGTGCCAAATGCAGTCTTGGTGAGCAGAAGAAACGGATTTAATTCAAAATTTTAGTGTGGACCGGATTCCACGAATGCAAATGGTTTAAACAAACCAAACTCGTTTTTTTCAGAAGCGACTTTTCACCAACAGCCTGAGGCAAAACTGAAAACCGCACTTGTGCTGTAGGGAAAAACCTGATCTGCAAGCAGATTAAGACCATATCACATCTGAATTAGCTGCCAATCAGAAACTGTGTAGAAACGTGTACCTTTTGAAAAGGTTATTGCTCTCGAACATTTATTTTATGTTACAGTGTTGGGGTGGTTTTCATCCTCTATGGATTGAATTTGAGTCTTAATTTGGCCTCAACTTTCTCTGTGTTTCTCTGATAAATCTTACTATGACATATTTTGGGAAAATGCTTTGGAATTTCCCAAAAATTCAACACCCCAATCTGGGCAGACTGACTGCCCTTTGGTTATGTTGGTGGCTGTTTTTGCACCATTGACTTCCGTTATAATCAAAGTTTTTAATTGCAAAGCCATGACAGCATATAATCAGGCATTCTTGGTTGTTGCTGGTTTTCCCTGTTGGGAAGAGAGATAATGTGTCATTTTTGCTAAATTTTTTGCTCTGTTTCTATTTTTATATGGTGTGTGTGTGTGTGTGTGTGTGTGTGTGTGTGTGTGTATGTATGAGATAGACAGACTTGCGCACTTGATATGTCTGAGAAAATATGATCATATAATCATGCATTCTTGATTGTTGATGGTTTTCCCTGTTGGGAAGAGGTAACATTAGCAATTTATTAGCAATCATCAGTTGCAGTGTAAAAAAAAAGCTTAGTTTCTGTCTTCTATACCTTTGTGCACTTACCTTGATACATCTGACAAACTCTAAATAACCCCTCAGCTCTGTGAACATAGTGAACACAGTGAGTGTATTTCTGTACACTCTATAATCTGCTGTTTTACTCCACTAAACTCCAAGGCCCAGTTTCACAAACAGGGCTTAGTTTAAGCCAGGACTAGACCTTAGTTAAATTAGGCTATTTTAGCCACATTTATAAAAACAGCCTTAGAAAAATACATTACTGGTGTGCACCTGTAGACAAAAAAATGACACTGACATATTTGAAGACATCTCACTGCAAGTTATTTTGAGTTGAGACAGCTCAAACATGCAATTTAATCCAAGACTAGCCTTAAACCTTGTTTGTGAAACCGGGGGAATATGAAACACAGGAGCTTTGTTTGCACAGGCCTATCTAAAGCAGGCGAGCCCAAACTCGTTCCTAGAGGGCCCGCAAATTTTTGCTTCAACTTCCTTCAGCACACCTGTCTGGAAGTTTCTAGTATACCTAGAAAGAGCTTGATTAGCTAGTTTAAGTATGTCTAACTGGGGCTGGAACTAAACTCTGCAGGACACCGACCCCAAAACTTTAATGCCTCGTTTCCACTGAATGTTATGGTTCAGTTTGGTCTGGTACAATACAGGTCACCTTTATCAGGCTTGTGTCTCCACTGCCGAATTGTACTAATGGTACCCTTTTGGTGACCTCTTGGTGGGGTTGTTGCTAGATTGGATACGTTTGCGGCCGGAAGTTAACAAGAATTATTTATGTTATTTATGAAATTTCCGATTTATTGTATTTTATTAACGTCTACCCCCACCCCAACCCTAAACCCAACCGTCACAGAAGCGTAAATACAGTAGTTGTGCCGAGTATTATTTATCTTATCTATTAAATTCATTCATTCATTCATTTTCTTGTCGGCTTTGTCCCTTGCGGGGTCGCCACAGCGGAATGAACCGCCAACTTATCCAGCACGATTTTACGCAGCGGATGCCCTTCCAGCCGCAACCCATCTCTGGGAACATCCACACACTCATTCACACTCATACACTACGGACAATTTAGCTTACCCAATTCACCTGTACTGCATGTCTTTGGACTGTGGGGGAAACCAGAGCACCCGGAGGAAACCCACGCGAACGCAGGGAGAACATGCAAACTCCACACAGAAACGCCAACTGACCCAGCCTAGCCGAGGTTCGAACCTGCGACCCAGCGACGTTCTTGCTGTGAGGCAACAGCACTACCTACTGCGCCACTGCGTTGCCATCTATTAAATTACCCAATAAATTGTATTTTTTAACCCCTACCCCCACCCCAACCCTAAACCCAACCGTCACAGTACTGTAAAATATTAATTATTGTTATACTGTGACATAAAAAAATGCCGCTATATTAATGTGCATATCGCACTTCCGGCTGCCCGCATATCCGATCTAGACTTTACCTCTTGGTAGCCGTGGTGTTCGACAGACGTGTGTTCAGGCTGGCCCTGGATCAATGCGAGGACTCGTCTGTCATTGGGGTCTTTCAGGAATCAGTCTCATGCTCTCCACTCCTCCATGACCACCACAGCAGCTGCTCAGGATACGGCCTGGTCCAGGATTATGGAAAACCTCTGAAATACTAAAAGCAGACTAACATAAGCGCAGATGCCGTTCAAATTGTAACGTCTTTAGGGAAGTGTGCCCGGCTCCGGTTGCCCTAAATAATGCAGACTAACAATCCTATGAACAGGATTTGACTAGAGCTGCAGATTGATGATAATGCGAAATAGCCAACTGTAACGTCTGAGATTATATAAAAATAAATAAATATATAATTAAAACATATATAAACACATACATACACTTACAGTCTCTGAAGTGTAATCAATTACAAAAACAAAAACACCCAAAACGTACATTTAGGCCATATTTGGGGTCATAAATGATATGAAACATATACAGTCAGCACAAACCTCTCATCTTGATTCTTCACCAGCACATGTATTATTAACATCTTGTCATTCTGAGTTCATAATAGTCCAAAAGGTGATGATAATAATTAAACATGGCCGTTTGTTCATCTTTTAGGTTGCTGAATGAATCATTTGCTCCTTTGTTTTTTCATGCTTCAATCTTGCGCTTGTCCGTTTCTGAAAGGATCGAATGTCCGAAGCATTTCAATAATCAGGCACACGTTATTATCATGAGGTCAAGTTTGTTATTTCAAATACAGACCCGCAGCGAACAATCGCAAATAGAGCTCTCTTTGGAAAGGGTACACAAAAAGTGGTACGGTACGATCGGACATAAAAGCGTACCGAATCATACCGTACCGTATCACGCAGTGGAAACGGGCCATAAGAGGTTGCATGGAATGTTCTTTGTGACCCAATCGCATGGTGGTGTGGTATCCGAGAGCAAGGCAAAAGTGGGCAGAAAGCAGCAGCGAGCGTGAGCAAGCTAATGGAAAAGCAAAGACTTGCAGTTGCAGTAGGTTTTTAAGTGATCTGGTTTGCTCTCTACAAAAATGTACATCCAACAGGATGTAAAGGCAGATGGAGCACATGACCCAGGAGTCACACAAAAATGTCTTGTGAGGCAAGGTTTGCTGTCGAAAGGCTTAAAGAGCACTATTGTGGGTCAACCACATTACCAACCAAATTTTGTGCCCAAATAGGGGTTCCCCAGAACATCTGCTGAAGAAGTATTAGCAAAACTGGTCAAATAAATTGTCTCTCCTTTCTCCTGTGATGGGTTCTTCTCCGTCTTAAATGAGTGACACCAGACATTATGGCACCTGACCAAGATTTCAGATTCAGTATTGGACTGGTTTTGATTCTGCAATCTGCCAGTGCGTCCTCACACTCACAATGATTGTTTTTCTCCTAGTAACAGAAAATGGACGCCATTAACCAGTTGATGACTGATGTGCTCGAGGATCTTGTTGAGGCGGAGCTCAAACAGTTCAGCAGGCAGCTGTGGATCGGTGTGAAACCAGGCGTCAATCCCATTCCTCGGGGAAAGCTGGAGAAAGCGGACCGTCAGGATGTGGTGGACAGCATGGTGCAGCATTACAGCGAGGATGCTGGGAAAATCACAGTACAGGCGCTGCGCAACATGAAGCAGAACGAACGTGCAAAGCGTCTCGAGTCGAATCTGCTGAAAGGTTAAAAAATAAAGGTTTAGTTTTAGTTAAAGGGACAGTTCACCCCAAAATGAAAACTCTGTCATCATTTACTCTTCCTAATAACCTGTTTGAGTTTCTTTCATCTGTTAAACACTAAAGAAGATGTTTCGAAGAAAGCTGGAAACAATGACTTCCATAATACACTGAAAAAATATTCATTTGATTTACTAAAAACAATTTAAGGTTAGTGTTTGCAAACCATTGATATGGGCTGAATTTAAACTAACAAATTATGTTGAACATTACTACATTTCATTTGTCTGTTTAAATTCAGCCCATATCAAGAGTTTGCAAACACTAACCCTAAAAACAATTTAGTAAACCCAAGGAATTTGCTTTTCAGTGTATCTGATTTTTCAGTAGTTACAGGTTTTCAGTTTTCTTCATAATATAAAGGTGTTTAACCGGCTGAGTAAATTTTAATTTGTGGGTGAACTTTAAAGGGCCACGAAACCCCCTGTCTCAGCAGGGTGTTTTCACACCTCGGTTTTGAAAAAAGTCAGGAAAGTTGGGCGTGTCCAGCTCTGGGAGTGTGGGAGTGTCGGGGGAGAGAAAGAGGGTAGGATTTGCAAAAAAGGGAGTTTCCATTTGGGCACGTGCTGATTTCACAGGCAAAACAAACACACAGAGGCTGATTTGATACCGCACGGCGAATGGGAGAAAAAAAATCCTCCGCATTTCTCTGTAACTTATGTACTCGGTAGGTAGCGTCAGAAAGCCGTGTGTGTATAGACTATCCTGTCACAAAATGCGGCGAAAATCCTGCACGACGGGAATAGTTTGTGTTTACATGTTTACACTCGGAGAGCAGCATTTACAGCGGATCTTTCAGTCTATAATACTGTACTGTAATATTGCAGTGATATTAACATACTGTAAACTTAGTAACTAAATCATTTTGACTATGGTATGTCTTTAAAAACTGAAAGAGCACTGCTGACCACGAACTAACTTTGCAATCTTGGTTAAACAAAGGGCACTGCACTGTACACACTTACCTAATCTGTAGACAGACAATCAAACTGGAGCTGTGTCTTTTTATTAAAAGGAGACGAGCGGCAAATCCGGATTTCACCATTTCCAGATGCGAAAAGCTCTCGGGTAAAAATGTTCCATACAAACGCGTTTCTGTCGCGTGCACTGTAATCCACACGTGAGTCCAGCAGCTCTCTCATAGAGGGAAAATAAAAACAAAACCTTCGATGCAGCACACTAATAAACGCAACACCGACGACTCTTGTCTCCAAATTCTTGTTCTTCCACTTGTTTTGGCAACACAACGTGGCGTCTCTCTGCCGTCTGAACGCTGTAAACAATCTCCTGAGCTATCGTGCATATTAATGAAGTTTCACGTCATACACAATAGAGCGCGCTGATTGGTTTAAAGCACGTCTTTCTTATGAATTAATGCCGCACACTCAGATACGTCACAATGTTCTCGAAAAGACAGAGAGCCACTCTCCAGCCTGGATTCACACCTATGTATCTCATGGCCGTGACGCAGCTTCAAAAATTTGTTTCAAACCGGAAGAACGAATTTGCTCAAAATAACGCAAAAACAACCAATTTTCACTTTTTAGTGCAATATATGTGTCCTCATAGTGTTTATAGCAGCGTGGGACACAGACATGAGTGTCAACAGCTCAAAAAATGTGTTTTGGTGTTTCGTGACCCTTTAAAGACACACACACAGGGGAGAAAGACAGCGACTGTGTTTACATGGACATCAGTAATCAAATTATTTGCCAAATTATTAATTTGTCGACTTTAACTGCAGTTTGGCACTCTCACTTTCATTCAGCAACATTTCCTGCATGCCCCCCGAGACAAATGAGATATTAGATGCGAGGAACTTCTGGAAGAGTGGAGTTTTAATGGAATGTTTGATACTGCTTGCCGTATGAGAGAAAAAAAAACCTCAGCATTTCTTAGTAACTTAGATGCACTCGGTAGGTTGCGTCAGAAAGTTGTGTGTGTATAGACTAGACGCAAGGATCTACTCGCTGTGACGCAGCAAAATTTCTTTTCAAACCGGAAGAACGAATTTGCTCAAAACAATGCAAAAACAACCAATTTTCTCTTTTTTTGTGAAATATACATGTCCTCATAGTGTTTTTAGCAGCATGGGACACGTTTATGATAACATCTCAACAAATGTGTTCTGGTGTTTCGTGATCCTTTAAGCCAGGACTATTCAATTAGTTTGTCACGGGGGTCGGTTCATGAAAAGCATCCCAAACGAAGGGCCGAAGAGACATGACTTGGAATATAAAAGATGACACAACTGCATAAAAGAGCCAATATGTTGAATTCTTGCTCCTTTAGACACCCACGTTGTATTTGTCTACATTAAAATGGTAATATATTGTATTTTTAAAGTATATAATATCACTGCATTGTACAATAAATTTTTTTTAACAAACATTCAAATGTTGTATTTCACAGCACAACAAAATCAGTGCATTGCTGAAGTAGGCTTCTTCTACATTCAGACACATTCATATGTTGTGTTTTGAACTGCATAACAATTATGGATGCAAAAATTATAGATTTTGGCTCTACGATTACGATGAAGAATAATCAGGGTTTCACAGTTATCACGTCTAATGTAAATTTAAGCTTTATATTAGCTAGATTTAGATCTGGACATCCCTAACTAATATTAAAAAACCTTTAAAAGGCATTTTCATTAGTAATAGTTTTTATGCTGAAGGTTTTTCTGTGCTTATAGGGCTACACAATTATGTGTATGTTTATAGAGAGGAACGGGAGAAAATAATATAATAATAATTGTTATGAAGGTCAGCGCCAATATTTAGATTAACTGTTGTTATCATCTGCGTTCATACATACATAATCATTTTAATATTAGTCCGTCTAACATGTCTTTTGTTTACATTACACTGAAAGCTAAGCACAACTCTCACCGCTACAGCATGAGATGTTTTCTACTGCGTGCGCCCAGACAGCCGCGAGCGTGTTGCTCCGCTTGCGCCCGCATATTGGCATACAGTATATTCTTACGACATAACAAACTTGCGCGCAGGAAAGACGTGATATGGGAACGGCCCGCGGCTATAGTTAGGCTATTACAGTGTGCGTGCGTATTAGCTTCGGTGGACAAGCTCGGAACTTTAAACTAGCGCACAGTTGGCAACTTGGCGTAACTTTGTTTAGCAGTTTCGTTTCGTGCGGCAGAACAGAAATGCGGCTTAGAGAAGCCTTTACGATTAATTAACCGTGACGAATTAAAGCGCAGTTAATAGTGAAATTGGTTAATCGTTGCATCCCTAATAACAATATCAGTGCATTGTACAAAAGACCTTTTCTACAAACATATTCAAATGTATTCGGCTGCTCTCACCACTCGCCACTGTCAGGTGACTCACGCTCTGCGCAGCTCATGCTGTATTGAAGAGACGAACGTCACTTCATAACTATAGCGGCCGTTTTTTGACTGAACTAAATTTATTCTTGATGTCTTGGTCACACTATTTGGAGGGCCAGAACAAATTGCCTTGGGGGCCGGGTTCGGCCCGCGGGCCGCCAATTGAATAGCCCTGCTTTAAGCACTCTTTCCATATATACATTTACATGGATCTAAATGAATAACATGCATGTTTTACAATCCATAACATGAGGTGTGTTTTCTGTCTTTAGTTCAGCCGCAGGCGCAAGAAAATCAGCAAAACCCTGAAGAGCTGCAGTCCATCCCGCAGAACATCCCGCAGTCCATCCCGCAGAACATCCCGCAGAACATCCCGCAGTCCATCCCGCAGCCCATCAACACTGCCGGGTCTGAGGATCTCCAGCCCATCCAGGCTGACTGGCAGAGACCACGGCAGATCTTTGCCTGCAGTCAAGAGTATAAAACCAGACTTCTTAACGCAAACAGAGATGATGCAAGTATTTCAATTCTTGCATTTCTTTCAATGCAAGTATTTCGAGTCTTCAGAACTGCTCTCAGACAGCCTGCTTTACGTAACAGTGGGCCCAATAAGACACCTGCATGTCGCAAATTTATTTAGTTTTTGCTATTTTCAAACCGGCACACGTGTCATTTTCACGTTTTGCTCCATGTTGTTTAAACAGCAAATGCATTTGCGCCACTGTGCGCTCATGGCCATGCTGATCTGAATAGGAGGTGTGTTAGGCCACATTGTTGGCGAGGTGACATTTTTAGGCAACTCAAATTAGACTGCATCATTGACCAACAAAAAGCTGGTCTACAGTCTATGGTGCAGGGGTTTTGTTATTTAAAGAGTGCGTCAGTGTTATGCACCTATGCGGATTCAAAACACACTTGCACTTTGCTTAATACACACAGGGATGTACAGCAACACACAAATATCTTTAAATATGACAAATTAAAGGATATATATTGTTGTCAACATAATTATAAAGAACGCTTCTTTGACTATGCCTTCTACATCTCAGAGGGCTAAGGTAGAATCCGCCTCTGTTGTAGTCATTACTTTACCATAAATGTGTAACCTAAGGCTGCGTTTCCACCAAAGCGTTTATTTGTGTTGCAGAAATGCTAATACTGTTCTAAAAATGTTTAGTTGTGAAACCTTTTGCAACGCAGTGTTTTTTTCTGTTGGTGGCTATGATACAGAGTATCCTCACTATGCCATAACGCCCGATTCACACGGGGCATCAGCGTCAATGCATCTCATTCACTTTAAATGGGTAATGTCAAGCATTACAGAACTGAATTGTGAATTCATCAGCGCCGCATCAGCAGTGATGCTTGTGGCAGAAGTTGGGAATTTCTCAACTTTTCAAATGCCAACAGAAGCGTCAACCAATCAGATCACTTTATGCAAACACCCCAGCTCAGACAGTAGCCAATTACAGTCTGAAGCCTGGTTTATACTTCTGTGTCGAGTGATCGGGATGACCAGGGCTTCATTTGTGCCGGAACATGCCAGATCCGGAACCTCTGAAATCTGATCCGGGACCTCATTTTACAATTCCCCTCCTCAACCGCCCTTCTCCCCCATCCGCTGTTCACTTTCTTCCGTGACTCCCTAACCCTCTTCACTATCATCCGCGACACCCCTCCGCCACACACCACCACCCAAACAACCCCATTTTCATTTTCATGCGCAACACCTCTCCCCATCCTCGGGTAACATGCCGAACACCCTGATCTGTTCTGGGACCCCGCAATTCACAAATGAAGCACTGGGCATGACCCACAGTGCATGCAATGCCCGTAGCCATGCATTTATACTTCTGCATGCTGTTTGTGTTGCCCTGCAGTAAGTTATGTTATGTTCCTCTGTGTCGAGTTTCTTCGCTGGTGTTTTGTTTTTTCTGAACGCTACCTTAAATGTACATGTAGCTCAAACTCGCTCATTTTGAGGTGGGAGTCGACGGACGTGCAACAACTTCATGAGTTAAACTGAAAACAACAGTTTTTCATGTGTAGCTCCTTCACGAGACTTGACACTTGTAAACACTCGCTTCATCGGGCTCGCACGGCTCTCACCTCCGCCCACACTCATCAGTGCTACCAAGCAGACTAATCACAGAGCTTGCGTTGCATGTTGTTGCAATGTGTAGTTAAATTTTTTAAAGGCTGCGCGTCAGCGTCGCCGACGGCCACGGCGAGGGCTATGCGACTATGCGTAGGCTGTGCCATAGCATACGCGTATGCTTGACGCATAAGTATAAATCAGCCTTAATTTAATTCCTATGACGATCACGTCAACACTGAGCTTCAGAGGCGATCTTCCTCAATCGTGATGCTGATGCCCCGTGTGAATGTACCAGTACAAGTATTGTCCCACCCCTCCTCCACTGTGATTGGACGTCTAGCTCAAAAGTGACACTAATAGGTGCTACGTTTTCAAATTTCAACGGCTGAAAAAAGGCTAAGCCTTCAGCGCTAACCGTAAAACACCTGCAGGCGCTCAAAAAAATGAGGTGCTACCATTGACAACAACAGAAAACAAGCACGCAGCTCGAGAAAAACGCATCGGTGGACACTCATCCTAAAGCCGCCTTTCCACTGCACATGACAAACGACAAGCGACAGACCGGATGTCAATCATTTCCAATGGAGGGTAGTCCGGGAGCTGCGTGGAGTTCTGATGATCTCTGTATGCGGAAAATTCGGATCCAATTTGAGCTGTGGATCCGTTAAAATATTTGAACTTCTACGCCTACACCGTATGCAACTGGCCGGCCGGATGCGATGTATTGCAGAGTTGTCCAACCAGGTCCACGCGCGCAAGAGGAGAAATACAATTTTTTTCGAATCAGAAAAAAAAGTTTATATTAAAAAACATTTCTATTCATAAACAATTAATAAAAATATTGTATTTTAATGTTGTCTCCACATTCCCTCCAAATGTTTTAGCAGTTTCTAGTATTCATTCAAACATGGTGAACGTACGGAGAATAAAAGCTCTTGCTTTTGCACTCCTTTATATTGGACACCACGAGGATCTGAAAGTTCTATGCGACTGCCACAAGGGGGCGTATTCCGACAGTCATGTCCGAATGTCGTGTGCAGTGGAAAGGCGGCTTGAGAGCCAGGACACCAAACTAATCATCAGCCATTGGGCATTTCTCAAGTATTTCACGAAAACAATCAGAAACATCCAATACGAGGCAACAACACAGTCGGTTTTCATCACCGTTATTTTTTTGAGCTGGCAGATTCATAAGTAATCCGCCAGCTCTGCACACTGCCGGCAATCTCAAGGGTTGGGAAGTTCTGATTATAGTTAAATCTTGTATAATTCTGTTTTTTTTTTTCCTCCGTATAGATTTACATACCAGTGAGCAGGACTCAAAGAAAAGGCTTGGCTCTGTTAATCACCAACATACAATTCGCCAACAAACAACACAACCGAGACGGAGCGGAGAGAGATGAGGAGAACATGGAGTGGCTGCTGAGAGCTCTGGGCTTTGTCGTTATAAAATACACAAATCTCACTGGAAAAGTGCGTAAGATTTATGCCCAGTTAAAAAAATGAATGAATGAATGAATGTTTGGTGTGAACTACCCCTTTAAAGTGTGCATTTTAAAAAAAAACATTATATTTATTCTCAGGAAATCAGCAGAGCAGTCCAGAATTTCTCTGGACGTCATGAACATCAAGACTCAGATGGCACCTTTGTCGTCATCATGTCTCATGGGAATAGAATTGATAATAAAGATGCCATTTTAGGCGTCAGTGACGACTTCTACTTTATTGAAGACACTTTCACCTATCTGAACGCTGTGAACTGTCCGGCTCTGATCGACAAACCCAAGGTTATCCTCATTCAGGCTTGCAGAGGAGGTACGACACAGCTGATCAGACGCAGATATTTTTCGTTTGTACATGTCTGTGTGAACAGTAACTTTGTGAACTGTTCTTGTGTCCAGGGAAAGCCAGTGGTGTGTATGCTCAAGATTCTGTGTTTGAATCCGACTCGTTTGTGCACAAGGAGAAAGACTTTGTCTGTTTTATGTCCACCATGCCTAGTAAGTTCGTTAATACCGCACTGACTGCTCTAAAAAGACTCACTCCTGTTCATCTTGCTCATATTTGCTGCAAAAAAGCTTCTCTTACTTTGAGTTTGTGTCTTGTTTCTAGTCCAAATATCTAAAAATTCTAATATCAAGAAGCATTTTCTAGACCAGCAAAAATATGGTACATTTTACAGAAACAATGAGTCAAAATAAAGTGAGTTTTTCTTTAAAATAAGCAAAATTAATAGCCAATGAGGTTAGCAAAATAATCTTGTTCATCGCTTTAACATAAGATTACTTTTGCTTACCCTATTGGCAGATTCTTTTGCTAGTTTCAAGAAAAAAACTCACTTCATTTTGACTCGCTTCTGAAAACAAGACAATATTTTCTACTTGTCTAGAATATGCTTCTTGATTTAAAGGGCACCTATTTTACCCCTTTTTAAAGATTTAATATGAATATTATGGCTCTTCTGAGTGTGCCAGTTTAAGTTCATTTCAAAACACAGTTCAGATTTGTTTTTTATTATAATATGTTAAAAAGTGTCATTTTTTTTTAGGGGGGGGGGGGGGGGGGGGGGGCGTGTACACAGCTCATTGTTTTAGGGGCGTGTTGCTTCACATGAAAATTAGTTTCGACTTCACGACCAACTTAACAAGGGGGCGGAGCCAAGAGCTCCCCCGCTTTGTGAATGGCTACAGACAGAGAGAAGCAACATGAGTGAGATGACCAGCATTCAGCCGTACATGTACAAATCGGACACAGACCAAGCAGAGACGACTGTTGAGGAACCAATATTCCTAATGTGCCAGAATGGGTACAAAATCATTTGTGTCTTTGTATAGTTTTACACTGAATCAATATCCGTATAGGGATGCCATGATTAACCTGTTTCACTATTAACCGCGCATTAATTAACCGTAAAGGCTTCTCAACACCTTGTCTCTGCACGGAACAAAACTGCTGCAACTAAACCAAGTTATGCCATCTGTGTGCTACTTTAAAGTTCCGAGCTTCTACACCGAGACTAATAACCACGCACACTGGATTAACTTTGACTGAGGCTAGAACTAAGGCAAGTTCGTTATTTCCAATGGAGGGACGTGCACGTGAGGCAACGCACTCACACTCTCCAGCCGCACCTAGTTGAGATGACAGGGAGCTTCTGTGACCGCGGGAAATGCAAACGGCTGAAGATTAATGCTGCGTTCACACCAGACGCGGAAGAAGCGTCAAGCGCGAGTGATTTACATGTTAAGTCAATGCAAACGCGCGAATAGGCATCCTGCGGCGCGATACGCGCGAATTGAGCGTTTGACGCGCGAATCGCTCGAGTTCAAATATCTGCACTGCAAAAAAGCTTTTCTTAGTTAGATTTTTTGTCTTGTTTCTAGTCCAAATATCTAAAAATTCTTAAATCAAGAAGAATTTTCTAGACAAGCAAAACATGTTGTCTTGTTTTAAGAAATAATATGCCAAAATAAAGAGAGTTTTACCTTAAAACAAGCAAAATAATCTGCCAATGGGGTAAGCAAAATAATCTTATGTCAAAAGGGAAAAACAAGATTATATTGCTTCCCCCATTGGCAGATTATTTTGCTTGTTTTAAGGTAAAACTCTCTTTATTTTGGCATATTATTTCTTAAAACAAGACAACATGTTTTGCTTGTCTAGAAAATTCTTCTTGATTTAAGAATTTTTAGATATTTGGACTAGAAACAAGACAAAAAATCTAACTAAGAAAAGCTTTTTTGCAGTGTGAACTTCTGCGGACATTCGCGCCGCGTTAACCAATCAGGAGCTTGCTCTTGTGGGAGCATGATTGTGACGTAGCACCTGTTGTTGGTGTCCGGGGGAAATCCTCCAGCCGACACCGACAACAGTTCATCAAACTGGGCTTGGCTCAGTCAGAAGCACCGCTGGAAGCTTCCGTCATCCAGGTTAAGTTTCTGGAAGAGTTTATGAGCCCACAGCGCTGAGTGCACCTCTGAAAGTATCTAGTGGACTCAGACACGGCTCCAAACGTATCGACGCTGTTTTACAGCCTTCATAAAGCACATAAACACAGGTATTTTATCAATAAAATCCATGTTAGCCATTTAGCAACGAAGCTACATTCACCGAGCAGACAGAAGCCCTGCCCATGACGCAAATCCGCGTCTGTTCTGAAGTGAATTTGACGCGCGAATGAAGCGGAGTTTGACGCGCGAATGAAGCGGAGTCTGACGCGCGAATGAAGCGAGTAAACTCAAATGTTCACGCGTCTATTTACTCGCGAATAACGCGATTTAGCCGCGCGTTCCGCGTCTGGTGTGAACGCAGCATAAGGAAGAAGCAATGAAAAGTACACAGGTTTGCAAACCCACCTAAAGTTAGAAACAGTGGCGCCGATGAGAGCAATCGTGTGGTGAATAATCATGTGGTGAAAGCCGAGATCAATCGAGTGTTTTCAGAGAGAGTGCTGAAAGGCTCGGTGGATCAGCTGTTTTTAATGGCCTGAATCTTGATACGTTGCATTCACTGCGTGTTCAGCGCAAACGGCCGCTAAATGTAAAATCTCTGTTGCCCATTCGCAGGAAGACGATGAAGGCTCTTGTGTTGAGCCCAATGAGCCTTACATCTAAAAATAGAGCAAGGGTGTTTCTTTGGTGACATCGCTTTGAATTTTGAATGCTGGAAATGGCGGAAGTGAAACAACAAACTGAGGATGTGGAAATGCGCGCCTGTCAATCAATAATGGTGGGCGGGGGGACCGCACTTCTACATCAAGTTGCGGTCGATCTCAAAACCGCTCCAATTGGTCCACCTTGAAAAGTAGATTGTTCACCATAGGTGCCCTTTAAGATACTTTTGATATTTGGACTAGAAACAAGACAAAAAAATCTAAGTAAGAGAAGCCTTCATTACAGTGTGAATCAGTGTTAATTTTGACAGCAAATTTTAATTTAGTTTTAGTCTTGTTACTAAAGTTCCATTTTTATTTTAGTCATCTTTTAGTCTTCTGAATCATTTTAGTTTTAGTATAGTTTTAGTCAAATAAATCTACTCTAGCGAGAGGCTATTCCATTATAGTTAAGCAAAAGCACACACTTGGGTAAATGACCTTTGCGGGAATTTCGGGATGATTCTGCTGATGTCCCTTGATTTGACGTCTTTTTGTCTTGACATCTAACGGGAATCTTCCCCTTCTCTCAGCTGTTGCCATCTCATTATACATAGTTTAATCAGATAAACGTCCCTATGGAAGATGATGCAATTGCATCCCGCGTCTACTGTGGACCAGTTACTTTTCAAATGTCACATTCTCGTCTCATTTTTATTAGTCAACGAAAATGTCAGTATATTTTTATTATAGTTGTCATCATCATCACTTAATTTTCATTTAGTTTTCATTGGTAGAAACTTGTTCATGAAAATTATGACGAAAAATTTTCATAACGAAGTTAACTCTGGTGTGAATACCGTTAGACTCTCCAGAAAACCATTAAGTTTGTGTCTTTGCTTTATTTTATTTAAGCTTGTAATTGGCATATTATATTTTACGCAGTTTAACTGTCCTACAAAGTCATCCCAGTCAGTCTAAAATTACGATTTCTTTCCAAATTGAGCTATTCAAGTCATCTGGGGAAATTATATGTAATAGCAGAAAAACTCAATTACGATGTCTGTATTTTCCAATATCGTGCAGCGCTATCCTCAACGTAACAACTCTGTCTGATAAACTGCCATTAGCAAATACACACATTTAAAAAGGCTGTAGAATTGTCTGTAGACCTCTGAGACAGAATTGTCTGGAGGCACAAGGCTGGGGAAGGTTACAGAAACATTTCTGTTGCTCTCAAAGTTCCAATGAGCACAGCGGCCTCCTTCATCCGTAAGTGGAAGATGTTTGAACCACCAGGACTCTTCCTAGAGCTGGCCGGCCATCTAAACTGAGTGATCGGGGGAGAAGGGCCTCAGTCAGGGAGGTGATCAATAACCCGATGGTCACTCTGTCTGAGCTCCAGGGTTCTTCTGTGGAGAGAGGAGAACTTTACAGAAGGACAACCATCTGTGCAGCAATCCACCAATCAGGCCTGTATGGTAGAGTGGCCAGACTGAAGACACTCCCCGCCTGGAATTTGCTAATAGGCATCTGAAGGACTCTCAGACCATAAGAAACTAAACTCTCTGGTCTGATGAGACTCAAATTGAACTCTTTGGAGTGAACGCCAGGCGTTACGTTTGGAGAAAACCAGGCAGCGCTCATCACCAGGCTAATACCATCCCTACAGTGAAGCATGGTGGTGGCAGCATCATGCTGTGGGGATGTTTTTCAGCAGCAGGAACTGGAAGACTAGTCAGGATAGAGGGAAAGATGAATGCAGCAATGTACAGAGACATCCTGAATGAAGACCTGCTTCAGAGTGCTCTTGACCTCAGACTGGGGAGACGCTTCATCTTCCAGCAGGACAATGACCCAAAGCACACCGCCAAAATATCAATGGAGTGGCTTCACAACAACTCGGTGAATGTCCTTGAGTGGCCCAGCCAGAGCCCAGACCTTAATCCTATTGAACATCTCTGGAGAGATCTGAAAATGGCTGTACGTCGCTTCCCGTCCAACCTGATAGAGCTTGAGAGGTACTGCAAAGAGGAATGAGCAAAGATTCCCAAAGACAGGTGTGCCGAGCTTGTGGCATCATATTCAGAAAGAATTGAGGCTGTAATCGCTGCCAAAGGAGCATCAACAAAGTATTGAGCAAAGGCTGTGAATACTGATGTACATGTGATTTATCAGCTTTTTCAACAATTTCAAAAACTCATTTTTAACATTGTCATTATGGGGGATTGTGTGTAAAATGTTGAGGAAATAAATGAATATAATCCATTATCTATCAATACTTCAATACTTTCAATACTTTCCGGATGCACTGTATGTCTATGAGCAAAGTTTGCTTTGTGAATTTTATAACCTACCAATGAATCATTTCCACAGATACTTTCGCATACAGGAATCCAATCGATGGAAGTTTTTTTATCAGCTACATAGTGGATGTGTTCTGTTCATCAGCCTACAAGGATCACATTATGGAGCTGTTTAGGAAGGTAAATGCTGAACTTGCCATCTTATTTTCTTCAGAACGACCTTTTAGATTTTTTTTTTCTTCACTCCAAGCGCTCTGCTCAGGTAAAATGAAGGGATTTATTGCTTTTAAGGTCCGTTTGAAACTAAATTCAGTATGTTAGTGTACTTCCAACTGAAACTGAATATCGAGTAGGGGGCAGAGCTTTCTTTTGCAGATCATTCCCTCATAGCACACTAACAGTAAGAGAGGATATCAAGGACCAGGGGGTGCCAAGTCAGAGCACTCACTCTGGTCCCCTGGGCTCTGCGATTGGTTGGGGAAATTCCAAACTAAACCAAAACAAACCATTACAATTGGCTTAAGATTAGCAATCAAAATTCAGGACATTGCAACCTGCAGAACCTGGAAAGTTTATAAAAAAAAAATAAATAAATAAAAGAGAGGGTATCAGTCATATTAATATGCATTTGCTATGAAAACCCTCAGATTGACGCCACTCCAAATGTGGAAGCAAATGATCAAACTTTGTTTGAAGATCACCAAAACAAACGACTAATTTTTCAGAGGATTAACTTGCACAGATTAATTATTTACCTTAATAACATTGTGAGCTAGCTACATACATGTTGTAAATTTAGATATCACACACACTTTAAAATCTTCAACCAAAATCTGCTTCCCGTCTGGAACAGCGGTCCTTCTCTGATGACTCTGATTGGGTGAAATATGCCTAGCCACGCCCTTTCAACTGTTAATGTGCAGTGAGTGAAAGAATAGAGAAGGGGCACTAAAATAAAGCCCCACCCCCTACTAAATATTCCATTCAGTTGGGAATACATCATCACACTGATATAAAGTCGTTAACATTAAAATATGCTCTGATAGAAACATGTTCCAATATATATTTTTAATAGGTTACCTTACGCATGGAGAAAGACCAGCGTTTCCTAGGTCAGGCGAAACTCTTGCCGTGCATTGAAAGGACGTCCATTTCAAAGAAATTCTACCTGTTTCCTGGACTGTGAAGACATGAAGAGTAAACCTGGTTTAAAGGGAAAACAGCACAGGTGATCAGGGTAAAACATGTATATCACCATGCTGAAGGCCTTTATTTTCTGGCAGAAATTTACCTCAGTACAAGTCATTATTAAAAACACAGGTATTATCAGTTTTATTTTAACATACTGTATCTTTGGGAAGTTATTAGAAGATGGTTCATTCTCTAATTGATTATACAATACTGTTAAGATTGTAATGAAGGGCATTCTCTATTCGTCTGTGGTGTTTTATTCTCCTTATTCTTTTCTTTAGTCGTTTATTATGTAATCACTTTATTATTACATTTAATTAACTAGTTCATCGATTCGTTCAATGATCAGTAACTTTATAACATGTGTTATCTTCCATTGTGTTATAATCTTAATCTTGTGTGGTTTCCAGGGGATCAGTCTGAAATCTGTAAGAAAATTACTGTATTTCAATGTGTTTAATGGTACTTAACTCTTGTTAAACAGTATATTTTTATTGCTTATGCTTTAATATCACTGGATGGATTTGTGCTTGTCTGCTCATTCAGTAAACTGGTAAATAACAAATTGATTGGGTTTTGGATTCAGTAACACACACACACACACACACACACACACACACTAGTTATATATACTGTATTATTACAACCTTCCCAGTCTAGGGTTGGGAAGGAGTAATAAAGAAAGTGGTGAAGGTTTGGATAAAGATTTTCCCTTCTACTGACTCACAAAAACAACAAGCTTAGCATAAAAAAAGTATACATTTATTTAACAAAAGGAAGCAAACGAGTCTTCAGGAGGGGTCAAGTCCAACATAAACAAAACATCCTGACTTCAATATTTCAATGGCAAAAAATGGCAAACCACCTCCCTACAGCTTCCAATAAATTGAACAACAAATAAATGAGTCTTTTTGCAACAAAAATAAAGAAACTCTAACAGGTTTGGTGTTAACTCGAATGATTTGGTTAAACAGATCCTCTCACAAGAGGAGTAAATGTCTTTACAGACATTACCAACAATTCAACCACAAACAACAAAACCCCAATAACAAGCCAGCAGAAGGGATCCTTGCTCCAAGGTGGACCAATCAGGACAGAGAATCCATCAGTAGAGTCCATTTTCAGGGTTAACTCCACCTGATCAGAATAGAGTATATGCGGAGCTAGTGCTTCTTCCCATACTGATAAACTTCTGGTAAACGGTTAATGTGACTTTTTTTCCATTTTATACAGTTCCTTTTACAGCACTGATGTTGTAATGTTAAAATATAATCAGTTAAACAGACTTTGACATTCATTTTGTTGCTCAAGTGTAAAACGAGACAAAAAGCCGTTTACTCACACACGCCCATCAGGATCGGCAGGCTAGCGCAGAAGCTCTATTGACTATACTGGGGTGATATAAATATATATGTTCATAAAAGTGTATTTTAATGCAGTGCTTCTTACAGTCTGAGACCCACTTTATATCAGATATCACTCAGCCAGTGGAGATTGGTGATTTTTGAAGAGAACAGATCTTAAACTTGCCGATTTTGTAATGGCATACAGTTCACCGAAAGCGCTTAACCCAGGTTACTGACAAATTAAAAGTCCTTTAGCATACTTTGGCATATACCCTATTAGAGCCTCATTGAAGGAGAAAGAGGGAGAAACAATTACATGATATTCACAAGAGACATTCATAGAACATAACTATATATATATATATTAGTGGTGGGCCGTTATCGGCGTTAACGTGCTGCGTTATTTTACGCAAGCTATGATGACTTTCACCTTGATATATTAGTGCGGATGTATACCTGACCGGTGAGCCGTCTGACAAAAGAGTGCCCTTCTGAATCAAATCAGCAGGATGCCTGACTTTAACTGCAGTTCGGCAGTTTCACTTTAACTCACGAACATTTCATTCATGCCCTCGTGACAAACTGGGGTATTAGACGCAAATAATGAGTAAAGGACTGGTGAGAGTGTTATGGAGTTTAATAACGCATGATAAATGGATAAAAAAAAAATATTTTGCGATGTGTGTGTGTGTGTGCGGTCCTTTACTGATGGCCCATTCACACGGGGCTTCAGCGTCAACGCTTGACAGAGGGCGTGTCTGAAGTTGGGGCTGACGCGATCGTCATAGCAGCGTCAGCCAATGAAATTAGTCAGAAATAGGCCACTGTTGGAGCTGGTGTATTTGCATACAGCGATCTGATTGGCTGACGCTTCCGTCGGCGCTTGAAAAGTTGAGCAAGACCCAACTTCTGCAGCGAGCAACGCCTCTGAAGCGGCGCCGACGGATCCACAATGCAGTTCGGCAATGCCTGACGTCACCCATTCAAAGTGAATGGGAAGCGTTGAAGCTGACGCCCCGTGTGAATGGGGCATGACAGCCGCATGTGGATCTTGTCGGAAAATATGGCGAAAGGTCCTAAAGACAGCGGTGTTTACTTCAAAAATGCCACTAATATATGTATACTCCACGTCTTCATTCCATTTCTGTTTAGTTCAGTTATGACTTTAGTCCAGGGGTGTCCACACTCGATCCTGGAGGACCGATGTCCTGAAGAGTTTAGCTCCAACCCCAATCAAACACGCCTGAACCAACTCTTACTGGATATATTAGAAACTTCCTATCAGGTGTGTTGAAGCAAGTTGTAGCTAAACTCAGCAGGACACCGGCCCTCCAGGACCGAGTTTGGACACCCCTGCTTTAGTCGGATTAAGGTAATGAAAATCCGCTGTTTGGAGCTTATGTAGGCCTGTTAGTAAACATAAGTACATCTTATTGAACATCATTTATTTTTATCACCAATTATCATAGTAGAACCGTTTCTCAAGTTTGTGATGCATTTTGAAAACAGGAGATGAGTCCCTGGTCTAATGCGCCACCTGGCTTGAGAAACCCGTTCTCAAAGACTTATTATTTGAGTAGCACACATATAACCACTTTAATCTAGATTAATTCCAAGATTAATCTAGATTAATATAGATTTAAAAAATTAATCTATGCCCACCTATAATATATATATATATATATATATATATTAGTGAACTGATAAACTGTATCAAATTTTATCAGTTCTGTCTGGTTCTCAATTCTGACTGGCTGATATCCGTGCAATATTGTAATAATATCAGCACTCGTACAGCCTCTTCACCATTGTGGTGTATTACTCTGCCCTCACCAAGCAGAGGAATAAACTCACAACAGTTTGACAAATATTGCAGCCGTTGGACAACATAATGCACTATTGAGTTTTATCGGCGAGAATTTAGTTGTTTAGATTGAAACGGTTTATTAATAAGGACAGAGCCTATTTAAAAATCTGATTTCAGATCATCTGCCTGTCATACTGCAAAGAAATTGTTGGTTGACATTCAGCCACAAGATGGCGACAGAGACTGCATAATAAGTCCTTAGGGGAGAAAAACTACTGAACAAATCAATACAGAACAGGTAAGTAACAAGTCGATCCCTCTCTTTTGTATGTTGTATTTATACCGTAGTAATCTAATAGTGTTTGCTTTGGCTTTTTTTCAGGGTTAATTTTTGTTAATATCCTATTGGGAAATACTGGAAGATCTCTGCAAAATTAGCCAATAGTATCTTGATGCAGCCTTTATGATGCAAGCTGAGATTGCATCACTCAGAGATGCAATGTCAGACACAATGCACTCAATGGGGTGAGTGACGTCACTGTGACGGGTAGGGTTAGGGGTCACGCCTCCCAGCAGTGCCGATATACAGCCATATTGCACTGCTACTCATGTGATATTGTTGCCCATATGCAGTACTACAGTAAACTGTGGTGTATTGTAGTACCCTATAGTTTTAGAGCTATACATTTCATTTAATAAAGTTAATTTGTTTGTATTACTATAGTTGTGTTAGCATAGCAACTGTAGGATCACCACAACAGATCAATTTAAGCACTGTACTATAGTATGGCTTTAAAAAAACACACAATGCAGTATTTATTATATATACTAAACCATTTTTCATGTGGATTTTAAAGAAAGTGACAAAAACCGGCAGTCAATTGTTGACGAAAAAAAAAAAATTCTTACCTGGCTTTTCAGGAAGTTCTCAGAAGATAACGTTATCCTAAATTATTATTGTATGAAGGTGTAGGTTATACAGTGCATTGTTATTCTGGTTTGAAAGAGTTCAAGCCAGGTAAGAAAAAGTAACACAAAAGTAACTTAAAAGTATTGTATTGCATTACTTACCATGAAAAAGTAACTAAGTAACACAACTAGTAACTTTTCTGGGGAGTAACTCAATATTCTAATGCATTACTTTTTAAAAGTAAGGATGCTTTTACATGTAGACGTTTGTTTTCGGAACCTGACGCGTTTGCCCCGTTAGCTCATTTTATTTGGCCATATGTGAACACTCCAATCGCCCTTCGATCCACGCCAAAACAATCAGTCCGAGATCGCCTGAATGAGGTCTCTGCTCTAGGGTTGTCACAATTCCATAAATTTAGGCCACAATACTACACCAGCTGAAGTATCACGATACCAAGTAGTATCGCGATACTGTATTAATTCACAACTCAAATCGAAATAAAGCAAATGCAAATTGTCAGAAATTATGTTATAATTCCCAAATTTAATTGATAATTCCTTTATTATTGAACATATTATTTGTACAGACAAAATGATTTACTTGTGTATATATATATATATATATATATATACACTGTGACTGTTTTGTTGTTATTGCAATAATTAATATATAAACAAACAAATAAATAAATAAATAAATAAATAAATCATTGACCACATCATATGATCTGTTATGACTGCAGAAAGCTATGACCTGTCTGAATCGATGACTGTTTTCAACTTCGCCCCGACCTGTGCTCGGCTAATGTGACATTTACAGAAAAAAATCTCAAAACATAAATTGACAGAGTAAGTATACGTTAACATCATATTGAAACATCTGTTTATATTTTCCAAAACAACTGACCAGAGTTGTGGAAGCAGAAAAATATCAATCTGTAAACATTTTTTATATTTTAAATGAGGAAAATAATCATGCGTTATGGATGTGACAAAAAAAAAAGTTTACAGTATGCGAGTTTACAGTCCACAACATACTGTGTAGAAATTCTGTGAATTAAACTGCACAACCCAAAAGAAACTACACTAATCAACAGGATAAAAGTTGCTCTCTATAGAACAAGCAAGATTGATTTTATTTTATTTTACATTTATAAGGAAAAAGCTTTGTTATGGATGTGACGTCTCTCCATTATGGATGTGACGGATGTGAAATTGCTACTTGTGTGACTTTTGTAAATCAAATATAATTGTTTGAAAACATTGGCAGAGACATTTTTGAGTATTTTTAAACCACTGTAAAATACAAGCCTACACAAAACAAAAACCAAAAAAAAAAAACACAGAAATGGTTTTACTATTTTGGCCAAAACTTTAGTTTTTTCATGGCAAGGTTGACATTTGCATGGAATATCTCATATATATATATATATATATATTTAATTATTAAACGTTAATTGGTTCTCTGCCTCCTCCTTCCCAATGGCCAGGGGTCCATTAGACCTCATTACAGTATAATTTATAAAATGACCAATTATTAACGTCTACACCAACCCCACACCTAAACCTACCTTTTAAACAGAACATAACCTTTTGACATTCTCACTGTATATGGAACTAAAATCACTATAAAATACACTAACACAAAAATTCAGATTTGTGCTCAGTTGTGCTGAGGAATAATCATTACCATGTCACACATAAATATGCTAAATTAATTGTGAAAACTGGTCTCCAAACCAATTTTAGCAATAACAGAATCTGCCTGTTATTTTGTCTGTAATTGGTGTTTTGGGGATAGGTTGGCAATAGGCCTTTGTTTGTTTTGTTTTGTGAGGAACTTCAGCAGGTTGTTAAATCTGACATAAAGATACTGAAGATTCAGGATAAACCTTAAATCCAGCATAGAGGGGTTCAGTGAATGGGGTGTTGTATGTGTGTAAGTGTGTGAGTATGTGTGTGTCAGAGACACTGTAGAAGGACAGAGAGCCGGACGACACGTCCACATACACTCCTACTCTATTATTACGAGATGAAGGACCAAATACATCAGTGCTCTTATTATTGTGCCAGGTAGAGTAAACCTCATCGCAACAGTACAGATTCCAGGACTTTTCATTGTGTCCAAAACGACAGCCACTTTTCCTGTCAATTCCTTTATAAGCCACCCCTATAAGACCAGAGCCGCTCCATTTCACCTCCCAGTAACAGCGTCCAGTCAGACTCTCTTTACACAGAACCTGCTCCTGTTGCTCAAATCTGTCTGGATGATCAGGATACGGCTGAGGATCTTTCACAATACTTGCTTTTCTGTTCTCCTCAGACAGCTGGAGGTGAGTGTGTGCTGTGTTTGGATCCAGTGTGAGAAAGCAGATATCTGAACACAGAGAGAAATCAGATAATCTATGATATTATGAATTATGCACAGACAGGTGTGTGTGTGTGTATGTGTGTGTGTGTGCTTACATTTTCTCAATCCAGATGTGATCCTGGAATGTCCTCCATGGTCCAAACTGAAATTACAAAAACATACACACACACAGACAGAGCGACATATGTAGAATTAAAATTACATGACCTATGACACCATGTGCGTATGCAGTGGTGTCCCCTTTCTTAGAGGAATATTTCCATCCCTACCCATCACACTCTTTTTCAAGGGTCAAAGGGGAGGCGTAGAGCACTGATCATCAACTGGCGGCCCACTGAGCCGCTCAATCCGGCCCGCGACTGCATTTCAAAATTTAGAGGATCTAAAAGAAAATAGTGGTCCACACTAGGGCTGTGCAATTAATCGAAATCGAATCGCAATTTGGAACATTGCAATTAGCTATTCGCAAAAGGCTGCGATATGACATGTATATTATTTAACCTCCCCACTCAGAGCAAATGCATGACTGCCGTCTGTGTGTGACAGCCTTACTAGCCAATCGAGTGAGCACACTTTCGTTCTGCCCAATCAGAATTGCGCAACCGAACTATGCGGAGCGCCCACAATAACAAACAGGAAACCGCAAACGGCTGCATGAGGAGCGTCTTGCTAAAAAGCAGGGGTGTAGATTTAGCATGGACGAAGGGGACGCGAAGGAAAACCAACTATTGAAATGTCGCCACCAATAATTTAATTCACTTAAAAAAAATCACGCTGTCAATATTAACCTAGACATGTTAACCTAGAAAGGCTGTGTCTTTCCCTGCTGTCATGTGAGAGGCTGTAGCTGCGTTCAGGAAAGCAGCTTCTAAACAGCAGGTGAATTCCCCATGCAAGAATGAGGTGTGTGAGGTCTGACACACACAGGTGAGGATGGCGGCAGCAAAAAAGGACATAAAGAGCTTTTTTCAACGAAAAGAGTAAGTCACATAAACTCGAGTTCTCTACTGAATGAGTCCATCATGATAATGGCGTTAATGCTTGTGTTTTCCCCGCTTTAACACAGAATAAACAGCTAAATGCAAAAGTATATGATCTCTGCCTGCCAGTTCTCCTGATCTCTCAGAGTAACAGGTGCAATGTTGAAACAGTTTGTCAGAAAAACTCCAGCCTGTGCTCCATCTTTTATTAATACTTATATATGAGACATGTTTCATTTGCACTACGGCTAAAATAAACGGAAGTCTTTATTAAACTATCTCTTTGTAACGTTAAAAGAATGTTTATTAACTGATACTGTCAGGCCTGTAGCCAGCTTATTGAATGGGTTATTTTTGCAGTTACTGATTTTCTGTTTAATTTTGAGGTATAAACATTTTAGTCACATTTTAAGAACAAATTTTTGCTGCATTATCTTGTCGGATGGTTCTCATAAACACACTTTTTGATGAACCAAAATATATTTTAAACCATTTTGTCAAATTGCTTATCACACTATTTTACTATTTTAACTGTTTATTTACAAATGTGCATTTAAACTAAGTTTAATATTACAGTTTTATAAAAAAAAATAATGAAAATTTATAATAAACAAATATGAAAATATACTTTTAATTTACAAACTTATTATCTTTCATTACACACACACACACATTAAGATTTCAGAGATGTTTGCTAATATAAGTTAATATCTTTTAAGCTCCTTTTTTAACTAACACTCACTGCATTTTAGCAGTAAGAAGCTAAAATACAGATTATTGAATTATTCACTTGACTACAAAATTAAAATCGCAAATCAAATCGAAATATTTTCCCCAAATCGCACAGCCCTAGTCCACACTATTAAAGCAACTAAAACTAACAACAACTGAGTCTCTTGTCAGAATAACCACCATTTATGACTATAAGGCTACACTTCCAAATGAGGACAGACTCAGACAGACTATGCGGCGTTAAGCATTTATTGTTTCAAACAGATGTTCTCAGATTTTTATTTTATTTTATTCTTGGGGGTCCGGCCCCCAAGGAGACTGTCTAGTAAAACTCTGGCCCTCTGATAAATATAGTTGATGACCTCTGGCGTAGAGCGTTGGGATCGGGCCCAATTGACCCCACAAAACCCCATCCCACTTTTTACCCTCCAAAGTGCTTTCACAGTGCCTTGGCACTCCAGTATACAGTATATCTGTGCAGAATGAACATTACATACTGACTTCAGAAAAAAGCAGACAAAAATGGAATGTGAGGGAAATATTCGTATGTGAATGAAAACAAAATAAAGGTTGAAGCTATAGACCTTTTTCTTGGCTGCTGCATGGAGGGCGCCATAGTGACCAGCGTCTTCCGGTAGAATGTTTAGAACTTCCGTTTACAGTGTTTACAACTGGTAATTTGCGCTCCGAAAATGGGTTTCAATAGCGTTTTGAGTGGATTACGGGGTGTTTTTGTGACACACAATTTTAAAAGGTGTGTGTTAAAGCCGTTTACTGTCAAATGTGGTTCAAGCGCGAGAGAAAAACGCTCTCCTAGTTCACGTGTCTGCCGTCACAAATACACACACACACACACACACACACACACACACAGACACACACACACGCAATACTTCACTGCATCATATAGCAAACCAGATTACTGGCATGAAACTTAACAGGTATGCAAGTCATGCAATTTACAAAAATGACCAATAAAAGTCTGTTACTGATACTCTGCTGGCTGATTTGCATGTTGATTCTAATCGCGAGCCGTTTGTTTAATTTAGTTAGTTTGTGTTGTGTATTATTTACCATGGTTTGTGTTTTGCTGTCATTTCAAAATGTCACTTTATTTTCACTTAGTCACAGTTATTAAACCAGTGTGTTAGTGGGACAGTACAGTAGGCTACGTGTGTGTGTCAAACATTTTGGTGAACTATATTTGTTGGGCTGGTTATATATTTTAAAGAAAGAGAAACTGTTGACTTTAGCGATGACGAGGCTTCATTTAAACAGCACAAGATGTCGTCTGACAATGAGGGGAAAACGCCTCACTGCGGCTGTTGTCCATCCTATTAGATTACATTTTTTAAATGATCAGTCCAGGAGGTGGCGCTGATCGACAGCAGTATTAGTTCAAAGATGATAATAGCAGGTAAAATAGATTAAAACTATCGTTTCAAAGCTGTCCGAATGCGACTGTTTACACGCATCAGCTGCCGACCGGAAGTTCTTAGCATTCTCCTAGCGCATACACGCAAAGCATAATGGGTAATTTTGCATTCTAAGAAAAAGGTCTATAGCTAAAATATGCTAAGAGGTTTGGATTATTTGAATACAATCAAAAATGTTACAAATGGATTGCCTAACACATAATTCACAAACACACTCAAAGATATATGCCCAGCCTTCCTGTGTACCTGGTGTCTGCATCATAAAGCCCGAATGAGTATATTTTCATAATTCTTCATGTTAATCGCTGATGTTACTACACTATGCCTGCTTAGTCTAGCTGTTCTGCTTGTCTGAGAAAGTTGTGCGCTGTGACGGGGCATGGAATATTGGTATGACTGGCTGGATCGCCTGTCCATTCTCTCTCTTTTTGTTGTTGTTGCTACCTCCTGATCCACATGCCAAGGCATCTGCAGCTTTGGTTGATAAGAATCAAGATGTCTGTGAAGAGATGATGCCAACTCAGCGAGGACGTCAGTAACAGCACAAACTCTTGATCAATAGACAAATTATGTTCTTAATTACTATAATGATCAGCTCATGGAAAATACATAGCTGTGCATACACATAGGTGATGTTTACATTAATATCATCTTTTTGAAAAAAGAAATCACCATGAGACTCACAAATTTCAACTAGTTCTCAGTAGGACATCCCCCATTCATCATCTTCAATACACACTCAGACATCATCCCTGTTCTTCATCTTAAACACAGACTTGGATCACATACTGAGTTAGGGAGAATTAGCAATCTAACGCAAAATCACATAATTGTCCTATTGGCCCACATACTTGAGTTTCTCCAGTTTATATTGTGGATCCTCCAGTGTGTGTTGGAGCAGCTGGACTCCTGATTGTCCTGGGTGATTGTAGCTCAGATCCAGCTCTCTCAGGTGTGAGGGGTTTGAACTCAGAGCTGAAGACACAAAACCACAGCCTTCCTCTGTCACCATACAGCCAGACAACCTGCAGACATGCACACACACACCACATCCAAAGATAAACAACTGATTAATCTAAAAGTATGGAATCCCAACCTATAAATAACCACATGTGAAAGTCACACCTCAGTATCTCCAGCTGACAGTTTGGACTCTTCAGTCCATCAGAGAGCAGCTTCACTCCTGAATCCTGCAGGTCATTGTTACTCAGGTCCAGCTCTCTCAGGACACAGTTTGAGGATTGAAGAACTGACGACACAATTTTACAATCCTGAGCAGAGAGATTACAGCCAGCAAGACTGAAAGAGGGGAAAACATATGAAAATTCAGTTTTACTTAAAACGTACTCTAGATGTATTAGTGCAACATCAAAAATGGAAATTCATTCAGAAATGTCTCTCCACCTGATTAAACAGGGCTCGAAATTAACTTTTTTACTTGGTATCACCGGTGCTCCCAACTTCAAAAATTTAGGAGCACCAGAAATAATTTAGGAGCACCCACCAAAAATGAATGAGCACCACTGCAAATTGTATATTAAGGGATTGATTGTATTTGCGAAGTATGCTATCCATATCAGATGCAGAAAAGCTAGTTCATGCTTTCATGACTTCTAGGCTAGACAACTGTAATGCTCTGTTTGCTGGCTGCCCAGCATCCTCTATTAACAAACTTCAGCTAGTGCAAAGTGCAGCTGCCAGAGTTCTTACCAGATCTAGAAAATATGATCATATCACCCCAATTTTATCCTCCTTACACTGGCTGCCTGTTAAGTTTCGTATTGAATTTAAAATATTACTCCTTACCTATAAAGCTATAATTGCCACTCTTTAAAAGCTTTGGTTTCGGCTTGCGTCATTTTAAATACTCGGTCTCGTTATGAGCTGATTTTCATTTTTCTGTGTTTGTGGAACAAAGCAGGCGAGTCAGCCGACCCAATATATGAGCGGGGCAGAACAGGATTCTTGTGATGACCACCGGCGCAAATACCGATCTTTGTTATGAGCCACAGATTCAGTTTAAACTCAGTAAAGGCAAGCTTCTTTGGCGATGGTGTGTGTACAGTGTTAGTTTACATTTAGCGGACATTTGCGCTGAACATGCAGTGAATGCAACGCATCGAGATTCGGGTACCTTCTCCAAAAACACTCGATTGATCTCGGCTGGCGCCACTACAACCATTATATGCAGTTGCACAAATGCTCTCAAATATATTACGAGGTCGCATAGATTAAATTTCAGGCACATATGCGACCAAAATGGTCGCAATTTCGAGCCCTGTTAAACACTCACAGAGCTCTTGTGCAGTTGCTGACGGCTGGTATCAGTCTTCTTCTGCCCTCATCTGATGTGTTGTATTTCTGGAGCTCCAGCTCATCCAGCACCTCCTCTGACATCTGAAGCATGTAGGCGATTGTTGAGCAGTGAGCAGGAGAGAGTTTCTTCTCTGACTGTTTGTCTGATTTCACAAACTCCTGAATCTCTCTGGACAGAGTCTGATCTTTCACTTCCAGCAGACAGAGGAACAGATTGATGGATCTTTCAGTGGAGAGTCCATGTCCATCTCTGATCTTCTCTTTAATGTACTGTGTGCTTCTCCTGATGCTCTCTGAGCTCTTCTCTGTGTGTGTCAGAAGATCCTGTAAGAGTCTTTGATTGGACTCCAGTGAGACGCCCAGCAGGAACCGCAGGAACAGATCCAGACGCCCATTCTCACTCGCAATGGCTTTATTTACTGCTCTTTTGTGTAAATTATCCAATGAATCTAAACATGCTTCTGTGGAGATAGTTATGTGGTAGTGAAACACATAGAAAGCAGCCAGAAACTCCTGCACACTCAGATGGATGAAGCTGTAGACTTTCCTCTGATGAATCACAGATTCCTCCTTAAAGATCTCAGTGCAAATCCCAGAATACACTGAGGCCTCAGAGACGTCTATGCCGCTCTCAATCAGGTCCTCCTCATAGAACATCACATTGCCCTTCATCAGCTGTCTGAAAGCCACTTCAGCAAGTTTGACAATCACTTCTCTGTTGGACTGCAGGAGTTTCTCTGGATCTCTCTCTTCATACTTCTGATTCCTCATGTTGATCTGAATCAGCAGGAAGTGGATGTACATTTCAGTCAGAGTTTGAGGGATTTCTGCACTCAGATCTTCTTCCAGGAGCTTCTGAAGCACAGTGGATGAGATCCAGCAGAAGACGGGTATGTGGCACATGATGTGGAGGCTTTTTGCTCTTCTGATGTGTGAGATGATTCTGCTGGCTTGATGCTGCTCACTGATTCTCTTCCTGAAATATTCCTCCTTCTGAGGCTCAGTGAATCCCTGAATTTCTGTCAGACGCTTGATGTATTTGGAGGGGATCTGATTGGCTGCTGCTGGTCTGGAGGTGATCCAGATGAGAGCAGAGGGAAGCAGCTCTCCTTTCATCAGCTTTGACATCAACACAGCCACTGATGAAGTCTCAGTCACATCACAAACTTTCTGAGCGTCTGAAAACATCAGTGTGATTCTGCTTTCATCCAGACCATCAAAGATGAACACAACTTTACACTCCTCATAAATCTTGGGCTCCAGATCTTCAAGTTCAGGATGAAAGTCCAGCAGAAGTCTGTGAAGACTGTACTGATGATCTCTGATTAAGTTCAGCTCTCGAAATGGAAGCACAAACATGAAATCTACATCCTGATTGGCTTTTCCCTCGGCCCAGTCCAGAATGAACTTCTGCACAGAGACGGTTTTTCCGATTCCAGCGATGCCTTTAGTAAGAACAGTCTTGATTTGCTCTTTCTCCTCTTTAAAGATGTCATTGCAGTAGATTGGAGTGTGTTGGGAGTGTTTTGTTCTGGCTGTTTTCTCCATCTGTAAAACCTCATGTTCTTCATTCACTCCTTCACTCTCTCCCTCTATGATGTACAGCTGGGTGTAGATCCGGTTCAGGAGGGTTTGGTTCTCTTGGAAGTTGTTTCCTTCAAATAATCTTTCATATTTGTTCTTCATGCTGGTTTTGTGCTGGTCTTTGACTCTCTGCAGGACTCCAGTCTCCAGTGTCTGCAGGACTGGTTTTGTGTCCTCCTGCATGGTTTGAGTCTTAAAGTGGGATGAAGAGGACACCCCAGGTCTTATCATCTGATGTATACCCTTCCTGAAAAATGAAAAGAGTGATCCATTACATGACCAGAAATTTCTAAGGGGAATCAGTCTGAGTAATGATAAGCTCTACAGTTATGTTTCCCAATTTATGTTGATGATTATAAAGAATGTATTATGCATTACTTTGAAATGAGCAAGTACACATGCAACTGGAATAGAAGAAAGGGATTGCCTAACATGACTGAAACAATAAGAGATCTGAATTAATCTGGTGTCTTACCTGGGGTCAGAGGTCACCAATGCATCACTAAATATAGGAGGTGTATTTATGGACCAGTCACTCTTCACAGACACACCGCTGGGTTCTGGAGATGCTGATCTCGGTCTCTTCCGCCTGCTGATACTGATAAAACAGAGTATTTTTGACCTACTGGTAGTCAATCTTTAAATCACTAGCAATGGCGCAAATTGTTTTAGCATCAATTTAAAATGGATTATATACAGGTGGATGGGTAATTTACAGGATTCAGTCAGATCCTTCCCAAAAAGATGGACTGTAATAAACAGTTGGTTACTCATTCAGTCAATCAGGATCAGTGACGGTGGATCTTCTGGAACGTGACTCCGTGCGCTTTATAATGGTATTATGGTTTGCCAATTTGACTGCAGGCATCATGAATATTTTCTTTTATTTGCCTTCAGTAGCTTACCTGAGGTTAGGGGTCATTGCCTGGTCACTGGGCAGACTCTCTGTGGGTTCAGAGTTTGATTCAGAGTCAGTGTCCTCTTCCTTCTCCTCCACTCTTTGCTTTTGGAGACTCATGTTAGATCAACAAACCTATACAAAGAGGTAAAACAGATTTAACGAAAATGTTAAACAGACAGACATTAAAATATGGATAATATTTTGGGTAGTTTAATGTACGATTGTATGTTTTATTACTGCAGTTTGAACTCATTTTTGACCACTAAATATTTTTCCTTTTGCTGACTGAGAGTACTTTCACACATTGCAGTGCACACTCCTATAAATAAAGCCAATTGTCCTGTTTTTCTCTTAGTAAGAGGAACATTTCAATTACAACAAATCTTTTCCACTGAAAAGGACTTTTAGGCCGTACTCCCACTATGTACAGTTGCCTTGAACCGAGCCAAAGCATGCTTCTCCCCCCTCCCGTCTCCCCCAACGGCCCGCACTCACATTACATTCGGGCCTGGGCACGCTTACGTCATCGACGATGCGCTGCTCAGTAAGCGCTCTCGCTCAGCACATTGGAGATTTTTGTAATTATATCGTTTAAGTCGTTTGATATGCGGTGACGCAGTCAAATATTTCGCCGTACAGATCAGCCACTTTTGACGCTCATAAACAATCATAAAGTCCTCGTGCTGCAGGAATTAGGAGGTTTGCTGAAGGCGCAGCTGTGGTGCTGTGAGGGGTTTGCCTCTTTAATAAACTACGACGTTCATTGCGTTCATTGAACAGTACGAATGATTAATTAATCCATATGAAACAGTCCCTTAAAAGTCATGTCTTGCTTTCAGTTTCGGGCTTAGGCACGCTTGCACTTGCACTGTAAGCGTACCGCACCTGAGCCCAAGTGAACCGCGCTCAGGCCCACCTCTTCCAACCGGGTCAGGGCCGCCCAAGTAAACCGTGCCAGAGCCCAATTCGGAGCACTCACACTTCTCAAACGATCCGGGAAACGGGCCTGGGCACGGTTCGGATAGCATAGTGTGAGTACGCCCTTAATGTCTTTTAATACCAACCTACATCACATATGATGTCACACGGGTTCAACTGCGCAGGCCGGTTGCAAAAAAAGACCGGTTGCAATAGCAAACATGTTGTGTTGTGCTGTAGGATGCCAACATCGAAAGTTCAAAAATAGAGGGCTTAAATTTGACCGTACACCACACTGCTTATGCCAACTGCAGATGTCTTTGGCTAACAGCCATCAGAAGAGCTGAATGGAGTGAGGACCTCATTAAAAATGCTAGACTCAGTTTATATCAGGCAAGTTCATGCTATGCTGAATCATATACATTACTGGTTTTAGATTGCAGCAATGATTTCAGCCAAAACAGTTAAATATGGTGAATTAAACTTCGGACAGTGAATGCTAATGAAATGTAAACATGTGCGTTCACATACCCTGCCGTACAGGAGCAGTTCTCTGTCAGAATGCAGTTGCTTTGCTTGTTGATGATTACCCAGGCCTTGTACAGCTCAGTCTTCTTTCCTTGTCTTTGGCTAGGCCTCGGTTTTTAGCACTACAAAGTTTTAAATCTGGTAATCATGGAGCATTATTTCCTGCACATGACCACACAGAACAAAACTGTAGGCATCCAAACACTTGTAGGCCTTTAGCCTCTCTCTTGTAAAATCACTTGGAGTTTCAATGAGATTGTATATTTGGGGCTGATGCTTGGCCATTTCGTCTTATCCAATATCCATTGGGAGGGTGCTATCGCAAATGGACCTGTCAGACGAACGCCGCTCACTTTAACATTAATTTTGCCGAATCACTGTGCTTATCACTGGGTGACAAGCTGTTATAATACACTGAAAGCATTGTGTAAATAATATATATAATATGTAATCAATATAACTTTGTTACTCAGATGTCATGTAAATGCTAGCGCTTCTGTTTTTTTCTGCAACCTCGATGTGCGCACATCCTGAATGTTTACAAACCGGTAATTCGCCTATATCTTTTAAGAGCGAACGTCAAATCCCATTGAGAGGAGTGCGCATGTCACTGCACAATATAAATAAAGAAAATGCATGCATTAATGATGATCAAACTAGAAAAACTTTTCCTTTAACTGGCTATGTGTACGATATTGAGGGTAATGGGCATCTCATTTTCTCATGACTACTCTTCGTTGCAATGTTTTTACTCTTTAAAAACTATTATCAGAGAGTGGACAAACTCTTAAATGAAGACGTTTAAGAAATTAGATTCTGATTCTGCACTGTGACAGCTTTTCTTTTGGATCGCTGAAAACATCTTAGTAATGAATGTATACAAGACATAATGTGTCCTCAAATAAAACCTGATGTTTCCTGCTCCTACCTGAAGCTGTAGGATGGCACAGCTCAGCTGAATAACAGCATGCACACTAGCTCAAGATCACATGCTGATCTCACTGGTGTGATATGCACATTAATTCAGCGACAACTTGTGACATTCCCCCTATACTGTTTACCATGGTGCTTTGTATATTAGGTGTAAAACCGCATGTAAGTATGACTTCAGAACAACATAAGCACTATTTGGTTGACTGAATTATGTTGTACTTTAACAGTCAGTGTCTGCTGATATGAATTCACCATTTAAAATTAGCAAAGAATACTTTAATGAAATTATATTAAAGAGAAAGTCTGAATGTGCGAATATAAATCCAACTTTACCTCAAACTACACAATATATACTGCACCACATCGGATAATACGGTCAGTATTGCAATTAGTGCATCCCCAATAGTCAAACAGCAGGACGGTTAGTGTGGTGTCAGGTTCACAGTAGACCAGGGGCCAAAGTTCAGAATACATGAGGTTTGTGGTGTAACTGCAAAGTTAATAACAGACACATAAAAACATAATAACAGATACATAAAAACATAATAACAGATAAGTAAAAATGTAGGAGCTGAATGTGTTTCTAAACTCTGTGAACTTTTCAAAAGAGTATAAAGCATTCAGGCATGAGAAATTGTACCGTTTGTAACTTTAATAAAGACTCATTTTGTTGAATTATTTATACAACAAACACTATACAGTGTTATTTTATATTTGAATATTTAATTTCTGCCCTTGATTCCTGCTAGACTCCTCAGAAAACCATAAAACACTGTTTATTTCATTGATATCTTTAGTATATTGTATTTACGCCTGTAATTTGTTTATAATATGATTGAGGTTAAGTTGGTTTTACATTCACACATTCGTTCAGTGACAACCTGTGACATGCTCCCTACATTGTTTACCATGGTGCTTTGTATATTAGGTGTAAAACCGCATGACTTCAAAACAACATTAGCACTATTTAGCTGACTGAATTATGATGTACTTTAGCAGTCAGTGTCTGCTAATATGAATTCACCATTTAGAATTAGCAAAGAATACTTTAATGAAATTATATTAAAGAGAAAGTCTGAATGTGCAAATATAAATCCAACTTTACCTCAATCTACACTATATATACTGCACCACATTGGATAATACGGTCAGTATTGAAATTAGTGCATCCCCAGTAGTCAAACAGCAGGACGGTTAGTGTGGTGTCAGGTTTACAGTAGACCATGGGGCCAAAGTTCAGAATACATGAGGTTTGTGGTGTAACTGCAAAGTTAATAACACACATAAAAACATAACAGATACGTAATAATGTAGGAGCTGCATGTGTTTCTAAAGTCTGTGAGCTTTTTAAAAGAGTATAAAGCATTCAGGCATGAGAAATTGCACTGTTTGTAACTTTAATAAAGACTCATTTTGCTAAATTATTTATACAATAAAGTGCTATTTTATATTTGAATATTTAATTCCTGCACTTGATTCCTGCTAGACTCCTCAGAAAACCATAAAACACTGTTTATTTCATTGATATCTTTAGTCTATTGTATTTATCTACGCCTGTAATACGTTTATTATGTGCACTTCCATGCAAAAATCAATCTAAAATTATAAATTATTTGCTAATTGGGCTTTTCAAGTCATCTGGTGAAATTGTATTCAAATTGCAAAATAGTAAGCATTTGTCATTAACCAGAGAAGACACAGATGAGCTTCAATTAATAGTTAAATTGTTTAGAAACATCTGTAAAACAATACCTGTGGATAAATACTGATCCTCGATGTAAAACATATGCATTTCTGGCCTGTCATGAGCCAAGCCAAGCTAAATGAAGCATATTAGACATGCTGTACAGCAGAGTATACACTACATGTAGCTGAAGATGAGGGATTAACAGCAGAAATAGAGCAGGAAAACAGAGTCCACTTACTGTGCTGCAGTGTTGAGAAGCTGATCTTCATATTAAAACTCAACAGCAAATGCCATCAGGTCTATTTTACGTTTAATGTTCTGCTAACGGCGCTGAAATGGGAATAAATAACAAATGCACCCTTCAGCTGTGACGTTTCTGCCATTGTAATGTAGGTATAAGCCGTGAAAACCCGTGTAGAGAATCTTCAAATCTTCATGTGCCATGTTTCATTGACATTTAAAAATAAACTCAGGCCTTACCACAAAAGAGAAATACGTTTAAATACCCCTACTAATAAACACCCCTTCACTCTTTCATTTATAGACGCAGGCTAATCCAAAAAAGCGAGCTCCCTCTAGTGGATGCACACGGTACAGTATAGAAGAGAGACAGTATACATCTATGGGGAGACAGCTGCGGATACGCACGACAATATGGAGTAATTTTTGTGACACTGTACAACAATAATTCATATCCTTTACATTCCTGTAAGGGTTGTATTTAGGGTTTGGGTAGAGGTAGACGTTAATGAAATAAAATTTAATGGGTAATACAATAAATAACATGAATAACGCTCGGTATACTGTTCTTACATTATCGTGATGGCTGGTTTTAGCGTTGGGGTAACGTTAGGGGTAGATGTTAATCAAATACACATAATGAATAATTTTTATAGATAACATAAATAATTCTGGTTAACCTCTCTGATATTATTGAGATGTTACGCCCCTGTTGTTCCTTCTGCGTCCAGTAGGGAAAGGTCTTACATAATAGATGCTTTAGAACTTTTAATATTTCCCACAACTGGCCAAGAAATAACTACAAATAAATTATGCTTCTTAAAATAAATAGTGTTAGTATTATTATAGTATTATTTCTAGAGTATTATTTTTATATTTATGTAAAATATAAAACACTGACATCTTCCCATGGTTGAAACGCAGAATTTAGGGGTTAAATAAGAACATGTACATTACAAATCCTCTAATGTTCATTCATGTTTTATTCTTTGTATTGTATTACTGTAGTAAATCTTGTTTGCGTTCACCCTTGCTTCAGATAATATGTAAAAATAATTAATAAACATAAAAGTGAAATATGTTTCTTGAAGTCTGAGGTGTGTGAATGATAATATGATATTTGTACTATTATTCCAACTACTTCTCATGAATAAAATTATAATTAGATTATAAGCATGTATCGACAAAACTTTTGCAGATTAGTATATTTTCTTTAGTTTTATTAGTATTATACTTTTGAAATTTTTTCTTTTTTAAATATTTCCCAAATGATGTTTAACAGAGCAAGGAAATTTTCACAGTATGTCTGATAATATTTTTTCTTCTGGAGAAAGTCCTATTTGTTTTATTTCGGCTAGAATAAAAGCAGCTTTTCATTTTTTCAGAACCATTTTAAGGACAAAATTATTAGCCCCTTTAAGCTATATATTTTTTCAATAGTCTACAGAACAAACCATCATTATACAATAACTTGCCTAATTACCCTAACCTGCCTAGTTACCCTAATTAACCCTTTAAATGTCACTTTAAGCTGTATAGAAGTGTCTTGAAGAATATCTAGTAAAATATAATTTACTGTCATCATGACAAAGATAAAAATAAATCAGTTATTTGAGATGAGTAGGCCCACACGGAATCTGCACACGGAGAATTCCACAGATTTTCCACAGAATTCCTCAGATTTTTAGCCCATCATTAATTCTGTTTATTTACTTGAGTAAATGTGTGTAAATCTAAATTTATTCAGTTTTTAAATTAATTACAGTAATACTATTGACTAATATGAAATTGTTTATCTGATTTATGTGCAATGCAGTTTGTACAGTAATATTTTCTGTCTTTTAGTAGATATATTATATGAGAGACTTGTTTTTGTTTACCAAATAAAGTGAATCTAATTGGATTTGCATTTTAAATATTAAATAAAAGTTAAAAAGGTCTTCTTTTTATTTCACATATTAAGGTTTTAGTTATGAGACTCCCAAAATAATTCTGCAGAAATCCGCAGATTTTGACCAAAATTCTCTGCAGAAATTGCAAAAAACGTCCGCAGATTCTGTCTGGCCCTAGAGATGAGTTATTAAAACTATTATGATTAGAAATGTGTTGAAAAAAAATCTCTCAGTTAAACAGAAATTGGGGAAAAAAATAAACAGGGGGGCTAATAATTCTGACTTCAACTGTGTGTGTGTGTGTGTGTATATATATATATATATATATATATTACACACACACACACTTGATCTAACAAATAAATAAATTGATAAATTCCAATAAAATAACACTTAGATGTTTCAGAAGAAATACAAGCAAAATACTAAAAAATAAAAACCTTAAAGGATCACAGATGCACATATATTTATTTGTCCTTTTTCAGTGAACTGAGACCAAACAAAAATTTTGTTTTACAGTGCATCCGGAAAGTATTGACAGCGCTTCACTTTTTCCACATTTATTTATGTTTCAGCCTTATTCCAAAATAGATTACATTCAATTATTTCCTCAACATTTTACAAACAATCCCCCATAATGACAATGTGGAAAAAGAGTTTTTGAAATTGTTGCAAATTTATTAAAAATAAAAAAGCTAAAAAAAATCACATGGAATTGTCTGTAGACTTCAGAGACAGGATTGTCTGGATGCACGAGGCTGGGGAAGGTTACAGAAACATTTCTGCTGCTCTGAAAGTTCCAATGAGCACAGCGGCCTCCATCATGTGTGGAAAAAGTGAAGCGCTATCAATACTTTCCGGATGCACTGTAGTGCTGTGAAAACAAAGTTCCACCTCCAATACAATGTGAAAACTGAACAGAAGAAAGGATTAGACAAAAACCCTGTAATATTTCCCAGTGTTGAGTTGCAGCTGGAAGGGCATCCGCTGTGTAAAACATATGCCGGAATAGTTGGTGGTTCATTCCACTGTGGCGACCACTGAATGAATGGAGGCCCTGTAATAGTGACACCACAGATGCGATCAAATACCGTCGTCAACATCTGAAGAGGATCAAAAATTTCCTAAATTGTCCCAAGACAAGAAACGGTTGTTGTTCGAACATTGTAGGACAACTTTGATTAAAGGGTTTGATCCACTTCAAATGCTGACTACTGTATATAAACCACAGGAATGCTTTCGGATTATTTTTAGGTGCAAAGCGCATCTCTCTGCAAGTTAACTGAGCTACAATCACAGTATGTGTGACTATTACACTCATTCCTTTTTTACTTGCCTTGCTGCTCTTTCTTCCATGCGAGTATTATTATTATAACCATGACAAATCCAAAACAGACCCTAAGCAAGAGTTCATGTCTCTCCATGAAGGAGATTTTCTTTTCAACGCTCAGAATAACGTTAGCCGGAGCGACGCGCAGCGGGATGGACTGATCTTCTGGGATCACAAAGGGAAAGAGTTTATGTTGCAGCGGCACTCTGGAAAATCTTTCAATAACCTCATCACAGCCGGCATCAATAAAGCTCACCCTCCTCCAGCGCTGTTTTTCAATAGTGTCATCACAAACATAATCAAGCTTTACTCTCACTACTTCTGGATTTCTCTTAACGTTTAATCCACACGCCTCAGCGGTCATCAAGTGGTACATGTATCCCTCACGTTTGAGACCCCAGAAGCCATTTGTAGGGATCAAAGGTTGCGTAATAGGGCTTCCCTTTAATTCAAGACACACTCCAAGGCTCCAGTGTTGACTTTTTCCCACCTCAATCTCCCATGTGTGATCTCCATCACTGTATCCCATGCTGCCCAGCACCACACGGCTCCTGTGCAGAGGAAGATCGCTGGTTTCATATTGTCGATGGATTAATGAGGTGGCAGAAGTCATATCGTCCGACACAGAGAGCTCTGGTGCAGTGTTTGGGTTCAGAATCACCGGGTCTGAGGAGAACAGCAAACAGTCAGATACGCAAGTACATATAAATGAAATCAAAACTAACCATATTGATGTTGTTAGCTCGCATTGCTAGTATTGTGGTCAACAATTCATCTGTGCGTGCCACTCAATATTCCATTTCTGTTGGAAGTACATCAACATTAAAATAAAAGTCTCAGCATCTTCCGATTCATGTGGACTTTAATCACTTCAATCACTCGTAACTTAACCACCAATTCAAGAGTTCACACTTAGCTGATGATTGATTATAAAGCAAGTTTGGCATGCTGTCCCGGGAGAGAGCCCTGAGCCCAAAAGGTCCTTGAGCCCTGGGCTCCCTCCCGTTTGCAGGGCGAGAGGGGAGCTTTGAGCTCAGGTAGATCTCGAGAACTCCCCTGTCGTATTGATTGAAGAGCAGATAGTAGTTCTCTTTACCGAGATAGATACTAGGTAGGGAGCAAGTCTATAGTGTTGATTAGACAATAATTTAGGTTGCATGTTTTTTAATCGGTGGGAGGAAACCGGAGAACCCGGGGGAAACCCACGTGAGCACAGGGAGAACGTGCAAACTCCACACAGAAATGCCCGCTGGTTTGGTAAAGCCTAAAACCATTGACATTCTTGCTGTGAGGCAACAGCGCTAAGCGCTGGGCCACCGTGTCACCCATCTAGGAAAGAGGAGGAGTAGGGGTGGTTCTTCAAATCGAAGATGACTGTAGTAAGAAACCCTGGCTCTTTATAGTGGGTTAGGGATCGTCTGATTGGATGGTCATGAGTGGTTAATGCGTAACCAGCCGTGTTCAATCATAATCACGTGATCCTCTCGAAATTAGTTTATAAATAAACTTCACTCAGATCGCTCTCTGCTGATGCCAATTCTACACGCTGAATCAGGCGACCCTCCTACCGACATGACCCCAAAAGGAAACAAACACTTGGTGTGTGCTGGCAGTCATAACAACACAGTGATAAATAATCTAAAACTCACAGAAGGGGCAGATCTCCTTCATCTTCTCCCACACTTGATACTTCAAGTTGCCCAGATGTTTGGAAACATCGATAAGACTTTCTGAACACAGTTCCTGTTCTGGGAGTGTGTACTCACTCCTAAACACACACACACACACACACACACACACACACACACACACACACACGGAAGTCTTAAAGGGTCACAAAACACCAAAACACATGTGTTGAGCTGTTGACAGTCATATCTGTGTCCCACGCTGCTATAAACACTATTAGGACACATATATCGCACTAAAAAGTGAAAATTGGTTGTTTTTGCGTTATTTTGAGCAAATTCGTTCTTCCAGTTTGAAATGAATTTTTGAAGCTGCGTCACGGCCATGAGATACTTAGGTGTAAATCCAGCCTGGAGAGTGGCTGTCTGTCCTTTCCAGAACGCTCTGACGTATCTGAGTGTGCTGCATTAATTCATGAGAAAGACGTGCTTCAAACCAATCAGCGCGCTCTATTGTGTATGATGTGAAACTTCATTAATATGCATGATAGCTCTGGAGACTGTTTACCAGTTTACAGTGTTCAGACGGCAGAGAGACGCCACGTTGTGTTGCCAAAACAAGTGAAAGAACAAGAATTTGAAGACACGGGTCGTCGGTGTTGCGTTTATTAGTGTGCTGCAGTGAAGGTTTTGTTTTCATTTTCCCTCTATGAGAGAGCTGCTGGACTCACGTGTGGATTACAGTGCACGCGACACGCGACAGAAATGCGTTTGTAAGGAACATTTTTTGTAAGGAACAGAGTTTCTCGCATCTGGAAATGGTGAAATCCGGATTTGCCGCTCGTCTCCTTTTAATAAAAAGACACAGCTCCAGTTTGATTGTCTGTCTACAGATTTGGTAAGGGTGTTTGCAGTGCTGTGCCCTTTGTTTAACCCAGATGGTCAGCAGTGCTCTTTCAGTTTTAAAGACATACCATAGTCAAAATTATTGAGTTACTAAGTTTACAGTATGTTAATATCACTGCAATATTATAGTATGGACTGAAAGATCCGCTGTAAATGCTGCTCTCCGAGTGTAAACATGTTAACACAAACTATTCCCGTCGTGCAGGATTTTCGCTGCATTTTGTGACAGGATAGCCTATACACACACGGCTTTCTGACGCTACCTACTGAGTACATAAGTTACAGAGAAATGCGGAGGATTTTTTTTCTCTCATTCGCCGTGCGGTATCAAATCAGCGTATGTGTGTATGTTTTGCCTGTGAAATCAGCGCGTGCCCAAATGGAAACGCCCTTCTATGCAAATCCTACCCTCTTTCTCTCCCCCGACACTCCCACACTCCCAGAGCTGGACACGCCCAACTTTCCTGACTTTTTTCAAACTAGAGGTGTGAAAACACCCTGCTGAGACAGGGGGTTTCATGGCCCTTTAAAGAATCAGCTTGTATGTGTAAACATTTGTGCACATTCTAAAGCGAAACCAGAAATCTAAATACCTGTTCATAATCCTCTGATAATTCTGAAAAAAAAAAAAAAAAATACAAAAGAGTTAGATTAAATAAAGATGAAAACTGCAACCATCACATCAATGAGAGCTCATCACCTCGTGTTAAAACCATTCTCTCATTGTAATACTACATATAATAGCAATAAGATATAATATATGCAAGAATGTTAATGTATTTGCATGATTTGATATTTCTAAATGAGCTGTGCATTAAAAATAGCATTACATGAAAATGGGAGGCGGCCTGAGTTTATGAAATAATTTTTTATAGTCATTAAAGGGTCACGAAACACCAAAACACATTTTTTGAGCTGTTGACAGTCATATCTGTGTCCCACGCTGCTATAAACACTATTAAGACACATATATTGCACTAAAAAGTGAAAATTGGTTGTTTTTGCGTTATTTTGAGCAAATTCGTTCTTCCGGTTTGAAACAAATTTTTGAAGCTGCGTCACGGCCATGAGAGACTTAGGTGTAAATTCAGCCTGGAGAGTGGCTCTCTGTCTTTTCGCGGACATTCTGACGTATGTGAGTGTGGAGCATTAATTCATGAAAAAGACTTGCTTCAAACCAATCAGCGCGCTCTATTGTGTATGACATGAAACTTCATTAATATGCATGATAGCTCCGGAGATTGTTTACAGCATTCAGATGGCAGAGAGACGCCACGTTGTGTTGCCAAAACAAGTGGAAGAACAAGAATTTGGAGACAAGAGTCGTCGGTGTTGGGTTTATTGTTGTGCTTCAACGAAGGTTTTGTTTTCATTTTCCCTCTATGAGAGAGCTGCTGGACTCAGGTGTGGATTACAGTGCACACGACACGCGACAGAAATGCGTTTGTAAGGAACATTTTTACCCGAGAGCTTTTCACATCTGGAAATGGTGAAATCCGGATTTGCCGCTCGTCTACTTTTATTTAAAAGACACAGCTCCAGTTTGATTGTCCGTCTACAGATGTGGTAAGTGTTTGCAGTGCTGTCCCCTTTGTTTTACCCAGATTGCAAAGTTAGTTCGTGGTCAGCAGTGCTCTTTCAGTTTTTAAAGACATACCATAGTCAAAATGATTTAGTTACTAAGTTTACGGTATGTTAATATCACTGCAATATTACAGTACAATATTATAGACTGAAAGATCCGCTGTAAATGCTGCTCTCCGAGTGTAAACATGTAAACACAAACTATTCCCGTCGTGCAGGATTTTCGCTGCATTTTGTGACAGGATAGTCTATACACACACGGCTTTCTGACGCTACCTACCGAGTACATAAGTTACAGAGAAATGCGGAGGATTTTTTTTCTCTCATTCGCCATGCGGTATCAAATCAGCCTCTGTGTGTTTGTTTTGCCTGTGAAATCAGCGCGTGCCCAAATGGAAACTCCCTTTTATGCAAATCCTACCCTCTTTCCCTCCCCCGACACTCCCACACTCCCAGAGCTGGACACGCCCAACTTTCCTGACTTTTTTCAAACTAGAGGTGTGAAAACACCCTGCTGAGACAGGGAGTTTCATGGCCCTTTAAACACATTTTTTACATTCACAAACTAGGTCACACTTTACAATAAGGTTTATTTACTAACATAAACTAATTATGAAACTTTTACAGAATGTATTATTTTACTCCAGTATTTTCAGTGGAGCTTCTGCGCTCGCCTGCTCACCCTGACAGTGCTTGCGTGTAAACGGCTTTTCATCTTGGTTTACATTTGATCAACTAAATGAAAGCTGAAGTCGATTTAACTGATTGTATTTTAATTACATAACAACATCAATGCTGTAAAAAGAACTGTATAAAATTGTAAAGTCACATTAACCGTTCACCGGAAGTGTATCGGTATGGGAAGAAAAACTAGCTCTGCATAAACTATTGTAAAGTGTTCCAACAAATTACTACAATGATTAAATAAAACCAAACATAAAGTGAAAAATGCATATCCACAAATCATAAACATTAAGCGTTATTTAATAATTACGAGAGTTTAAATTAATTAGTATGACTTTTAATATTACTGCTATTAAAAGCTGATCAAAACGAGTTTGACTGTGAGAGGACCAACCTGCAGAAAGCTGATGTCGTCTTCTTCAAGTCCTGCTTTCAGCTCTTTGATTCTGTCAGAAATGGTCAGTATTTCTCCTTGTATTGATCGGTCAATCGTTCCTCTTTTTTCCTCCTCTTCTTCGCTTAAAGACATTATTCTGCTCTCCTCCTCCTTTCTGAGGAACTGATGGAGCTTCTCAAACTCCACCTTTATTTTTCTCTCCGTCTCCTGAACCTGAGACTGGGAGTTAAGAGTAAAACTGTTAATAATGAGCACACAATATCTGAAAGTCAATGGTTACAGGTTTCCAGCTTCAAAATATCTTCCTTTCTCTCTACACAAAAGCAGAACGTCAGAAAAGTTTTATGAAAGAAGAGAATTGATAGATACTTCTCCTTAACCTCAAGTCACTTTAAAGGGATAGTTCACCCAGAAATGAAAATCCACTCACTATTTACTAACCCTCAATTGGTTAAAAACTAGGAGTGAAACGGATCACTGTTGATCCGTACGGATCACAACTCACGATTCGGAACGCAAGTGACCCGCGGATTAATCATTTATTTTGAACTTGTCAGTTTATCCAACATTTATAACCATTGCAGAGAGATCGCCTCCCGCATCATTCAAATCGCGTGCATGAAAGCATTTTGGCTTCCCTGTAAGATATGATGATGACGGGAAAAGTTGTGGTGGGACCTACCTAAATGCTTTCTTTGTCTATTAATTTAATGTGTTTTCTGCTTGTTTAGCCTGCATTAATGCATTCGGTGTAAAGCTGCACAATTAAACATTAAAAGATCGTGATCAAACCTGCACAACATGAACGATAAATGATAATGATTTGCATATGTTTATTAATCCTTCAAAGCGCTGCATTCAAATCTGCATCGAGAGAGATTTTTACACCGTTTCAGTGAGTTACAAATAATTAAATAACACAGAAGTGCTGGGAGAACAGTTTATAGTCAGATATTAACACTGAGGTTTATGGTAAAGATTAAAATCACCGTTTAATGAAACCTGACGCTGGTGAATTTGACACTGGTGAAAGCAATTACATTGCGTAACCAACAGATGGCGACAAACAACCATCAAAATGATGTCACTGAAAAGGTTTTCATAAATAATAAACTTACAGAATAATGAATGTTAAATCATTAATTGAAGATAAATATGATCTGTTGTACAAGATGTTAGATTTCTATATTTAGCATTATCAGCAACAGTAGCAAAGATCATATCTCATATTGAATACTTTTCTTTCTTCAGCTGGTTCCCTCTCTACTTAACATTACAGGTTCTAAGTTCTGTTTGTTAAAGCAATGTTTTTTGCAGTAATATTTTTTATATAAATGGAAAGCAAATAACATTTGTCTCCTCACTTTTTTGCCGATTCAAAAAATGGTCTGATCCGTGACTAAAAATACCATAGTGTGATCCAAACTGCAGATTTGTGATCCGTTACACCACTATTAAAAACCCTCATGACTTTCTTCTGTTGAAGCCAACAGATACTTTAAAAAGATATTGGGAATCTGTAACTATTGACCGTAGTAAATAAAGCAGATACTATAAAAGTCAATGATCACAGGTTTCAAAAATTTACATATACAGTTGAAGTCAAAATTATTCACCCTCCTGTGAGCTTTCTTTTCTTTTTCAGATATTTCCCAAATGATGTTGAACAGATTCAGGAATTTTTCACAGTATTTCCTATAATATTTTTTCTTCTGGAGAAAGTCTTATTCGTTTTATTTCGGCTAGAATAAAAGCAGTTCTTAATTTTATTAAACCCATTTTAAGGTCAATATTATCAGCCCACTTTAGCAAAATTAGTTTTGGATTGTCTCCAGAACAAACCACTGTTATACAATAACTTGCCTAATTACCCTAAATTTACCCTAATTAACCTAGTTAAACCTTTAAATGTCACTTTAAGCTGAATACTAAAGAATATCTAGTGTAATATTATTTACTGTCATCATGGCAAAGAGAAAATAAATCAGTTATTAGAAATGAGTTAAAACTATTATGTTTAGACATGTGTTAAAAAGATCTTCTCTCCATTAAAAACAGAAATTGGTGGAAAAAATATACAGGAGGGCTAATAATTCTGACTTCAACTGTATATCTTCTTTCGTATTCAACAGAAGAAACTCAATAAGATTTAGATTGTTCAATTACAAACCAGCTTCTGTCACATCTACAAAAAGTTGAAAAGGGCTTTTACATGAGTCAGCAATCATTTCAGTTATTGAAGGAAAAAGGAATTAATTTTTATTACTTTTGTCTTTATTTTTTATTAGAAAAATAGTTTAGACTAACAACAGAGTAATCAATCTTTTTCTTTTGTATGACACCATATAATGACCCAGACACACTTCTTCTTTCTTACTGTGTTGCATACTTTTTAGAAGTAACTGTTGACAAGAGGAAAATAGCAGAATAAGAATAAATACAGTGCGGGGGCCCTTGTTCCAGACTGCTGTCTAATAAGAAGTCTAGACATGTCACAAGGAGCTGGATGCTTATAGAAGTTGTGAAATATGTTAAAGATACACTTAATTGTTCAGTTCTGGTATGCAGAGAAGGGTTGCAGAAAGAGGAAGTATGTTTGGGTGCAACACTCAAAGGACTGTAGAATGACTGATAAGTGACATTACACCAAAGCTCCACCTGTTAGTATCAATTGTGTATATATGCTGAAGTCAGGGAAATGTATGTTAGCTGCGAACCTCTTGAATGTAATTCTTGTATTGCATTGGGGTAACGTAACCCAGAGCTCTGTCATCGAATTATTCATTTGTATCTAATAAATTACCAATATTTTTGGCATTGAAGAAAACCCTCTCCTGACCTTTTTTAATTGAACACACATGGAATTGGCTTGATATTCCAACATTATTTACTCTTAAATAGCTTTAATTATACCGTAACTTAATTAGTATGAGAACAAATGAATCCAGTTAAATGGAGACATTAAAAATCCTTTATTTAATAGCTTGCGGGTATGTTTCTTGGACACTTTGATTTTGTTTATGGTTGTGATCTGTAATCGTAAAGTTGTTTAACATGCATTTTAATTATGTTTTCTTGAGGGTGACTTTAAACATTCTGATCAGGGACTACAGATGAGAAATAGCCTTTGACTAATCATGGTACATTAACAGAAATGTTTTATTAAATGTACAATTTCCCTGTTAACTAAAAAAAACAACAACTATTGAGGCCACATCACCAGTCAGCCTACAGTAGATGAATGTATTTATCAGGAAAATCTAAAAATCACACTTAGGTTTTTGTTTATTTCCTTAAACTTTTTCCTTGTTTTAATGTGTAATGCTGCTATTTGAGTAAGATCTAGGGATGCACTGAAATAATAATTTAAATTGCTGGATGGACTTGGCTGAAAACCAAAAATGCTTTGTAATATTTAATAAAAAAAAAAAAAATTGTATACACATATATAACAACATAATTTTGTAAGACTTTAAATTTAATCCAATAACTAAAATAAACGCTTATTTAAAAAAAAAAAAAAAAAAAAAAAAGCACACACACACACACACACACACACACAACACATAAACGTATTTTGGAGGATGAGTAAAAAGGAGACATTCATTCATTCGCCACAGCGGAATGAACCACGAGTTATTCAAGCATTTGTTTTACACAGCGGATGCCCTTCCAGTTGCAACCCAGTACTGGGAATACCTATACACTCTCACATTCACACACTACGGCCAATTTAGTTAATCAATTCCCCTATAGCACATGTTTGTGGGGGGGGAAACCGGAGCACCCGGAGGAAACCCACACCAACACGGGGAGAACATGCAAACTCCACACAGAAACACCAACTGACCCAGCTGGGACTCAAACCACCGACCTTCTTGAGCCACCAAGTTTTTGTTTATTGTCTTTATTTTTAAGACTTTATTCTCACCTGAATGTACTTAGAGATTTTGGGATCCCGTGCTGTACCGTTCTGTAATGACAACAAAGTCTTTTCGGCGGATCGAAGAGCTGCTTTCTGCTTCCCCTACGAAGATAACACACAATCACAACTTCATTTGAAACCCACTATCCTATCAGTGTTGAACAAACTACTATTTTATAAGAATTTCTTTAACCCTTGTGTGCTGTTGGGTCGTTTTCATCCACTCATAGGGTAATTTTGAGTCTTAATTTGGCCACAACTTTCTCTGCATTTCAGCAAATGGAATAATTATTGGTGACAAATCTTATTTAGACACATATTTTGGGAAAATGCTTAAACTTAAAAACTCAACAATACACTCTAGGCAAATTGACTCCCCTTTGGTTATGTTGGGGGCTGTTTTTGCCCCATTGACTTCCATTATAAATCACACTTTTTTGCACAGGCATGACAGCATATAAAATCAGGCATTCTTGACTGTTGCTGGTTTTCCCTCTTGGGAAGAGTTAAAACTTGTCATTTTTACTGTTGATCATCAGTTGCAGTGCAAAAAAAAGCATAGTTTCTGCATTTTGTATGGACAAGTATGCAGTATACTGTGTGAGAGAAAGACATTTGTGCACTTTGATATGTTTGAGAAAATCAAAACCCTCCCCTCAGCTCTCAGAACACAGTAAACATGGTAAGTGTACAGTCGTGGCCAAAGGTTAATGACACAAATATTAGTTTTCACAAAGTTTGCTGCTAAACTGCTTTTAGATCTTTGTTTCAGTTGTTTCTGTGATGTACTGAAATATAATTACAAGCACTTCATACGTTTCAAAGGCTTTTACCAACAATTACATGACGTTTATGCAAAGAGTCAGTATTTGCAGTGTCTGCCCTTCTTTTCCAGGACCCCTGCAATTCGACTGGGCATGCTCTCAATCAACTTCTGGGCCAAATCCTGACTGATAGCAACCCATTCTTTCATAAGCACTTCTTGGAGTTTGTCAGAATTAGTGGGTTTTTGTTTGTCCACCCGCCTCTTGAGGAATGACCACAAGTTCTCAATGTGATTAAGTTCTGGGGAGTTTCCAGGCCATGGACCCAAAATTTCAACGTTTTGGTCCCTGAGCCACGTAGATATCACTTTTGCCTTATGGCACGGTGCTTATTCGTGCTGAAAATGCATTGTTCTTCACCAAACTGTTGTTGGATTGTTGGAAGAAGCTGCTGTTGGAGGGTGTTTTGGTACCATTTTTTACTCATGGCTGTGTTTTTGAGCAAAATTGCGAGTGAGCCCACTGCCTTGGATGAGAAGCAAACCCCACACATGAATGGTCTTAGGATGGTTTATTGTTGGCATGACACAGGACTGATGCTAGCGCTCACCTTTTCTTCTCCAGACGAGCATTTTTTCCAGATGCCCCAAACAATCGGAAAGAGGCTTCATCTGAGAATATGACCCAGTCCTCAGCAGTACATTCGCCATACTTTTTGCAGAATATGAATCTGTCCCTGATGTTTTTTTTTTTTTGGAGAGAAGTGGCTTCTTTGCTGCCCTTCTTGAGACCAGGCCATCTTCCAAAAGTCTTCGCCTCACTGTGCCTGCAGATGCGCTCACACCTGCCTGCTGCCATTCCTGAGCAAGCTCTGCACTGGTGGCACTCCGATCCATACCTGCCAACATTTGTCTCTGAAAATCCGGGAGACGACCAGGTGGGTGGGGGGTGGTCCAGTACCATTCAGAGTCTTGACAAGGGCTGAAATGAAAAAAAAACGAAAAGTGTGTGAGTGGGTTGGGGGTTAGATGAGCAGAGCAGAGCGATCGGAAGGGGTGCCTGGTCTGTCGGCGATCCGGGGGTGTTACGCTCCATTTACAGGGGGCGTCAGCTTCAACGCTTCCCATTCACTCGCCGAACTGCATTGTGGAGTTGATCGCAGCAGAATTTGTGACTTTCTCAACTGTTCGGATCGCTGTATACAAATACACCAGTAGCCGATTGCTGACTAATTTCATTGGCTGATGCTGCTATGACGATCACGTCAGCCCCAACTTCAGACACGCCCTCTGTCAAGCGTTGACGCTGAAGCCCCGTGTGAATGGGGTGTTACAGATTGTACCAATCACCTGAGGACCGGGGGAAGAGGTTGAAATTCAGGGAGTTTTCCGGGAGAAATTACAAACCAGGAGGTGGGTCTGAAATACGGGAGACTCCCAGGAAAAATGAGAGTGTTGACAGGTATGCTCCGATCCCCCAGCTTAATGCTCTTTAGGAGACGATCCTGGTGCTTGCTGGACTTTCCTGGACACCCTTAAGCCGTCTTAACAAGAACTGAACCTCTTTCTTTGAAGTTCTTGATGATCCTATAAATTGTTGATTTAGGTGCAATCTTAGTAGCCACAATATCCTTGCCTGTGTAGCCATTTTTATGCAATTCAATGATGGCTGCACGCGTTTCTTTGCAGGTCACCATGGTTAACAATGGAAGAACAATGATTTCAACCACCATCCTCCTTTTAACATGTCAAGTCTGTCATTCAAACCCAATCAGCCTGACATGATGATTTCCAGCCTTGTGCTCGTCAACATTCTGCTATTATTTATATATATATTTTGTAGGATTCAGATTTATACCTTCCAGTTCATCTCAGCATGGATCAACGTTTATCCTTTTTCCTCATCATCCAGTTTCTCATTTTTTTTTATTAAATATGATTATTTGAGTTTTAACTTTGAATTGATTTTAACTAATGAATAAGTTAAACACGCTGCCTTATGTAAGAGTGAGCAGTGACCTTGTTTCTTTCTTTGTCTGTTTATTTTAACTCTGTTTCCAGGAGACACACAAAACCAGGTCATAGGTCACGGAGATCTCTCTCTCTCTCTCTCCCTTTCTCTTTGGAACAGGATTACGGATGCTGGGGGGAGAGAACACCTGTGCTTCTTTTTACTGTCATGATATAGTCTACAGTGATTTAACTATTTTTATTGTAATTCTTCTTGAAGTAATGCCTTTCTATGCTAGATAGACGTTATGTGCAGTGAGGATATTGTAGCCGAATGTTGATTAAACCAGGTTTGAACTAGTTTGATAAGTCAGCTGAAAGTATAAGAAACAACCTTGAGTTTCCATAACAGATTGTCTCTTGCGTACATGTATGCCTCCATGGTTCAGCTTTTTACAGGTCGGAGATCAGCTCTTAATATTTTAGAGCCGGCCTGACCCCCAAGAACCATGCTGCCATCCATATCTGGAGTTCGATACAATCTTTCATTTGACGCACACATTTAGGCCATACATATCTGGAGCCAGGGGCGGACTGGCCATAGAGAGCACCGGGACATTTCCCGGTGGCCTGACGGTCAATCTGGCCTGCCACCGTGAGTCTGGCCGCTCCGCTCTTTACTTTCTATATCGCATCGGATGTGGCCTGCCACCGACACTCTGCCCTGCCATGCACCAGATGATCGCATCAGATGTTGCCTGACTGACAGTTACTTTATCCCGGTTGAAAATGTTTGCCAGTCCACTTCTGTCTGGAGCTAGATACAATCCTTCCTTGACGCACACATTTAGAATTGTCGATTTTTGCTGTAACCAATGAGAACTGTTTACCTGGACCCCACCTTTTCTGGACTGGTGTAAGGAGTATAATTGCTGCATTGTTGTACTGTTAGACAGAGCGGCATAGGAAGTCATTGCGAGAGTTGAAGCTGGCTTCTGCTGATGAAACTACAAACTATCTTCAGTAAACTTTGAATCTCTGACTCTGGCTCTTCTTCATCTGACAAACTGCTCATTCTTTGGGTTAAATGTTAAATTACCCCCTACAAAATAAAAGTCTATCTATCTATATTATATAGTTTTTTTTTTATTATTAAAAATTGCTATTATAAAAACTTAAGCTGCAACTTTTCCAATTTCCAATATTTATGTAATTCTCAAAACTTTTGGCCACAACTTTATTTCTGTACTCACACTATAATCTGCTGTTTTACTCCACTGAACTCAATATAAAAGACCGAAACTCTTTAGCATAGGCCTATCTAAAGGGTTAATGCTGACAACTGATGATCAACAGGAAAATCACAAATCCCTCTTCCCAGCAGAGATAACCAGCAACAATCAAGAATGCCTGATTCTATGCAGTCAATATGAACTATACACAAGGGTTAAGTGATATATAAAAGACCGAAACTCTTTAGCAAAGGCATATCTAAAAGGTTAATGCTGACAACTGATGATAAAAAATATATATATAATGAAAAAAAAAATAAATAAAATAAAAAAAAAAAAAAAAAAAAAAAAAAAAATCACAAGCTGTCTCTTTTCTACCACCAACAAAGAATACATAATAATATGCTGCCATTGCTTTCCAATTAAAATAATGTCATTATAATCAGGGCCGGATTAACCAATGGGCATTATGGGCACAGGCCCAGGGGCCCGTGTGCACTTGGGGCCCCTGCGAGGGGGGTAAAATGTCAATTTTGGAGTTACTATTTAGGCGAAGAGCCTTGTTGGAATAAACTAGACGAGTGATTCACGCACATCACCGTTTGATTGACAGAGACAACATAAGTAATGAGTAAAACAGATATCAGTGTCAGTGGCGCAGCTCGTAAAGCGCATGGCAACATGTTTTGACGCGATCCACCATGAACCTGGTTCGAATCCAGCGTCTGATGAACTCATTCTTCTTTTTTTTCCCCCACTACATATCAGATTTTGCCTACTCTTCACCATGAGGAAGACAAGTAGGAATCATTAATCAGTGTGTGTATTATGGAGGACTCAGATTCATAGAACTGGATTGGAGAGGTGTTATATCCAAATCATATGCATTATAAGTTTGTAGAAGTTATACATTAAACATACCATTAAATATAAAATAACTTGAACAAGCATATTAAAATCCATTAATTTTCCCTAGTTGTATTAGTATTTTTTTTTTTCAAAGTGTGCTTTAAATGCTTTAAAAATAAGTTAAATCTTTGTAGACTAGAAATATGTACTGTATATTATTTATTTAAAAAATGCGGACAATACATTATAGATTCATTTTATTTTAAAAAATATTATATTAATCTTATTTTTTAATTCAACTATAGGGGTGCGGCCAGGTAGGGGGCCTCTGAATTCTTAATCCGGGCCTGATTATAATGGAAGTCTATGAGCCAAAAACAGGCACGAACATAAGGAAAGTGTAAACACCACACAAGGGTTAATTATGACTAATCAGCCTCACCCTGCGTTGTCGTACAGCCTGTTGTAAGGGCTCCGTCTTATGCCATCCATGTCCACATTTCCTACACCTCGCACATAAAAGCTGTTCATCTCTTTGACAGAAGAGCTCGATCTTCTCTCCGTGTATCGGACACTGCTGTTCTTCATCTTTGCGGTCTGTCCTGGTGTTTTGCTCTCTCAGGTAAGACTCGCAGGTGTTTCTCAGGCTAACATTGGCCACCGGGCGCTGCCGTGAAACCTGGCGACAGATCGGGCAGTTTCTGGTTCCGCTGGAGGACCAGTGATCATAGATGCACTGACGGCAGAAACTGTGTCCACAGCTCAACAACACCGGGTCACGGAAGACATCAGTGCAAACCGCACACGACAGGTCATCCTCAAGCGACATTTTACACGGAGAATAACGAAAGTACGCGAAAAACTAATCCGGACTAAACACTAGTCAAGACGGAAACATGCAAACTGCTTACTGATTTCAGTATGAGGAAATGACGTGCCAAAATTCACAAGTACACCCGTCTGCAGCTTGCAGATTGGGGCGGGGCTGAATATGGGGCGGGGCTGTATGTGCAGCTCCGCCCATAAGTAACAGTGGGCGGGACTGAACATGTCGCCCCGCCTACAAGTCTTTCATTGGTTAACGGAAACATATTGACGTTGACGTAATATACTTTCGATTCCGGTTTTCATCACTGCATGGTGAGTACACATCTTATGTACACGCCACGAGCTACGTATCATGTGTAATTTATTAATTAAAGTCCTTAATTCTTTAGCTATGTGTAGCTGAATAGAGATGTTAAGTTAAAACCTTGTAAAAGTTAGGGTTGACGTTTCCCAAGGTGATCGTCTTATTCACTTAGATTAATGTAAACTTTAGAGAGTTTTGAGCAACACAGTCTATCAAATGAAGTTTATTGATATCAAAGATATGAACAAAATATATTTTTCTTTGTGGCTTGTTCTCTAATTTATATACACTGATAATGTTACTGCTAAATATATACAATATACAACTTTTGATTCTTTGCCTATTGATCTATACTACCTTCTGCTTGCAGATCATTGGCATTGATAAATCCATCACTATAATTGTTGTGGAGCATATTCTCTGTTTCATCTTTCTCTCTTTTTTAATGTATGGTGAATGTGAGCTGGGGGCATGGCTAGAACAAACATATTTACCTCTTTAAGTTTAACTTTAATATGCTGTATTTTAAGCGACAATTTGGCCAGATTTTTGGCTATTTTTTTTACAGATGCCACCTGATTCTGCAGCGTATCCTCTTGGGAATTGTCATAGAGGATGGTGATGGGGCATTTTTGCAACTCTCATTGACATGCAGGACTTTCTGAGCCATTGTCAGTGATCCAAAATTCAAGGAGCAGGCTCACTACATCTGGCTGGACAGTAAGTCATTTATGGTCATTTATTTTAAAATAGTGACTACTGGGCAAAGTGCTTGGCATATTCCATATTTGTTTATCATGTTTTCATCATAAAGTAATTCTTGTTTGTGTGTGTGTGTGTGTGTGTGTGTTGTGTGTGTGTGTGTGTGTGTGTACATGATAAAGAGTACAAAAATATGCCAAGCACTTTTTACAGTACTCCATTAGTTGTAAAACTTTGAATTACGTTTGTGTCTGTGATTTTATTTAGGTGTCATCAATCAGAGTGGCATATACTTTGACGAAGTGTTTTGTCTGTTGGGGATGGCAAAGAGGGAGTTCTGCAAGCATTCTGTTCAACAATTGACTTCCCAGGGCATTGCTCAGCAGATTGTTACTACTTCAATGCTGGAGGAGAATTCCCCTGTGAAAAATATCTAAATGTTTTTATGTTTATTAAAGATGATAATCACAAAACTGCTGTATCTTAAATTATTATTATTATTATTTTCTATAAATTGTCAGTCTTTCTTTTGTATATGTGTGCATGTGCATACACAGATGAGCTGCAGGTGAGACATCTGACATCTAAACAAAAAAAAAAAGTGTATTGTTTTGTGTTGCTGTCTTTACTGCAGATGAAGTTGGTATGTACTTGTCAGCATTTGCCAATAAAGATTTCAGATGTTTACACGAGTGCTGCAAAAAATCTTTTTTGCCAAATTTCTTTTATTAATTTGTGTCCTGATAAATAAGTAACAAATAAAAACTGGGGCGTTTGTGCCACCTTATTTATAAAATATTAGGTCTATTATTATAAAATAGAATAACAATGTTGTAAGTAACTCTTAATAATCAAAACAAAATTATTATAAAAATATTTTTTAAAGATCTACAGTATCTGTGCAGTGCAGAAATGGACCCAGAGTTGTTAGAAAGTGGTATTAAAGTATTTACTCTGTATTTACAATTACCAAAAATAACACTAAGAAGACTGCATTTAATTCAGTGTTATTATATTATGAAATTATGTGTAATTTATTAATTAAAAAGTAGTACAGACATCAAAGTAAACCACCCAGTAGGTGGCAGCAGAGCACTGTCTTAGTTCATTCAAATGAAGAAACTGAACAAAACTTTAATAGATTAGTAAATAATAAATGATGAAACTGATTGCATTTATAGATGAAATACTTACCAGGTAATATGAGAAGATTTAACAAGGAATTTTACTCATGCTGAAACATTTACATATAACAGATATAATACATTTATATTCATAGCAGCATCAAAGTAAAAATAAATCCATATTTGATAAATAAACTGATTTAATAAGTGAAAAGTTTACAAACATATACTTCCCTTGATAACAATAGCTTATTCCTGCTCTAAATAATAAATAATTTTCAAACTCAAAGCAGTGCAGTATTGAAAGAAAAACATTTGGACACATGCCCAATACTTTTATAGTCAAGTCACAACATGTAATGTTAACATTTTCAGTTGTAATTTTCCAGAGAACTATCCCATTTATTTAAGGTAAACCGGAACTTAAAATGAAAGTGAACTAAAAACCCTGCATTGCTGAAAGACAGCAGTGAAGTGACATCATATGTGAAAAAGCGTCTTTTTGGGATCCTGTCTAATATATTGTCATAATATTTTAGAAAAAATATCATTATGAAGTTCACATAACCGTTTTCTTGAACCGATTACATTCAGAATTTATTATTTAAACATATTAACATATAAAAACACTCAGCAAGAATACCCACTTTTGTATTTTTTTGTTTATTAACAATAAAAACAATATTTAAGAAGTTTTTAGTAAATACAGTTCCTGTTACGTGACACCACGTAGTGGGGATCGAGCGCTATTACAGTACGTTTTTGCTAACCAATGAAATACAGGTGGGCGTGGCTGAAGTGCAGCCCCGCCCCAGATTGCTGCCCCCGCCCGATCTGCGGGCTGCAGACAGGGGCTTCTCAAAATTCATTGGAAGAAAGTTGGGGACTGAATCAATAATAGGCTTGTACAGCAGAGGGCGCTGTGCAATGTTGATCCGCTCATAATGGTGAGGATTTATTTTTATTATTAAACAGGTACAGACTCCTCATAAAAGGGAACAACATAGTATCAAACCAAGTTTTCCTCAGACGATCTCTAAATTAAAGCAGCATATCAGTTGTTACCAGCGGTTTTTCTTATGGTCATAAACATACAGAGCCTTACCGTTTAAGACTTTGTAAACAATAAAGTGGCTTAATTGTAAATACTTGTGTATAGTTCTTATTTATACAGTAAAAAAAAAAAATCAACAATACTATAAACCGTCTGATGCATATACCTTTATTCTTTATTGAATCGGATATACATCTTTATTTACTGTATTTAATGTAATTCTTTCTTGTGTTATTATATATGTAATTATGTATCCTGCATCCTGAAAAAGAAACCTCTTCATGTGTTTCACACACTTGGCAATTCAATCTGATTCAGAGTTACAACAACAGTCAGCATCAACCTAAGGGGGATCCATATTACAAGTATAAAGGCAATAAAACAATTAATAAAATACAAATTAAAAAAGCACAGACACTTTCTGGGCTTGAGCATCTCAGTCAGGAGTAAAACAAGTTTAAATTGGTTTAAGAAATGCATTCGGTCCACTTACAAGAATTTTATATTTAGCAGAAAACAATATTCACAACGTCTGATATCGAGTTATCTAAACCATCCACAGTAAAGCAGAATATACATTAGCTGGTGTTACATGATGGTGATTGATATGCACGCAGGGGCATTGCTAGACATAAAAGCTTTACTGGGCCAGCTCCCCCTCAAAGAAAAAAAAAATTATATATATATCTATATATATATATATATATATAATATATATATATATATATATATATATATATATATACACACACACACACACAGTTGAAGTCAGAATTAGTAGCCCCCTGAATTTATTAGCCCCCTGTTCATTTTTCCCCCATTTCTGTTTAACGGAGAGAAGATCTTTTCAACACATTTATTACCATAATAGTTTTAATAACTCATTTCTAATAACTGATTTATTTTATCTTTGTGCCATGATGACAGTAAATAATATTTTACTAGAATTCTTCAAGACACTTCTATACAGCTTAAAGTGACTTTAAAAAGGCTTACTAGGTAATTAGTTAACTAGGCAGGTTAGGGTAAGTAGGCAAGTTATTGTATAAACGATGGTTTGTTCTGTAGACTATCTAAAGAAATATAGCTTAAAGGGGCTAATAATATTGACCTTAAAATGGATTTTTTAAAAAATCAAAACTGCTTTATTCTAGCCAAATAAAAAAAAACTTTCTACAGAAGAATAAAAATTATTAGACATACTGTGAAAATTCCCTTGCTCTGTTAAACGTCATTTTGGAAAATATTTAAAAAAGAAAAAAAAAAAATCAAAGGGGGGTGAATAATTCTGACCTCAACTATATATATATATTCATTCATTCATTTTCTTGTCGGCTTTGTCCCTTGCGGGGTCGCCACAGCGGAATGAACCGCCAACTTATCCAGCACGATTTTACACAGCGGATGCCCTTCCAGCTGCAACCCATCTCTGGGAACATCCACACACTCATTCACACTCATACACTACGGACAATTTAGCCTACCCAATTCACCTGTACTGCATGTCTTTGGACTTTGGGGGAAACCGGAGCACCCGGAGGAAACCCACGCGAACGCAGGGAGAACATGCAAACTCCACACAGAAACGCCAACTGACCCAGCCCAGCCGAGGTTCGAACCTGCGACCCAGCGACGTTCTTGCTGTGAGGCAACAGCATATATATATATAATAAAACAAAAAATATATATAGTTATAAAGAAATAACAGTATTATTGTTATTATATAATTATTATTCTAAATAAACAACAGAAATTAATCCTAAATGTAACTAGAAAACATCTAAAGACACACTGGAGTGATGCCAAGATCATTTAAGAATTTTTTTGCATGAATATTAATTTAAATCTCACTGCGTTCCGACACGTTTTCACAACGCACGATCGGCGCTTGAGCAGCGCGGCTATTTTTCCGGCGTGCATGTTCACAACCGGGAGCAGAGCAGCGCGTCAGCATCAAGCAGGACCTATGCGTGATGGTGCGCGGGTATGGTTTTTTCTGCGCACATGCTCAGTTTGCTTTTTGATTAAACTACACTGCTTTCACCAGCGTTGGTTCGGTTGCACATAGAGAATAACGTCTTTATTCTGGGATTACCACTCTTAATAAATGCACTTGCATATAAAGTAAATCATATCTCAAAGCATTTACTGGGGCACTGGTGATTTTTACTGGGGCACGTGCCCCAGTAAATGGGGTCTAGCGATGCCCCTGTATGCACGGTAACTGTTTTACAATGATGTTAAGTCAAGAACACAATGTGAATATTGTCTCTTTTCTATAATTTTACAGTGACCATATTCTTGACTGTGGACCAACTTTTAACATTTTTATAGGAATTTAATTATCCCTCACACTATTTTTGTTTCTCCTCCTCTTTACTTTTGCTTTGTTCTGTTCTCTATGTTTTGTTTTTCTAGGGTTTTTATTTTCTGTATATTCTGTGTATTCTTGTTGAACATTCTAATAAAAAATCAACAACTTTGAGCAACGTTGCTGGGGAATTTTGGGAAATTATGCCATAATGGGCAACTAGGTTAGACACCGGGTAACAATAAGGTTAACAGGTACAATATTATCCCATTCTTAATAGAAAAGTGGCAAAGTAGCCTAATATCACTTTGCAAAATTTCCTAAAAGTTGCCCAGTGTAATTATCAGCATCAGATTTAATATCAGATCAAATAGTTGAATAATGTATTATTAACGTGTTTATGTAACTGTTTTGTTTTTGATATAGACTTTATTTCAGTAATATCCATTTATACTGCAACCTTAAATAGTAAGCAGTAGTCTTTTGTGATTGTTTGCTCTTTTGCTTGATTGAAGACCCACTGTTGGTCTGGTCCTTTGTAATCTTTAATTTGGATATGTGCTCTGTTCTTTAAGGGCAATCTTTATTGTATGCTTTTAGTGCAATACACTTGAGAATTTGTATGCATTTACACAATTGTAATTAAACACATACACCAATATTACAGTGTTGGTAAAAAAGTGAGGTCACACTTTACAATAACGTTTCATTAGTTAATGTATTTACTAGCATTGAACTATAATGAACAATACTTGTTACAGCATTTAATAATCATAGTTCATTGTTAACATCCAAATTCATGCTTGTTAACATTAGTTAATGCAGACCGTGAGTTAACATGAAGTAACAACGAAGAACTGTAGTTGATTAACTAACATGAACAAATACTGTAACTTGTCATTCTTTGTTCATATTAGTAAATACGATAAACTAACATTAACTACCTTATTGTAAAAGTATTACCAAATGTAATATAGCCTATAGAACAATTTTAAAGGAGCAGTAGGTGATTGTCCTCAAACATTTTTGTTGAGCTAGTTAAAAGTCTCTTCATATTCTACAGTAATGCTAAAAGTAAATGATCTAAACATATTTACATGTGTTTTTATATTCTGGGTAAGGCATAGGACTAAAAATGTGTCTAATTAATAATTTTCAGGCTGAGAGGAAACCAATTACTCAATTGTCAGCAAATATAACTTTCTTTCTGCGCAGCATGTTCAGCCCAGATAGATACATCACTGAAGCATTCATGTGCAGCATGACGATCTACAGCTGACAGAGAGTGACAGCTGACACTCAGCAATCAACATTACCTATTTTCTTAAGTCCAACCTGGCCTTGTGGTCCATGAAAAGAAAGATGGTTTTGAAAGGGCTTCAGTCAAAAATGCTTGAATTACTTTGCATGCTGGAGGGAAATAAAGTTATGCAGTTCAAAACCCCAATCTGAAGGATGACAACATGTTTGCAGTGTTGTCTTTAGACAGGTATGTTTTAATAGTTTTGTCACACAAAGCTTATGTAGATTGTGTTCTTTATTAATGGCTATATGCACAAAGGTGTTTTTCAGTCACTGCAAAAGATTGCTATTTTCAAGTTCATGGAGTACCTTTTACAGCATTATATATATTATATAGTAGGTTAAATAGACATAAGCATTCATTTACAGTAGTTGTTCAAGGTGTAAAAGGAGATGAAAAACAAGCGATGTACAAAGAAGTAGCAGTCACAATCAAAAATAAAAAGGACGCTACTCATTGTCTTGGTAACATAGGCTTAATGTAAAAACATGACAGATATTTCTGGGTTTTTTTTTTCTGATTTTTTATTTACAGTGGGGAAAATGAGTATTGAACACATTGTCATGTTTTTCCTGGGAATAATATTTCTAAAGGAGCTGCTGACATGGAATTGAAGGCGATTTTGGTAAAACCCAAACAATACAAACATAAAAACAAAACTATATTTAGTTACTAATATATGGTAACTAAATATATTTTTAAAAATACAGAATATAGTATGTTAAAAGCACATTTAGTTCAATTTTATGGTGGTCTCAAAATAGCACAGTTGAGTGCACTTAGATGGTATTAAGTTCATCTTAACATATACTTAATACTATTTTTTGTACATTAAGTGCAAAATTAGTGTGTTGAAAATAGAGCACTTTTAGTACTGTTACGTGTTAAGTTATAAAGATTTAAATGGATGAAACGTAACAATCAGTGAGTCACTGCTGCTGAATGAAAATGAGAAGACACAACGGCTGATTAAATTACAAAAGTATTATTAAACAATGAATATAGGAAATTCGATATAAAGGTAAATTTGAATATACTTTAAATAACTGAATTAAACGAAAACAACAGGAGTGTTGCCAAACAAAGAAATAATTATAACAAACCGATCTAACTAAACCCCCAACCCACTAAACAAAGAAAAATGCAGAAACAAAACCGTATCTTCAGCACGTACTTAACTAAACTTCATAACTACACAAAAACATAAATTACACATGTGGCAACGACTCATAAACTAACTAACATAAACACACTATGCTGCTCATCATTCCCAAATCTCTCGTAAAGTACACACTGTTAGCCATTAGCAAAACAAGATCTGATATACAATTCTCATTAAGATCAACTTCTCAATAGATATTAAACTGAGCTATACAAGCTTAACTACTAAATCATCACTCGCGAGAAAAAACACAGCACAACAACATATTTAACCAAAAAAAACCCCAAGTGAACAGGCCGGTGTCATGAGAAATCGGGTCCCCCCTGCAATCGAGTCCGCGTAGGACCCCGCTTAGGTTGTCCTGCAATTTAATGCCTGATCAAAGTGCTTTTTTATAGTCTATTCTCAGTCTTGAGATTTTAACAACACTTATCATATTAGCAACATTATTTTAACAAGACTTATCATATTATAAGTAACAATATTTAACAACACTTATCATATAAGTAACATTTTTTAACAACACTTATCATAACAATAACATTATTATTGGTAAGTACAAGTTAAAGACATGCATAGTTAAAATAAATTGAAACGGTTCTAACATTTAATGATGCCTTTTTGATGTTTTTATGTATTTTATTGTAACATATATTATTATATATAATATAATTATATATATATATATATATGATATATATATATATATATATATATATATTTATATATAAGAATGGGTAGCAAGTTTAGCTAACATAAAAGCTGAAATAGACAAATTATCCATGCCACAACACATGCCACACACACACATATATATATATAGATATATATATATATATATATATATATATATATATATATTAATCAGGCGCTACAAACTATACCTATACAACTCCAGTGAACCAATAGGATCACCCAGGACCCAATTGTCAGGGGGACCCGATTTCTCATGACACCGGCCGACACAAGGTGAGGAGTTTAGCTGTGAGCCAAGCGCTCCTGTCAAACGGCGCAAGTGCACGGCTTTTAATCCTCGGACCAGCTCCCGATTGGTGCGACGATTACGTTATTGTATTGATTGACAGCTGGTTTCAACCAATGATCGCACACCTAAAACAGGACAGAAAAGACACGAGAGAGAGAACGCAAACAGAAAACAACCTACAAAACACCACAAAACATACGTGAACGTAACAGTACATTAATGAAAAAGTGTACTAAGTATACTTAAATAAGTGTATTTTAGTGCCCTTTTTTACCTGGGAAAACATAAGTAAACAGTGCTTTTCCACCTATGCATCTTTATTGAGGTTAAGTTTGATTTATATTCGCACATTCGTTCATTTTGAACAGTGACAAGCTTGTGACACACTCCCACTCTAATGTTACTGTGAATTGGGTCTGAAATAGCGTGTAGAATGACTTCAAATCAACATCAACAGTATTTCATTGACTGAACAATGTTGTATTATTTAGTCATTGGCTGATTATATGATTTCACTGTATAGAATTGGCAAATTATACCTTTCTAAAATATATCATTAAGGAGAAAGTCTGAATGTGCGAATATAAAACCAACTTTACCACCAATGCCAGCTTTGAGAAAATATAATTCCTGCACCCGCTGGCCTGTCAACAACTACGCTGGGCAAAGTGCGTGTCTCCATAGAGACGGCAGCAGAGACAATCATCCTTGCATGCATGAAATATTGCACATTACAACAAGTTTGCTTGCTACACAACTAAAAACACTAGATTTAAGTTTGAAAATTGAAGTAATATAAAGTACTACAAAGTTTTCTAACTGGCCAAAAGACATGATCTAATGTTATGAGGTTGTCTATGGTCATCTATTCGATGCGCGTTCAACATGCTTTCAATGCTATTATGCTAAAGTTAGCATTTTGGCAGATCACCTACACTGTAAAACATTTCCAGGTTTTCACAACAAATTACTGTAATTTTTCACAGTAAATTAACATTAATATCGCTTCACAGTATTTAACTGTGAAAATTCACAGTAATATGTTGTATTCATAATTTTATTGTGAAATTAAGGCAGGTAGCATGATTACAACAAATTACTGTGAAAAGGACTATATCTTTTGCACGTTAGTTATAGAAATTCAAACTTTTTTATTTAATTAAACATAGAAATTAATAGAAATTAACTTTTATCTAGTTTTGGCACTTTTGGATATTTAGAAATAACAATGTTATTGCAGACCCGAAAAACGATTTGGTTACCACATCTTTTTGGTTGTACTGCACCTTTGTGTAATTTTATAAGGTTAACATGGAAATATGAAATAATATTTAATGAACATAACTTTGTGCTTAGCCAAAACATAATAAACTGGAATAAAAAGTAATTATTTCATGAAACCAAAGACAGCCAAAATTATTTCAATGTCAGGGTAAATGTCTGCTTTAGAACGAATTCGTGAGTATTGGGCACCTGTCATCGCCTGGAGGTCACTAATCTCAGAATTAATTATTTATTTATTATTTATTTATTTTAAACCACAGATTAGAGTTTTAAACAACTATATTCTCGCATTAAAAACGGTTAAAACTTCATTTCCTGACGCATATAGAGCCATCGAAGACGGGGCGAATGTCACAATGTCTAGCCTGAAGACAGGCGCCTCTCGGCGGATACATGATCATGACGCGGTCACCGCCTGGAGGTCATAGAAAAAAAATAATAATTCTCAAAACACTCCAAACTAACTTTTTTCTTATTGTTAAAGCCAGAATATATGTGATATTTTGAATGGTAAAGAAAAAAATACTATATTGTAATCAATATCGCTTGCCTTTTTGCACTGCTTCGGTTCAGTGCTCGCGTGACATTGAATCAGATTCAGATATTTTATCAACGTGTTCATAAGCTCATACTCATCAGCATGCAGTTAGTGTACAACTAGTGCATATATTGCGTGTAAACCGAGCAGTATGATGAAATATTAGTGAATTAATATGTTTGCGTCTTACAATATTATACAAAAAGGAATCGGTTTCAGGCGAATTCGATTCTTCACTGTTCACTTAAAGGAGCCGATTCATAGAACCGACTCGACTCGACCGCAAACAAGCTCCGTTACTACAGGCAACGCCTGCATTTGGTTTGAACTGTACCTGCCTGTCGTTCTTTCATCCAACGGATTCATCCTCGGTAAGTGTTAAAATGTGACTTTTGTCCGTTAAATGATTGTTTTGTATGTATTTCTGTATAGCGCATGTCATTTAACAGAATTAACCAAGTAACTTTAGTTGTAGGTCCCACGCTATTAGTTAAACGGTTTGAGCGCGCCAAATTTTTAAACAAGAAATTAACCGATGCCAGACGGCGAATGTAGTGTTTGTGAGGTATTAGAGAGCATAACGTTGTTCCTGAAAAAAGAAAAGGTAATTTCTTTAATTAACTTCGTGTTCACTGCATTCTCTATTTCAGTACAAGACTGAAGTAAAGGTGAAGTGACTTACAGTTAAGGTAAGCTCTGGTAAGGTAACTTTAAGGTTAGTCATTTTGACCTTCATTATGGCTAACGTTAATTTTGTTCACAATTAGTTTAATTAACTACGCATTATGAAACAAGTCTGAACTGTTTTATAATGGAGCTGATAATACAATTCAGTTGATGATTTTAAACTTACTCAGAGTACATGATAATTGTCTATTTCTCACTGGTATGTTAAAGCATTACTAACATTTACTAATGAGAACTATTGTATATGTGTCACTAACTACATTTTATTTTTTGGGGTTCAGGTGTCCTGATAGTTATTGCTGAAGTGTGAGGTGAGTGTACATGGCTGAGTACACAAATAGATACCTAAAGTCATTACCACAATCTAAACCTACATACATACATACATACATACATACATACAGTGGCGCATTCACTTTTGTTCGTTTTTCGATAAAAATCCCCCTTTACTCCATGCTATAATTTCTCTTTCATCATCGCATATGCGTGCAGAAAACCATTCGCGCGCAGCCGCGCACCTCACACACACGCCGCTCCTGCTTGACCCTGAGACGCTTGACGTGCTGAATCCCGGTTGTTTACATGCATGCAGACAAAATATGCGCCGCTCATGCGCTATGAAACCAGAGTAACAGCCTTTATGTTACAGTTATGAACTGCGGTCACGCCATCTGCGGTTCCAAGAGAGACGGTCACGCTATCTGTGCTTCAAATTGCAGTGCGCGTCTACTCGGTGTTGCGCGGTAGATTAAAAGACGCGTGTGTTTAATGCGCTGCAGTTTAATCTTGTTTCACTTTTATTCGCGTATGAATTTAAATGAGATAATCATAAATGGTCACTTTATTCATGTTGAATATATAATAATCATGACTTTGCATGTAGGCTAATGCTATTTTTCTTTGTTTGCTGTAATTGTGTTTATTTGCGACTTTAAAAAACAAAATTACTAGCATTTAAAAGTCATTACCCGGCTGTCATAACTATTCACATTCGTTTTCATATTTACAACAACCTACTATTTAGGTGTTTACTGGATTGTTTAATGGTTTATTTGGGGGTTTTCGGTCAATATTTCCCTTATTCATATGGAATGTTACTAAATATTAAAAAAAAAAATTAACAATTATGTTACCAACTGTGCTCACTTTTCATATATCACCGTTTCATATATTAATAATAGCGTGCTAAACTCATGGAAAATACAGTGTTTTTTACTTTACAGTCAAATTTGAAAAATTCATAAAAAAAATTAATTCAAATTGTTTCTGCCAACTCCACCAGAATATTGTCTACATGTCCTAATGTACCACTGTACTCACTTGTCATATCATATTACTGTTTCATATTTAATAATAGCGTGCTAAATCATGGAAAATACAGTGTTTTTTTACTGAAGAGTCATTTTAGAAAAATCATTAAAAAAATAAATTCAAATTGTTTTCTGCCAAATCCACCAGAATATTGTTCTTCATGTCCTGATGTACCACTGTACTCACTTTTCATATCAATTTACTGTTTCATATTTGAATAATAACGTGCTAAAATCATGAAAATAGTGTTTTTACTGTACGGTCATATTCGAAAAATCATTAAAAAATTAATTCAAATTGTTTTCTGCCAACTCCACCAGAATATTGTTCTACATGTCCTGATGTACCACTGGACTCACTTTAGGATTATATTTGAGCAAGAGTCAGTTCAGAAACACGAGATTTGTGGAGTTTATGTCAAATTTAAACCATATGGAGTGAAATTTTATAATTTGCATGTTTTAAGGCCCTGGAGAGATTAAAGAGCAGGCAGAGGACCATTTTAAATCATTGAAAGGTTTAATAAAGAAAATTTGATTGGTTTAATTATACAGTGCAGTTTAATTTTGTACTTTACAAAACCACAAACTTTTATTGTTGCTTTATTGTATTTATCTATGTTTTGTAATTTGTTTAATTACATTTTATTTTATTCACTCCCCTAAGTTATCCCAATCAATCAAAATTAATTCATTTGATTACACTTTACAAATCCATTCTCACTATGAACTAGTTGCTTATTAACATGCAATGTTATTGAGATATTGGCTGCTTTATTGCACGGTAAAAAAATAAAAAGTTGAGTTAACTTTAAATTTGAAAACAAACCGGCTGCAAAGAAATTTTGAAGTTTCATAAGCTTCAGTGGTTGAAGTTGTGCCAAATTAATTTTTTAAGTTGACCGAAAAGGCTGGTTTAAGTCAAGTATACTTTACGGAATAATTGGGCACAACTTCAAACACTGAAGCTTAATAAACTCAAATTATTTGCAGCCGGTTGCAAACTTTTTAATTTTTGAACATATGGAGAAATAAAAAATGTAAAGTCTCCTCAACTGAATATTTTACTTTCATTGAACAAACAGTTCCAAACATGCAGTTAAAATCATTTTTATGAGTAAATTCAACTCTGAGCTCAAAAATATGTCCACCTAACTTACAATTTTAAAAACTGAGTTAACAATTTGTAGGTTGGATTTTAACAGTGTAATACATATAATCTACACATCCTTCATGATCTTAATCTACATCCCTAACCCAATACCTAAACTACCTTAATATCTATTAATAAGGAGCAAATTTGGAGTTTATTGAAGCAGTCATAGTGAATTGGTTTGCTAATAGTGAGAAGTAAACCTTTCTAGTGCTATTTAATCATTTGGGTCAAATTGTACAGATACAATATATCGTTTTATATATTGCAAAAAAATAAAAATAAAATTGTAGTAATATTTTTGGCAATTACTAAAGATATATTTGCCAACATAAGACCAGTTTCACAAATATGGATATTTTAAATGGCTTGTGTTTTTTAAATCAGTTTAATCCAAGTTATTGAGTCAAATTTTTGATTACAAGGCAAGATTACAAATCCTTTCAAACCAATAATTTATTCTAGACTACCATATTAATATTAATATGATTTTATTAGTGTGTAATGGGCATTGGAGTGTCTAACATGTCACAAGGGTCAACAGAGTAAGCTTTCTTTGTCACAGAACAAACAGTAAGCAGAAATAGCACAGACAAACACCAACATTGAGAGAGAGAGAGACAATAGCAGAAACAACACAGACAAACACCAACAGTGAGAGACAGAGAAAATCTGCCAACAATTAGTTTATCAAATGAAAAGAGAAAAAATATATTTCGCTTTTTTTTTTTTTTTTTTTAGATATTTAGCTTTTTTTTTTTTTTTTTACACTTTCTTATGTAAAATCCAAATTTGTTCTTTTATTCTTAAAAACAATTAAATAAATTATTTACATTATTTAATAAAAATGTATATTCTTTCATTTGTTTTCATAATAATTATTCACTCTATATGTTATGTTAAAATGTAAATTAAAATTGAAATTTAGGTTTTTCTACACACAGTTACATTGCTGCACATTTCCACAACTATCGCCATCAGTCAGATTTGGTCCCCCCCACCTCTCAGACCAGAATTGCACCCTTGCATACATACATACATACATGTATACATACATACACATGTGTGTGTGTGTATGTTCTGTTGAGTCTTATTCTACTCTTCTATTCATAATTTTTTGCAGCCACAGCCACTGATGTTGAAAACTGATGCTACCAATCACCCCTCGCTTGATTATTCAAGGTAATGTTGATGCCTTCCTCATTTTTATCAGATTTTTAAATGTCAAGTTGTTCACAGATTTGTTGTGAGCAGTTTCATGTACAAACTCTTTTACTTCTTCCAGAAGTTGCTCCAGTACTTCCAGTAGTAGTAAATATTAGACTAAGATTTTTTAAACTATAGTCTTTGTTTTTATTATCATTTTACTGGGCATGTGTGTTTGTTTGCTTGACTTTCATGCAGGCGGTGCATGGAACGCCAACTTTATTTCTACAAATTTAATAATTCACAAACACCTCTAATTTAGTCTTTCTTTCCCCAGCAATAGAACATCAAACAAACGGTCTTATTCCTTGGAGGGTCGAGCGGTCATGGGACCTCACCTGGATTTCACAACTGGCTTTGGATCTGGTCTGAAATTGAAGTATCCTGAAGATCCCTTTTGCACTCTGGAATTTAAGGTAATGTCTACATTTAATATTGTACCTGAGGGCTTGTTTTGGGGGGTTAAACAAGGAATGTATAGGAGCACAAGTCATGACTCCCCTTGTGCCCTTGTTATAAAGGGGTGTGTTGCAGACTCAATTTGTGTGTCTGTGCTGGAGACCAGAGAGGACGCTGTCTTTAAAAGGATGGAGCTCTTATACCAAATGTGAAGTTACCTATTTAGGTGAGTGGATTACAAGTCATTGCAGATTCATAAATAGTGGGGAATTTCACTGGGCAGCTCAAATTAAGCGAAACGCAAAACATGTGGAAAACATATTTGCAAAAAAAACTTGATTGAAATGAATACACCACATTTACAAGTATTGTATTCACTTCAATCAAGTTTTTTTTTGCAATTATTTTTCCAAATATTCAACTCATGAAAAATTTGCTTGATGCATGAAACATCCTGCTAGTATTCAAGAGCAAGTGCCGTAATGCACATGTTCACTTTGCAATAAGTGTGAACCCAGCATTAGATTATACTCTGTAAACGGAAGATGTAAATCATATCAACTGTTTTGAAATGCTCTGCCTGGGTATATCAAAACCACTATTTGTTGTTGGACTACTTGATTGCGTGTTTGTGATGGAAATGTTTTTAGATGTTTTGTTTAAAATGGTTGCAGTTTGACTGAGCTAGAGTATTGTGATCAATGTCAAACTGAGCTAACAGTAATATTGCTCTGTAGTGCAGCAGTAGTGTCCCACTGAAGGTGGTGATTTGGAACAGACAACCTCATTTGTTGAATGAAGCTAACAGTTTATCTGCCCTTTTGCTTATAGGTGCTGTTTGGGCATCATTCTGGAGACGGACGAACTCAAAGAAGCAGAGAAGACACATCAACCAGCAAGTGTGTACAACTAGTAGGTAGTGCTGTCGTCTCACAGCAAGGAGGTTGCTGGTTCGAGCCTTGGCTGGGTCAGTTGGCGTTTCTGTGTGGAGTTTGCATGTTCTCCCTGCGTTCGCGTGGGTTTCCTCCGGGTGCTCCGGTTTCCCCCACAGTCCAAACACATGCGGTACAGGTGAATTGGGTAAGCTAAATTGTCTGTAGTGTATGAGAGTGAATGAGTGTATATGGATGTTTCCCAGAGATGGGTTGCGGCTGGAAGGGCATCTGCTGTGTAAAACATATCCTGGATAAGTTGGCGGTTTATTCCGCTGTGGCGACCCCAGATTAATAAAGGGACTAAGCCGAAAAGAAAATGAATGAATGAATGATTGACCTTGAATAGATGACTGCCAAATTTTGCAAGCAGTTTTGACTCTCTCTCTCTCTTTCTCTCTCTCTCTCTCTCTCTCTATATATATAGAGAGAGAGAGAAAGAGCAAGAGCGCACTCTCTCACTGCTTTTTATTTGTATGTTACGTATGATGTTAGAAGATTTTTTATTAATATGTTCTTACAGTATTTTTCGGTTAAATGGAGAGAGGCTTCACCTTTTGAAAATTTTCTGAAATGTTTACACAGATGTCATTAAACTGTTAAATAAATGTGTAAAATGTATGTGTGTTTGTTTTTATTTTAATTTTAGAGTCTTCTTAGATCACCCAAAAATGAAGATTCTGTCATCATTTACACATTCCCAGGTTGTTTCAATCCTGTATAATATTTTTGTTTTGTTGGACACAAAGGGAGATAAATTATATTTTTATTTCTATGTGTTCAACAAAAAATCATATTTAACAGAATTGGAACAACCTGAGGGTGAGTAAATCATGACAGAATTTTCATTTTTGGGTGACCTAAATTTACTGTGAACTACCTCACAATAATTTACTGTGAATTTACACACAGTAATTTACTGTGAAAGTAATGCAATTATTAGCCAGTAATTTACTGTGAATTTACACACAGTAATTTACTGTGAAAGTAATGCAATTATTAGCCAGTAATTTACTGTGAATTTACACACAGTAAATTACTGTGAAAGTAATGCAATTATTAGCCAGTAATTTACTGTGAATTTAAGGTCAAATTTTTTACAGTGTACTGCACCTTTAAATCTGACACAGAGACACTGATGAACCAGGATAAACCAAAAACCCAGTACAGAGGGGTTCAGTGAATGTGGTGTTGAATGTGTGTAAGTGTGTGAGTGTGTGTGTGTCAGAGACACTGTAGAAGGACAGAGAGCCGGACGGCACATCCACATACACTCCTACTCTATTAGACTGGGGTGAAGAGCGAGGAATGTTTGTGCTCTTATTATTGTGCCAGACAGAGTAATTTGACTCACAGCAGTAAATATTCCAGGATTTTTCATTGAGTCCAAACCTGCAGTCACTCCCACCTTTCCTCTTAATGCCCTTATAAGCCACTGCTACATTAGCCAAGCCGCTCCATTCAGCCTCATAATAACAGCGTCCAGTCAGACTCTCTTTACACAGAACCTGCTCACAGGACTCAAACCTGTCTGGATGATCAGGATACGACTGACTGTGTTCAACTCGTGTTGCTTTTCTGTTCTCCTCAGACAGCTGGAGATGAGTGTGTGCTCTGTTTGGATCCAGAGTGAGAAAACAGGCATCTGAACACAACAAGAGAGATGAGAATCAGAATAATGCTGACATCTTTAAACATCCACTGATGTCTGTTGTGCGTGTGTGTGTGCTGATAATTTTATACTTATACTAAAACAAAAATGTCCCTATAAGTAATACCAAATTTTTTTGACCTTGTGGAGATTTTTTCGGTCCCTATGAGGAAAATGGCTCATATATCAGACAGAATGGATTTTTTTGAAAACCTAAAAATGCAGATTGTTTACTGTGAGGGTTATGTTTAGGGGTAGGGTTGGGAGAGGTGAGAGAACATACATCATTACAGCTATGAAGAGAGCACATAAAGCCTCGTGTGTGTGTGTTTTATTGGTGTTGGTGGTTGTAAAGGACAAAATATGTATAGTGACAGGGGTATGACCAGGGTAATTTATGGACATTTAGGTGGTTTATGAAGACAAGCCTTGTGTCCTCATAATTCAAAATGCGTAAAAATAATACTTAACAGGGTCTTTTGACAATAAAAATTGTACATGTTTCATGTGAAGGGTGATTTAGGGGTAGGGCCATATAACAATCAGTTTTTACTCTATAAAATACATTATGTCTATGGATAATCCTTGTTAACCAACACCAATGTGTATGTGTGTGCTTAAAGACTCACATTTTCTCAGTCCTGGTGTAATCCAGAAATGTCCTGCATTTTCCAAACTGAACACATACAAAGAAAATAAATCAATAAAACATTACAGATAATGTTCAGTGGATTGGAGCTAGAAGATTTTACTAAAGTCTAAAACAGATCCAGTAGCAGCAGATTTGAAGAGATTCTACATCTGCATGACAGCTCACAGGGTAGCAAAGGTAAACCTTAAGGCTGATTTAAACTTCTGCGTCAAGCGCGTGCGTATGCTACAGCGCAGCCTACGTGTGGATGCATAGCCCCTCACCGTCGCCGACATTGACGCACACCTCTCAAAAAATGTAATGCGTACGCGTAGCGCAAGCTCTGTGATTGGTCGGCTTTAGAGATGGCAAAAGTACACACAGGATGTAGAAGTAGAAGTACAGATACTCATGTTTAAAACGACTCTGGTAAAAGTACTGACTACACTTTTGTACTTAAGTAAAAGTAAAGAAGTACCGCCTGAAAAATGTACAAAAGTAAAAAAGTAAAAAGTACTCGTTTCAACCACAGTCCCAAAGACATGCGGTATAGGCGAATAATAATTCAACTAAATCTGCAGTAGTTTATATGTGTATGTGTGAATGTGAATGTGTATGGGTGTTTCCCAGTACTCGGATGCAGCTGGAAGGGTATCCGCTGCGTAAAACAAATGCTGGAATATTTGGCGGTTCATTCTGCTGTGGCGACCCCTGATAAATCAGGGACGAAGCTGAAGGATAGCAAGTGAGATAGGTAGGTAATCATCCTGACGCAAACTCACAGTGTTCAGCATGTAGTTTTGCCGCTGTTAGCTCAAAAACAACAGCTGCCATTCATGTTGATACACTCTGTCTATCTTTATAAATAATGTCTTACATTTTACACTGAATTCTGTCCAAAATATATAGATTTTTTCTTTTGCTAAAATAAATTCTTATCAGACATGACTGCAAACTATTTTTTTGCATTAGGCTAAAGCTGCTTATTCTCTTCAAAGAGCAGCTCTCATAAATAACCCGCTATTTCAGTGTTTTTTTCAGGTATTGTGGTTATTTTATTTAATGGATAAACATTAATTCTGTTACAGTTTTTTTCAGTCACTTTGGTCCATTTCTCAGATCAGAATTGAAATTCTCTAAACCCACTGTTCAATCTTCAGATCATCATTGTGTCACTTGTGCACATCAGGAAAGCAGTTTCTCTTTATGAACAAGTTGCAAATGCTTTTGTTCATCCATGCAAATAGTTATGTGCAATTCTCTGATGTTTCCTATGTTGTCAGTTGCTTATGTCATGTTGATCAAAATTTATTATTTCTATCTCTGTTGAATAGACTCACCCCCACAACATTTAATCGTTCAAATGCCTGAACAAGTTGTCTTAATATTTAGTCATAATGCATTTTTTACATTTCTCCCAGGTGAATCTGGACTTTTTCTAATGAAGGTCTAAAAGCAGGTTGTCCTGTTCACATTTTTACTTTTGTGTTTTCTTTGTGCTATGCGGTGCTCTCTTTTCCTTTCTGTATCAGAATGACATGATCTGGCAACTAATTACAGTACAAACAGCAAAAATATTGCCATAGATTACACCAGAACAGCCCTTCAGAGTGCACTGTTATTGACAACATGACTACTAAGTAATTCGAGTCTTATTCATATACAATGACACAAGGACATGTCATTCTGACGCCACTGACATATTCATCGACACAGAAATTTAGTTTTGAGAGCTGAACTGAAGGATTTTGAGCAGGAGACTGGCTTTTGCAGGAATCCATGGTGTTTTGCTATTTATACGTGTTGTTTTGAGAAGTGCACTTATGCCTACTGTTTTACAAATTTCAGTTCTGATCTGAGAAATGTACTAAAGTGACTGAGAAAAACTGTAATACATTTATTCTATGCTAAAAGCAACATACACAGGTAAGACAGGTAACATACAGATAAATTGCCCATTATAGTTACCTTTATTATTGTAAAATATTTGTTCAAATTATTAATTGAAGACAACAGTATAGGCCAATATGTAAAATCATATAGTCAATAAAAAAATCAATAAAAACTGAAAAACAGCATAAATTCTGTATTAGGAAATATGAACTCATCAGAAATAAAGGAAATAAACCGCAATGCATACATTTTTTATAAAGTATTTGATTGTTTTAGTACTAAATGTATTAATCTTTACTATACTGCGGTATTAGATTGAAAGACCAGAAAAAGCCCGTGCAGTATGATCGGAAGTGGACAAAAGGCTTAAGCATTTAAACAGCATGTTTTTGACAGGAATGTGTCTCGTTTACCTGTGATCAGATCGAGCAAAAGGTGTTTTATTACCGTGTAAACAGGGCAGCATCAGTCATGTTAAATTCGCCGACTCCCTCTGTCACTGCGTAGTAATCCTAGCCTTTCTCATAGTAATATTCATGAGCTAGGCCATGTACGGTGCACGATACCCTTGAAGAAGCCGCGCGCTGCAGCACGCAGGCACGCAATGAGGAAAAATAGACTGACTGCATCAAAAATGCGCTCATATTATTGTGCAATGACAAGAAATAATATAGATCGTGCCACCAAACACGTGAAAACGAAAGTAACGACCGTGGTTTAATAAATGTAAGAAGTAGAAAGTACATATATTTGTGTAAAAATGTAAGTAAAAGTAAAAAGTTGTCAAAAAAATAAGTAGTGGAGTAAAGTACTGATACCAGAAAAACTACTTAAGTACAGTAACGAAGTATTTGTACTTCGTTACTTCCCATCTCTGGTCGGCTTGGTAGCGCTGACGAGTGTGGGCGGAGGTGAGAGCCGCGCGCCCGATGCAGCGAGTGTTTACAAGTGTGGAGTCTCGTGAAGGAGCTCCAGATGGAGACTGTTGTTTTGTGTTTACCTCATGATTAAAGTTGTTGCACGTCCGCCGGTTCCCACCTCAAAATGAGCGAATTTGAGCCACTTGTACATTAAGGAAGCGTTCAGAAAAAACAAAACACCAGCGAAAAAACTCGACACAGAGCAACATAAACACCTACTGCCAGCTAGCGTTTTGGAAGTGTTATTGCAGAGAAACAGAAACAGCGCACAGAAGTATAAATGCACTGCTACGTGCAAGGCTTGCGCCGTGGGTCACGCTGATCACTTGACACAGAAGTATAAACCAGGCTTTAGACTGCTAAATCTAAGTAGCCTGCCTTTCAGTGTACACTACTACCTCATAAAAAAACAATCTTACTGTAATTATTAGGATTTTAGTATTTTAAGCTAGTGAAATAATTTATTATTGCTCAGAGCTTGTTCAGTGTTTTTTCTGAAACAATTGATTCTGCTAAATTCAGTCAGATTAGGCAAGGTTATAAAATATAATTTTATAAATCTACAAAAGTAAATCACACATTTAAATATGTACTGCCGCACATACTTGACTTTTTCCAGTTTATAATTTGGATCCTCCAGTGTGTGTTGGAGCAGCTGGACTCCTGATTGTCCTGGGTGATTGTAGCTCAGATCCAGCTCTCTCAGGTGTGAGGGGTTTGAACTCAGAGCTGAAGACACAAAACCACAGCCTTCCTCTGTCACCATACAGCCAGACAGCCTGCAGAAACAGACAAAATAACATCATCATTACACAGACACAGATCATCTACAGACACAAACCCCCGTGGCTCTGCATGAATTCTACTATGTCCTTATTCGACTTAGTATATCATGATACTCCAGAAGATTTTAGACACAGATAAATATTACTACACACCTCAGTATCTCCAGTTGACAGTTTGGACTCTTCAGTCCATCAGAGAGCAGCTTCACTCCTGAATCCTGCAGGTCATTGTTACTCAGGTCCAGCTCTCTCAGGACACAGTTTGAGGATTGAAGAACTGACGACACAATTTCACAATCCTGAGCAGAGAGATTACAGCCAGCAAGACTGACAGAGAGGAAAACATCTTTAAAACAACATACAGTTTTACTTAAAACATACGATGTATTAATGCAACACCAGACATGAAAATTCCAAACAGAAACATCTCTCCACTGGATTTAACACTCACAGAGCTCTTGTGCAGTTGCTGATGGCTGGTATCAGTCTTCTTCTGCCCTCATCTGATGTGTTGTATTTCTGGAGCTCCAGCTCATCCAGCACCTCCTCTGACATCTGAAGCATGTAGGCGATTGTTGAGCAGTGAGCAGGAGAGAGTTTCTTCTCTGACTGTTTGTCTGATTTCACAAACTCCTGATTCTCTCTGGACAGAGTCTGATCTTTCACTTCCAGCAGACAGAGGAACAGATTGATGGATCTTTCAGTGGAGAGTCCATGTCCATCTCTGATCTTCTCTTTAATGTACTGTGTGCTTCTCCTGATGCTCTCTGAGCTCTTCTCTGTGTGTGTCAGTAGATCCTGTAAGAGTCTCTGATTGGACTCCAGTGAGACGCCCAGCAGGAACCGCAGGAACAGATCCAGATGACCACTCTCACTCTCAATGGCTTCATCTACTGCTCTTCTTTGTAAATCATGCAGCGAATCTAAACATGCTTCTGCAGTGTTGCTTATGTGGCAGTAAAACACATGGAAAGCAGCGAGAAACTCCTGAACACTCAGATGGATGAAGCTGTAGACTTTCCTCTGATGAATCACAGATTCCTCCTTAAAGATCTCAGTGCAAATCCCAGAATACACTGAGGCGTCAGAGACGTCTATGCCGCTCTCAATCAGGTCCTCCTCATAGAACATCACATTGCCCTTCATCAGCTGTCTGAAAGCCACTTCAGCAAGTTTGACAATCACTTCTCTGTTGGACTGCAGGAGTTTCTCTGGATCTCTCTCTTCATACTTCTGATTCCTCATGTTGATCTGAATCAGCAGGAAGTGGATGTACATTTCAGTCAGAGTTTGAGGGATTTCTGCACTCAGATCTTCTTCCAGGAGCTTCTGAAGCACAGTGGATGAGATCCAGCAGAAGACGGGTATGTGGCACATGATGTGGAGGCTTCTTGCTCTTCTGATGTGTGAGATGATTCTGCTGGCTTGATGCTGCTCACTGATTCTCTTCCTGAAATATTCCTCCTTCTGAGGCTCAGTGAATCCCTGAATTTCTGTCAGACGCTTGATGTATTTGGAGGGGATCTGATTGGCTGCTGCTGGTCTGGAGGTGATCCAGATGAGAGCAGAGGGAAGCAGTTCTCCTTTCATCAGCTTTGACATCAACACAGCCACTGATGAAGTCTCAGTCACATCACAAACTTTCTGAGCGTCTGAAAACATCAGTGTGATTCTGCTTTCATCCAGACCATCAAAGATGAACACAACTTTACACTCCTCATAAATCTTGGGCTCCAGATCTTCAAGTTCAGGATGAAAGTCCAGCAGAAGTCTGTGAAGACTGTACTGATGATCTCTGATCAAGTTCAGCTCTCGAAATGGAAGCACAAACATGAAATCTACATCCTGATTGGCTTTTCCCTCGGCCCAGTCCAGAATGAACTTCTGCACAGAGACGGTTTTTCCGATTCCAGCGATGCCTTTAGTAAGAACAGTCTTGATTTTCTCTTTCTCCTCTTTAAAGATGTCATTGCAGTAGATTGGAGTGTGTTGGGAGTGTTTTGTTCTGGCTGTTTTCTCCATCTGTAAAACCTCATGTTCTTCATTCACTCCTTCACTCTCTCCCTCTATGATGCACAGCTGGGTGTAGATCCCGCTCAGGGGGGATTGATTGATATCCTCAAATAAACTCTCATACTTGTTCCTCATGCTGGTTTTGTGCAAGTCTTTTGCTTTCTTCAGGGTATTTATTGCCTCCAAATCTGAGTTACTCTTGCCATTCGTAATGTGGCTCTGTTGGTGGAACTGAGATCTGAAAATTGAGAGGGACGAAAACTGTAAAAGAACTGAAAAACTGTAATATCTAGTTATGCTTACATTTATAGATTTTGATGTAACAAAAGTATTTAACAATGTATTTTTAAATTTCTATAACTCATGTCATGGCTGTCTAGGAGGCATCCGAAACAGATGCCCGAGCCACCTCAGCTGACTTCTCTGGATGTGGAGGAGCAGCAGCTCTACTCTAAACTCCTCCCGGGTGTCAGAGCTCCTCAACCTATCTATAAGGGTGCACCCTGCCACCCAGCGAAGGAAACTCATTTCAGCCGCTTGTATCCGAAATCTTGTCCTTTAGATCATGACCCAAAGCTCATGGCCATAGGTGAGAGTAGGAACGTAGATTCACCGGTAAATCGAGAGCTTTGCCTTTCGGCTCAGCTCCTTCTTTACCACAATGGACCGATACATCAACCGCATTACTGCTGCAATCTCACGCTCCATCCTTCCCTCACTCATGAACAAAATCACAAGATACTTGAACTCCTCCACCTGGGGTAAGGACTTTCGTCCAACCTGGAGACGGCAAACCACCTTTTTCCGGTGGAGCACCATGGCCTCAGACTTGGAGGTGCTGATTCTCATCCCAGCTGCGTCACGCTCAGCAGCAAACCGCCCCAGTGCATGCTGAAGGTCCATGTTCGATGAAGCCAACAGAACAACATCGTCTGCGAATAACAGAGATGAAATACTGTGGTCCCCGAACCGGACCCCCTCCAGCCAAAGGCTGCGCATTAAAATTCTGTCCATAAAAATTATGAACAGAATTGCTGACAAAGGGCAGCCCTGCCAGAGTCCAACATGCATTGGAAACAAGTCTGACTTATTGCTGGCAATGCAAACCAGACTCTTGCTCTGTTCATAGAGGGACGAGACAGCCCTTAACAGAGCGCCTCTGACCTCATACTCCCAGAGCACCCTCTACAAAATGCCACGAGGGACACGGTCGAATGCCTTCTCCAAGTCCACAAAACACATGTGGACTGGTTGTGCATACTCCCATGAACCCTCGAGCACCCTTGTAAGGGTATAGAGCTGGTCCAGTGTACCACGGCCTGGACGAAAACTGCATTGTTCCTCCTGAATCCCAGGTTCAACCATCGGCCGGATCCTCGTCTCCAGTTCCCTGGCATAGACTTTCCCAGGAAGGCTGAGGAGTGTGATCCCCCTATAGTTGTAGCACACCCTCCAGTCCCCCTTCTTAAAAATGGGAACCACCACCCCAGTTGCCCAGTCCAGTAATGCTATATGGATATTTGTTCAGTGCTGTCTGGTCTTCAAAATGTTGTTTTAAATGTTCTTGTATGCCATGTCTTGCAGTAATAGTTTCATTGTTCAGTTTCACTGCTTCTATTTTAACTTTCAACTGATGATGCTTATTCTAAGGAGACCTTTCTCTCAGGATGGGGCACCATCTGCCACTTTGTGTCCAGATCTCTGGAACTGTAGATGACAATGGAAGCACAGGAGCAGTATGATTGGCCTATTCCTTTATCAGGTGTGCCTGCTTGGTCATCTCACAATCTGGGGATCAGTGCCTCCTTTGTGTGGTATCCTCACAGTAACCCCATATGTGTTTAGTCAACTGTGGTGAGATTCCCCTTGATGAGTAAACCCATGTCTTCCCTTTCAGATAACCATCTTACTCATATGTAGTGCTCCCCCTCATTAGGGCTAGCCCATATGAGAATATTCTGACAGAGTCTCCCCTCTGTGTAGACATTGGTCTTTGCAGCGTTATTTCTTCTCAGGACTGGAATGTCAGTACAGACAGTCCTGTCCAGTCTTGAATGCAGTGCTTGGCTCAAGTTTACTCAGGCTGTGCACTCATTTGGGTCTGTGTCTTTGTATTGTGCGGTTTCAGGTGAGCCCAAGCAGCGCAAGCTTTCATCTTCTTGCAATTGCATGATCTCGGGCAGGCTGGGGTTACACGCTCTCTCGTCCTTGAGTTCACAACGTTTGTCTGCGGCATGCTATGCAGTCTCTGCATATCGGTCAAGTTGGTAATGATTTAGCACTGGGATCTGAACATCCATGATGCATATGTGAGCTCAAGGTATGCATTTTCACTTATTGTGCGCGTGTGTCTTGTGTTCAGTCTTGTGTCTTGTGTTAGCATTGTGTGTAGCATGTATTCACACATTCTTGTAATTAGGGCCTGAGGATGCTGGATTGTTACCTTTTCACTACCTTTGGTGGTGCTTGTATGCACATAATCCACTTCATGGCATATTGCCCCAAACACATAATGTGGTACAGCAGAAATGTCAAATGTATGCTTAATGCAAAAATTGAAATTTGTCCTTGTACTGACCTCGTACATGCTTATACAATCAAATGTGCCTTGTTCACATATAGCATTGAAATACTTATTTACAGGTATTTTTTTATAATTGTAGATCAGGGACTGTATTTATCAAGCTTCTGATATTTACTCATAAGAACAGTGTTAGGAACTGACTTAAGAGTAAAAAGAATTGAAATGTTTCACAACACTTAGCTGTGCCACAAATTACAACATAGGCATGGACCAATCACTGAGTAGATTACTTCATTCAATGAATATTTTCATAATAATTATTATTCAATGGAATTCCTAAGAGTTCACATTCAACACACATTTGACAATAAGGAATAACAGAATACATTATGTTATACACTAATACTGGAAAGGAAACATTAACTCATTTCCCACCATGTTTTAGTTCAGACTTTAAAAACAGAATGCTTTAGTGGTAGAGTGAACAACCACAAGCCGCTGGCAAATGATGATGCCACAGCCATATCACCCGGCAGCCCAAGAGCAGTTACTCACTGAAGCTAAGCAGGGCTGAGCCAGGTCATTACCTGGATGGGAGACCACATGGGAAAACTAGGTTGCTGTTAGAAGTGGTGTTAGTGAGGCCAACAGGGGGCGCTCAACCTGTGGTCTGTGTGGGTCCTAATGCCCCAGTATAGTAAAGGGGACTCTATACTGTCAGTGAGTGCCGTCTTTCAGATGAGACGTTAAACTGAGGTCCTGACTCTATGTGGTCATTAATAATCCCAGGGCACTTCTGGTAAAGAGTAGAGGTGTAACCCCGGTGTCCTGGCCAAATTCACTCCATCAGCCCTTATCTATCATGACCTCCCAATCATGCCCATCCACCGAATTGGCTCTATTACTGTCTCTCCACTCCACCTATAGCTGGTGTGTGGTGAAGCACTGGCGCTGTTGTCCTGTGGCTGCCGGAGCATCATCCAAGTGGATGCTGCACACTGGTGGTGGTGTGGAGAGACCCCCCTCATGATTGTGAAGTGCTTTGTGTGTATGGCCATACATGATGAATGCACTATATAAATACACATTGCTTACTTATTTCTCTGTCTATATGATAATATTTGATTGACTGATTGCCATCAAACATTATAAAAACATTATTTGTCTCCTGAAAGATTCGTGCACATCTCTGTCTCCAAATCAAAGATCTGCAACCCAGATACATGAGGACAAGATTCAGCAAGTGAATGCAACTGCGCGGGCTGTTGTGTGTCTGCACTGAAATTATCAGCGGTACTCCTGTAAAATTGAATTTTTTAAAGTAACTAAATATACGTGATTAAAAACAAAACAACTGCTATTTATTCATTCATTCATTTTCTTTTCGGCTTAGTCCCTTTATTAATCTGGGGTCGCCACAGCGGAATGAACCGCCAACTTATCCAGCATATGTTTTTTTACGCAGCGGTTGCCCTTCCAGCTGCAACCCATCACTGGGAAACATCCATACACACTCATTCACACTACAGACATTTTTTTTTAGCTTACCCAATTCCCCTATAGCGCATGTGTTTGGACTGTGCGGGAAACCGGAGCACCCGGAGGAAACCCACGCCAACATGGGGAGAACATGCAAACTCCACACAGAAACACCAATTGACCCAGCCGAGGCTCGAACCAGCGACCTTCTTGCTGTGAGGCAATTGTGCTACCCACTGCGCCACCATGCTGTGCACACTGCTATTAATATACTGCAATACTGTATTGCATCTTCAAGCACATCATCGAAGAGAGCTTTCAGTATTTGCAGATTGTGCCCACACACTCAAGCAAAGAAGCATAAAAAGCCTTTTCACAAGGGAACCACCAAACAGTGAATCACAGTTCAGCTCCCAATTTTAAGAACATATAGACCTACATTTGACAGATAATCAATAAACACTTGATGCTTGCCGTCAACTACATTAATTAATGACATTTTCCATTATGACAACTGATCTAATATAACTATACTTTCCGCTAAGCCAGATATTTCAGTGCCAAAAAAAATTAAAGAGCCGGAATGTTTCTCTATTCTTACGGTCTTTACACTGGCTGACTGTTCATTTTAGACTGAGTTTAAGAGTTTTCGTTTTTAAGGGTACTTTCACATATGTGGTTCGGTTCATTTGGTCCGGACCAAGGGCAACAAATGATACATTGTAGCAGTTTTCTGCCGTTTTGGGTCCCTTTCACACCACACTGATTGCTTTAGTCCGAACCAGTTGAAACGAACCAAAATGCAGTCATGTGACAAAATCTACATCACTCACTGGCCAGATGTTATTGAACGTATTTCCTAAACTGCTTTTCAATTGGTCAGAATTCACGTGGAACTACCGCAAATAAACAAACCGGCAGACACACAATGTCGCTGCGCTTGCTAATGCAGTATCCCTGCTCATAGTATACTATGTAGTTTGTATACATCACTTTAGACAAACTATACATTTCGAGAATGAAGCGCGGCTGCGGCTGGAAAACAATGTTATGATGCATTGCAATGGCCAAGGCATTAGGAGAAGGCGTGAATTAATTTAGCTAAACTGCGACATGGTCATCTTCCGGAAATATTACCAACGATCCATCAGGTAATGTTTCTTTCTTTCTTTCTCTCTTTCTCTCTATCTCTCTGTTTAAAACTGTTGGTAAAGCGCTGTCAACAAATATTTTTCCTCCAAACCCCATAAGATAGACAGCGCATCGGACTACGGCAGCTGGATTAGTCCAAAAGGCGCAGTACTTATTGCGGTTGGGTCCGTTTTAGTTTGGATCACGTTCTCACCACAAACGAACCGCTCCAGGGTTCGTTTGAAAGCGTACCGAGACCACCTCTTCAAGCAGGTCTCGGTACGCTTTTTTGGTCCGCTTTTGGTGCGCACCCGAGTGCGATTGCTACGTTCTCACCTGCCCAAACGAACCGCACCAAGAGGGAAAACGAACTCTAGTGCGATTCAACCAAACTAAATAAGGCAGGTGTGAAAGCACCCTAAATCTCCCGTTTACCTCTGTGAGCTACTGACACCGTTCCAGCCTTCCAGATCCCTTCGGTCCTCTAATCAGAATTTGCTGTGCATCCCCAAATCAAGATTTAAATGTAGGGGAGATTGCGCTTTCTCTGCATTTTGGCCTCCAGGATTTAGAATGCCTTAACTTACATAAGACAAGCACCTTCCATCATCAGCTTTAAGACTAGACTTAAGTCATATTTGTTTTAAATATATCCTAATATCTCATTTGGCTGTTAGGAGGTATGATCGTTATTCTTAGTCTGTTTCTAGTTGTCTTGCTATGGAAGATTCGCTATTTACATGGCAGACTTTGTAAGCAAAAAACTGATTACTTCACTAGCAAAGAAACGGATCTGCTTGATTCTGCCAGATTCACCAAAGCCCCCTGAAGCGAAAAATGCATGGGAGAAGGTAGAGGATTTTATATTTTTGTAAACAAAAATAAAATAAAATAAAAAAATTCTTTGCTTCTGCACATACATGTGTTTGTAAGCAGCACGTACACACATTTTGGACCCACATGTCATTAACACTCTTTTTAAGAGTTCACACTTAGCTGATGATTAATTATAAAGCTTGTTTGGCATGCTGTCCCGGGAGAGAGCCCTGAGCTCATGAGATCCTCGAGCCCGGGGCTCCCTCCCGTTGCAAGGCGAGAAGGGGGATCGAGCTCAGGTAGATCTCGAGAACTCCCCCATCGTAGTGATTGAAGAGCAGATAGTCTCTTTAACGAGATAGGTACTAGATAGTGAGCAAGTCTAAAGTGTTGATTAATCAATAATTTAGGTTGCATGTTTTTAATCGGTGGGAGGAAACCAGAGGACCCGGAGAAAACCCACGTGAGCACGGGGAGAATGTGCAAACTCCGCACAGAAAATGCCCGCTGGTTTGGTAAAGCCTAGAACCATTGACATTCTTGCTGTGAGGCAACAGCGCTAAGCGCTGGGCCACCGTGTCACCCATCTAGAAAAGAGGAGGACTAGGGGTGGAAGGGAGGATTCTTCAAAGCGAAGATAGCGGTGATATGAAACCCGGGGTATTTATAGTAGCTTAGGGATCATCTGATTGGTGCATGGTGCATGGTGATTTGGATAATGTGGGTCCAGCCGCTAGCAATCATAAGCACGTGATCCTCTCGAAATTATTTTATAAATAAACTTCACAAAATAACAAACAAAAACCTATTGACTTTAGACATGCCAACAATGCACCTTAGAGATTTCCTATATCATGACATATATCCAATTGAAATGGTTGTAAAATTAGAAAAAAAGTAGGGCGGTGCATGATTATATCCTTTGGGAAACAATTGAATAATTGGAAGATGGGCCTTGCTAACAAAATGGGCAAAGACTGACGAATGGACGAAAAGCAGGGCAGAAACGAGACATACTGATACTACATACTGTACATATACAAATATGAAGAGTATATTTCATGTCCATTTTACATGGAGCATATGAATTTGCTATTTAAACAATGTGACACAGGACATGAAAATGATACCTGTGCCAAGCTGAAACTAGCAAAAATGCTTGTGTTGTGCACATCACAAACTCATCAAAATGTACAGTTATTGGGTATAGTTTTGGCCTCATCAAAGTACAACATTGTGCAGTGGAGACCTTTGGTGTTCATTCAACAGCAAATAGCCTTTATAAAATTCCTTTGAAAACATGTAAATATGAAAAATCGTAAAAACATCTGATGCTTTACCTGTGGTTAAAGTTAAATGATTCATCACGATTACGATCTAAAGACACATCACTGGATCTTTGTGATCCTGATCTGTCTGTCTTCACCCTGTTGTTGATGACAAAAGACAAAAATGCATTTTACACATACTTATTTTATTCACCTTAATTGTACAACAGTTTGTTTTTCAGTTAGATAATGTTTTTTTATGGGAGGAAACTCAAAATAAATGGCCAGGAGAGTTTAACTGGATAAGTATTCTTTGTTGAGAGTCAAGTCTGATATCAGCACATTTTAACCAAGGATTTCAGGAATCTTTTAGGATTTCCCAAATTTGTCACTAATGACCGAAATGAGGCTGAAATAGCAGTGTGAGCAGGGCTTAACGTAGGCGTACACTGAATTTTATAGCCATTCATTGAGGTGTTCTTTTGCGCTTACGCACAGTGTTAAGAGAGTATACTTCAGACTGAGCACAAACTGATTTAATTTGCATAAAATAGCATGAAATCCTATGAGCATCAGCTTGACTATTGTGTATAGATGACATTATCTCCAAAAGTTTAATTTATTTACCAAATAGCTACTGCTCTTCAATTAGGAGGCATATTATTGCCTTTAAATTATAAAAAAAAATTACATTTACAATTTACATTAATTTTCAGAATAAATTAATTTAATTCCAAGTAATCACTTTGCTAATTCAGATATAAATGTGCCACCCATTTAAAATGTAATGGTAAAAAAAACATGTTTGGAGTTTTCGTTACAAAACAAAAAAGTTAAATGTTTTCCAGTGCTGCGCATATCAGGAAACGAGGATCAGTAATACTAAATGTAACGGAACATTACTTTATTGTTATTTGAACAGATATTATTTTATTTCATCAAAAATAAGTATGAAGTAGACTTTCTCTTTTAGAGAAAAAAATACACAGGAGGATTAATTAATTATATATATATATAGGCTATATAGGTTATTCAGGATTTTAAATTAGGATTTGTCACTGTGTGAATTTGGTTTCATGCATGTGAATTTGGCTACGCATGTGTACATTGTGTCTTCTGTGTGAATTATTATTGAGACTCTTCTCACTCTATAGGGTAATGCACTATATGTAGGGGATACACGTATTTAACAAATGCTAAAATAGCTAGCTTCTTACCTCAGCTCAATGTTAATCAACAGTGGTTCACTGAATGTCATCACAGATTCAGCACGGGTCGATCTCCTGGTGATAAAAACAGAAGATGAAAGACAGTCTTATCAAATGCATCCTTTTATACATTAATTTAAATATCTCTTGTTTAAATATTATTTCTCAACAAATGCTAAAATAGCTAGCCTTTTACCTTAGGTTAATGTTATTGAGCATTGGTTCACTGAATGAGCGGGGTGTCATCATGGATGCGGCACTCCTTAAAGACAAAACACTGGGTGTTGGAGACGTTGGTCTCCTGGGGATAAAAGCAGAAGATGAAAGACAAAAAAAAGCAATTTAGATCTCTCCAATTGTATCTGGCTGCAGGCTTGTACATGCAAGCTAAGACACGCATTCTCAATCATGCAATCTCAGACAAATGTGCTCGGTTCAATAATGGCCGGTTCCACTGAGTTGTTACGGTACGTTTCGGTTCGAACCATACAGTACCACTTTTTCGGCACCCTTTCGAAAGGGTACTAAACACAAGAAAGAGTACCAAAAGGTGGAGCTACACACGCAGCTGAACGCTGATTGGTTACAGAGATACATCAATAGCTCGTGGAGCTAGCCAAACAAAAACAAAGAAATGTCATGTTTTAAATACACAGCCGAGAGATTACATCGTAATACTGTATGCATATAATAACAAGCCATGGATGACCCGACCTCAAAATGACAAAATTACTCTCTAACAGAGGCTACATGTGCTGCTGAAGATTACAGACACAGATGAGAGGTTTGCTCTGACTGTGGGTTATGTTGCGTGTTGTTTTTGAACCTAAATAAGGACTAAATGTCTGTAGTTTTTCTGTAAGTGGTAACATATCGGAGACTGTAAGGGTCTGTATGTGCTCATATATGTTCATTTATTTATTTATTTTACATAATTGCAGACATTACATTAGGCTATTTCACACTGTCAATGATCTGCAGTTATAATCAAATCATGTTGACAGAATGGTTAGAAATAAACATTTATACACAAGTAT